>CM076584.1:1210084028-1210496483 GCA_034641835.2 Pinus albicaulis
TTCACCACCCTCTTCTCTTATTAGAAGTTTTAATAATTTTCTGCTTCAACTCCCCATCTCTTTCCCTGTTGCACATTAATTTTGTATAGTCCTTTACATTTCCCGTCCGCATGACCTGGGGATATTTTTATGGCTTGCAACAATGTGTACCTTGAAATCATCATCAATGCATTCCTCTAAACATGAGCTTCAATTGCCCTAAAGACATCTCCTTGCAAAAAACCATGAAAACATCTCCTTTTTCATTGGCGCGGGCAGACAGTTCATCACTCGCGCCAATGGGGAAAATCCTACAAAGAGGCCGCGCCAACTGGCGCTCTGTCCCAGAGCAGCAGTCGCGCCAGCCAATTTAAGGAGTGTTTTTTAAATAAATATGGCGGAAGTTGTGTTTCAACAAACTCAGAAACCATTGCCTATCTTGAGTTGGGAGGTTTGGCTACGAGAGTTCCATGGAAGGGAAGTGGTTTGCCACCTCTCATGGAACCTTCCTTGATGATAGGGCCAATCCCACAATAATAGGGATCCCAACTCCCTCCTTCCCCATCTATAAAAGCTTGCCTATTTCCATTGCAAGCTAGTCTTGAAGTGCCTAAGCTTTGAATCTCCAAATTCCCAAGAGCCTTTGTGTTGTAAGAGCCCTCTTTCTTCCCTTAAGGCCGACTCAAGTAAGGAGACTATCGTCGAGAGACTCTAGAGAGGTTTTCCCTTTCCCTAGCGAGCTTTGTGAGACATGAACGACTGGGGACCCTTCCGAAGGAGACCGCGGTGTCAGAACATTGGTTGTACTCTCTTTCGATTGTTTATTAATGAATGACTACCGGTTATGGTTCCACTCTGTTTTTCACTTATGTTAATGATGAGTTATATCCTTTCTGACTGATATATAGTTGCGTATTCTGGATTTTATGCTTGTATTCGTGTTGTTTCTTGCATGTGCAGGTGTCCATTCACGGAGATCGTGGGGATCGTGATCTGCTGAGGCTAAGGAACGGGAACGCTGTCTCTTCTACGGATCATAGCATTGGACTCCGGGTAGGCCTCCATCGTTGGTCTGTTTATTCGCAATTAGGAACTTGCGCTGTAGCATTTGATGATTGTTGCTAGACCCATGCTGGGCTAGTAGGGATCGCCTCTGTCCGCAGAGGGGATTTACCTCCTCAACAATTTGGCGACTCCACTGGGGATCGTCTAGATTTCACTGTCTCGTTTGGATTGTCTCGTTTTGATTGTTTTATGATTTTCCTTGCTTGGTTAGCCTTCTGGGCTGGGTTCTTTTGCTGTTTTTTGCTTCTTGGTTTGCTTAGTTTACATTGATCTGCTTCTGGAGTAGTTATTTTTTGTTTTTGGCTGAGAAACTCGACTGGCGCGCTTTTTAGCCCGACAGTCGCGCCAATTGGCGCATGTTGCTTTTGTATTGCCCACGCCAATTGCTTGCTGGCGCCAGTTGCAGCCTTACAGTCGCGCCACTCCTGTAGGGTATTTGAGTTTGCTCAGTTTTGAGCTCTCTAGGTCTAGTCAGTGTTTTTTCTTCTTGATTTTTCGACTACCTGAGTGTGTTGGAGTCTTGTTTGACTGGGAATTTGCCTTCATCCTTTGGTTGTTTGCTTTTCTCCATCGATTTCACGTTTTAAGCCCTAGGGCATCTAGTGGCTTTGTGTATCGAGCCCTCCTTGGGAGTTTTGGTGTTTCGTTTATCCAGTCAACTCTCTGATTGCTCCTCTGCATTCTTTTAGTAGTTGTTCACTGTTTTGTTGCGATTTTTGGGTGATTTCTCGTTTCTTCATTCAAATTTCGTTTGGTCTTGCTTTGGGCCTAGATCACACGGTCCATTGGAGCCTTTGAGTCTTTTTCTTGGTTTTGAGAGAATTTGGTCGATTTGAGATATGATTGTTTGTGTCATTGAGTGAAATTTGTTCGTTTTTCTCTCTCAATATCGTTTCTCAAGTTGCTTCTCTTTTATTTTCAGTTTGTTTAGTGCATCTAGCTATCAAACATTGAAAATTACAAAAAAAAATCTCTTTTTCTTTTGGTTGATTAGTGCAAATTGAAATTTTTCGATTTTACTAGTAATTAGTGATTTGAATGAAAATTTTCGATTTCATTAGTTGCATTAGAGATATCATTGTTTGTCTTCTGATCATTTTGTTTGTGTAAAAAAAAAAACTCTCAACTCTCCTGTAGCTAGTTTTCATCGAACGAAATGGTGTATTGTGGCATGTAGCTTTGCATTTAGGAGTTTTTGAAACAACACATTCGTTAGGGCCTGAAAACTGAAACGTAATTGAAGATCAACTTTAAAATCTACTCAATTTACACTAAGGCAACATTGGAATCTAACGAAACATATTTAGAGGTCTAGGCTAGAGACGTGTTCCGGCGTCTTTAAACCTAGCAGTTGTCGTTCGCCTTTTGGCTTTAGACAGCGCTAGCACGGACTTGTGCTCCCCGTACCGTCGCGTATATAAAGGGAGACCCCTCTAGGTTTCAATCCTTTATCCATAGGAAGCCGAGTCTGCCGCCCTATACCCGTGATACACCGGACACAGCATTCGGGGAGATTGCCTGCACGTACGGAAAGTCCTTGGTTGATTTCTTTTTCATTATTGAAACCAAGGTGTATATTGCAGTTCACGGTTATTTGGTACACCCTTTTGCCTAGTATTCCTGAGCAGTCATTTGATCTTTTCTGACTCCCTAAATTTGAAAGGATCACCAAGCGCTTGTCCTTTCACGCTTGTGTCAAATCTGAAAGAGATAGAGTCACATTTTTTACCGTTTCTCGACTCTTAAAACATGAAACGGTGAAGTTTCTTATTTTTCAATGCGGTAAAAAATTAATCACCCACGATTACATGCCCTGTTAGATTTTTCTTGTTGACCGTTTGATCGTGTGTCTTAACTCTTTTTCAGTTCGTGTGTGTGTTTGATCTTTTCTCTTCTCATTTTTTTCACAGTGGCGGAACCCTCGGTTTCGTCTACTGGTAGTCCTTAAACGGACGATTCATCAGAGGTGTCCCAATCCTCTCCTGAGCCACAGCAGCCCACTGTTTCCGAGTTTCCTGACAGGGGACCGGTTCTTTCTGAGCAACCCTTTGGGGGACCAGTTGAGTTCGATTGGCCCTTTTCGGACCCTGTGTCTGAATTGAGATTAGGAGCTGATTTCCTTTCTCTTACATCGGGTTCGCCTTTTGTTGCTGCTGTTTTTCCTCCTAGTCCTCGCCGTCTCTTGCGAGATTTAACGGCAGGATCAACCATGAGTGATTCTGGTGAGGAAATCCCAACGTCTGGTGAAGACTATCAGCTCTTCCCAAGAAGATTGTTTCAGGGAGACAACTCTGAGCTGGCTGACATGTCAACAGCCAGTCCCTCTTTACCACAGGGATACAGATCTTTGGGTCAGATCATTTCCGCCGCAGCCTCTATGGGAGTGTCAGATCCCTCTCCGAGGTCAGCTGCTACTGTGCCCAGGGTGTCTCCTCAGACGCCCGTTACTTCTGTTCCTGTCCGACCCACTGTCTGTGTGGCCGCCTCTTCTCCTATTGTCACAACATCCGCTGCAAGGGCTATGCCAACTCCTAAAGATGTTTATCTAGCAACTGCTATACCGGAGAACATCTCTTCGGAGGAGTATCGGTTGTCTTTGCAACAGCCGAACTCCGAGGTTGGACCATCCTCCCAAGATCCTAACCGCTCTTACTTTTCACACTATGCACAGGATGGTACTCCCGTGTATGCTTTCCCAGGTTAGTATGATGAGCATGGGGAGATTTTACGTCTACCCGCTCCTGAGGCTTACCTCTATGCTCAAGGTTTACCTTATAACCAGGCTTATAACCCGCAAGGACAACCTTTCCAAGGCCAACCTGCGAGCCAACCTGATTATCTTTATGATCCACAGGGGCAGCCCATGCAGGGCTATCGTGTCGGCCAACAAGGGCCATCGTATGGTCCGCAAGGACAGTATTATAGCCCTTCCGGTCAACCTGTTCAGCCTCAGCCGGGGTATCAACCGGGACCGGTCTATGGTCCTGGGGGGAAAATCCAGCCTTCTTTACCGATGCAACCTCAGTATCCTATTGTTTCTAACGTTGCATATCAGCTGGGACCATCCTATGGTTCCGCTTCGGGTCAAACCGGTTTTCAGCAGGCACCTGGTGCTGTCCCACCACCAGGCCAACCGGCCCATCCGGTACAACCTGGTGTTCCGCCTCCAGGCCAACCGGCTCATCCGGTACAACCTGGGGCTCATTCACAACCAGGTCAACCTACTCAAACGGTGCCACCTGTTTATCCGAGTCAACCTGTTCATTCAGGGCAGCCCTCTCAGTCGGGTCAACCTGTTCACTCAGGGCAGCCCGTTCATTCTATTCACCCTGCTTAGCAACCGACTCATTCAATGCCGCAGCCAAATCAACAGCTGCACCCTACTTATCAGGCTCCGCAGGGTTCCACTTTTCAGCAGCCTACTCATCCTCAGGGTGGTTATTATCCACATGGTCAATCTCAACCGAATTATAACCACCCCAGAGGCTCTCAGTATTATCCTCCTCCACCGAGTTTTACCTATACTCAGCAGCCAAATCCAAACGCTGCTTACACCAGGCCGACATATAATCAGGGTCCCTACCCTGGTTATCAGGCCCCACACTCTGGTTACCAGCATCCAAATCAGTCTGGTTATACGACCTACACCCCCTACGATTAGAATCCTACAGGATAGAACCCATGGGGGCAAGGATATTCACAACCATTATGGAGTACAGGTAACGGTCCTCATCCTGGGTCTGGCATGCCGGTCAATCTGCCATTACCGTTCCTAGCCACCTTGGAGTTGCCAGATGTTTCAAAGTTGACCAATGATCCGATTTTACATAATCCATATCGGCCTCCAGTTCCCACCAAGATACCAGGTGACTGCCCCAAGTTTGAGGGAAAAGCTGGAGAGGACCCCCAGGCGCATGTGATGACGTATCATCTTTGGTGTTCGTCTAACTCTTGGGTCGACGATTCGATTCGCCTGCGCCTCTTCCAGCGTACTTTAACTGGAGCTGCTGCTAAGTGGTACATAGAGTTATCCCGCGGCATTTTCCAAGATTTCAATTCTTTAGCCATGGCTTTCCTCACACACTTTCAGTTACCGGTTCGTTATGAAGCCGGGACGCACCTCCTGACTTCTTTGAAGCAGGATAAAGCCACTCACATCTCTGATCACATTCATGAGTGGCGGCGCCATCGTAGACTGATCAAGTTTCACATACCTGATCAGATACTGACTCACTGGTTTACCACCTCCTTTGTGAATAAAATCGCTCAGGATATTGCGATGGGAGCGTGTGTGACGGAGGAACAAGCCATTGCGCGTGCCCAATATCTGGATCTTGTATATTCTCAGTCCGACACGCTTTATGATATCTTGCCTGATGCCCCGCGGTCCGGAACCTCTAAGGCTCTGCCTACCCCCGCGGTGGATGGTGTCATTGGTTCTGTCTCTCAGAATTCGAAGAAATCTTCGAATGGGAAGAAGAAGTCTAATTCTTCCAACAACGCTCCTGCTATTCCCGCCCTGTCCGATTCTGGCAAAACCGCGGAAGTGAATGTCGTTCAGGCCAATCCTACGAAGAAAAATTCCAAGGGGAAAAAGAAGGGCAAAGGCAAATCTAAATCTGATGCCCCAAAGCCAGAATCTAAATCTCGCACTGAGGATGGCTCTCAGCGTAAACCGAAGTACCCTTGCCTCATTTGTGAAGGGGACCATTATACTAAGGATTTTCCACGACGATCCGAGGTTAGTCAACTTCTCAAGGGCCCTAAAGGGACTCCGGCTGTTCTAAAAGAGCCATTCCCATCTCAGCAGACCCAGATGGTCGAACAGCCGTCACCATCTGCACCGTTTGGGTCTCAGGTTTTCATGATGAAGAGTGTTGCACCTATCTCTGTCGCTACGCGGTCGAAGGATTACAACGAATCGCGACAGGCACCCGGGAAGGCAGTTGCGGATGGACTGCCTCCCCTACCTTCCTCCGGTTCGTTGGAAATCGAGAAGCCTACTCTTGAACCCATTGTGAAACCACCTTCTAAAGGTGTCCTTCGAAGATCTTCTTATAATCCGAATGCTCGTGCCACTCAACATTACAGCATTGTTGAGGATTTGGCACAGGCGCCGTCTGCCATGTCTGCGCTAGAAGTTCTTCAAAGTTGTCCTTCGCAACGGAAGGCTTTACTGTCTGCGATTGGGGGCATTGATCCTGCCGACTCGAGTCTTCTCACCTTCGATTTAGAGAATTTCACTCCCCGGCTTCCACATCAAATCGCTCTTATTATTCAAGTCGGGATTAACGGTCTGAACATTCATAGGGCTGTCGTGGATGAAGGTGCATCTACCTGCGTTATGTCCTCCGCTTGCTGGAAGGCCATCGGCTCTCCAGCCCTTTCGTCATCTCCCAATGCCCTTGAGGCATTTGATGGTCGGGAATCCAAACCCCTGGGTGTTCTCGAGAGTCTAGCGATCACATTACAGGGGAAGACTGTCAACGTGGAAGTGGAAGTGGTTGACGCTAAACTCAACTACAATATACTTCTTGGCCGCAGCTGGACTCATGCCATGCTCTGCGTGCCGTCCACCATCTTTCGATTCCTTAAGTTCCCTCACGAGGGCAAAATTGTCACGGTGGATCAGTTGTCATTTTTCACCTCTACCTCTGAGAACAACGTGCCATACGTGGATCAGATTCCGAATCCCCCCGACAGTGTGGGACCTGGTCTCTTCAAAGACCCGGTCCTCATGGGTATTTTTCCCGCACCGCCACCGCACACCGCTCAAGTCAACATGATGTCCAGGTCCGATGACCCCTGGCTTATTCCTACGCCTGAGCAGGTGTTTGAGTTTGGAGAATCAATGCCCTTGACTCCAGTAGAGATCAGCTACTGTGAAATTGTTGCCGCATATGATCATTCACCTCCTCAGCATGCTCCTTTGAGCATGTCTCTTCACGTCTACTCTCAATCCCCCTGGCTTGGTCAGGCCGATTCGCCTGATCCTCTCAAAGAGACTTTTCCTTCCGATGAGGCCATCATTGAAACTATGTCTCTTGAGGAGCTACCTTGGGGCGATGGACATCATCGCTCCTCTTTTATGCCTAGCTTGGGGGCAATGACTGACTGTCTGGAGCGTTATGCTACTCAGGTTCCTACCCCTCCTCTTCAAACGCCCATTTTGACGCACGAGGTTTTTTCGGAGGGTAACCTGAGTAACATTACTCAAACCATCCCGATCAACATCTCCATTAAACTGGGGATCGTTGAGAATATTCATGTGGGTGTGACTTGTTCTCCCGATGAGATTCAAGTCTATACTGAGCTTTTTAAAGAATTCAGAGATGTTTTCGCGTGGTCCTACGAGGAAATGCTGGGGATTGATCCCAGTATCGTAGTGCATGAGACTCCAACCTATCATGGTGCGAAGCCCGTGCACCAACGCTTACGCCCCATGCATCCTCGGAAAGCCGCCGCAATCAAGGCAGAAGTTGAAAAACTTCTGAACGCAGGCTTTATTTATCCCATCCCCCTCACAGAATGGGTTTCTAACATTGTCCCTGTCGATAAAAAGTAGGGTACGATTAGAGTCTGTGTTGATTATCGCGACATCAATCGCGCCTGTCCAAAGGATAATTATCCCACTCCGTTCATAGACCAGATCATTGACGAATGTGCCGGAAGTGAGATTTACTCCTTGATGGATGGTTTCTCGGGGTATAATCAGATCAATATTGCACCTGAGGATCAACACAAGACGACATTCATCTGTCCGTGGGGTACGTTCGCTTACAAAAAGCTCCCGTTCGGCTTGAAGAACGCTAGAGCCACTTTTCAGCGTGCGATGTCCTACGCCTTTCATGAGATTCGCCATATCGTTCAGCCTTATCTGGACGACTTGCCAGCTCATTCGGCTAAGCGAGAGGACCATCCTGAGCATCTCCGCCAGATCTTTCTTCGTTGCAGGCGCTACAATATTAGGCTTAATCCTCATAAATGCGTCTTTTGCGTTGATTCTGGCCGTCTTTTAGGATTCATAGTCTCGAAAGATGGAATTCGCCTTGACCCTTTAAAGGTCGAGGCCATCGTAAATCTCCCATCACCCTCCTCCCTGTATCAGTTACAGAGTCTACAAGGGAAAGCGAACTTTCTTCGGCGCTTTATCCCGAATTATGCCGAGGTGGCCAAAGGATTCACTCGTTTATTAAAGCAGAACGTTCCCTTCCATTGGGACGAAATCGCTCAGCAATCCTTTGAGAAGATGAAGACGTTGCTTGTCAATGCTCCGTTGCTTCGTCCTCCGGACTACCACCGCGACTTCACTTTATATATCGCCGCCGCATTTAGCACCATAGCCATGGTCTTGGTGCAGGATGACGATGACGGTAATGAACATGTTGTTTATTATCTGTCACGGAACCTTCTCGATCCAGAAACGTGTTATGCTCATGTCGAGAAGTTGGCATTAGCAGCAGTACACGCTGTGCAGCGCTTTTGCCATTACATCCTTTTGCGTACGATAACAGTGGTTTCAGACTGCAACCCTATGACGTATATTCTTTCTAGACAATTACTGGGGGGCAAGTACTCCAAATGGATTGTTATCCTGTAGGAGTTTGACTTAGAGTTCACTACCGCTAAGTCAACTAAATCACTGGTTTTCGCGGATCTTATATGCTCTCTCCCTACAGACTCTGCTCCCTCACACTCTGAAGACCATATACCGGACGAAACACTTTTCCTCATCAGTACTCGTGACCCTTGGTACGGTGACATAATAGTGTATCTTCAGACCTCGACGTTTCGGTCTGAGTTGGATAAAGCTGCCCGCCGTCGGATTCGGCACTAGTCCCAGCCCTACCGTATAGTAGGAGATACCTTATACCGCATTGGAGTAGATTCGGTGCTTCGGCGATGCCTAACCTTGGAAGAGGCTGAAAAGGTCCTAAATGACTGCCACAGTGGCGCCTGTGGTGGACATATGTCCGGGTATGCTACTGCCCAGAAGATTCTGCGAGTAGGTTATTTCTGGCCTTCCATATTCAAAGACTGTATCACTGCAGTCCGTAAATGTCATGCGTGCCAAATATTTCAGCGCAAGATGTGCGCGCCGCCTTTACCCTTGCATCACGTTATTACCGTCGGCCCTTTTGCGAAATGGGGCATGGATTTTATGACGTGTAACCCTCACTCGGCCGAGGGGCATGCGTATATAATTGTCGCCATCGACTACTTCACCAAGTGGGCCGAGGCGATGCCTACACTAGCTGCTGACGGGAAAACGGCTGCTCAATTTATATTCAACCACGTTATTGCACGATTCGGGGTTCCTCAAGCCATCGTCACTGATCACGGTACTCATTTCCGAGATTATATGATGGCGGAGCTGACTTCAAAGTTGGGCTTGCGTCACGATAGCTCAACACCATATTACCCTCAAGTGAATGGCCAGGTTGAAGCAGTGAACAAGGTTTTAGTCACTATGCTTCAACGAACAGTTGGTATTCACAAATCCAATTGGCATCTCCAACTGTTCTCAGCTCTCTGGGCATACCGAACATCTGCAAAGAGTGCAACTGGGTTCACACCATTTCAATTGGTGTATGGTCTGGAAGCAACTCTTCTGGTTGAATGCGAGATTCCTTCTTTGAAATTAGTTGTGGAACTTCTACCTAATACTTCTGCTGAGGAAGAATGTCTTCTGTATCTGGAACAGTTAGATGAAACCCGTCGTCTGGCTGCTTTGGTTATTGAAGCACAAAAGAAGAGGGTCAAAACTCATTTTGATCAATCTGTTTCTCCTCGTTCCTTTATCGAAGGAGACCTCGTCCTCCTGTATGATCAAGCACATGACAAGCTTGGAGCCGGTAAGTTCCAGCCTATGTGGCATGGGCCCTATATAGTAAAACGCGTTTTGAAAAACAGGGCTTATGAGCTTATAGATTATGAAGGAGTTCCGCTGGCGCAGCCCAGAAATGGGTTGTACCTCAAAAAGTACTATGCCTGAAGTGATTTCTTGGTGTGGTGTGTGTACATAGGTGTGTGTTTTTCATTTGTGTGCATGTGTGGTGTGGTGTGCCTTGTAAACATCTTTCTGCTGATCGGGTCTTCCTGGTTGTGCAGATGTCCATTCATCCATTTGTTGGTTTCGCGGATGGTGCCTCCCGCAGTACCAGGAATCTGTCTTCGGCAGCCTGGGTAATCTATGATCCTGCTGGTGATGTGTCTAGGACGTACTATGAACAACATCGCGGAATATAGTGCTGTGTTAGAATTATTAACCGAGGCAGTAAACCTTGGTATCCGTGAATTGCTTGTGTATCTAGATTCGCAACTTGTAGTGTTACAGCTGAACGGACACTATTTGGTAAGAAACCCGTCCATTTTACGTCTGTATCTGCGTATTCGATTACTGGAAAGGAATTTTGACTACATAACATATCAACATATACCCAGGCATTTGAATACATTAACAGATGCGGTAGCTAATTTGGTATTAGACAGACATTTGCGCAATTTGTAAATCATCATCACATGTAAAGAAAGATCCATCCAAAAATAGATATGCATATATATATAGATATCGAAATGTTTACATAGAGTGTGTCACATAAAGTCAAAATATACATAATCGTCTTAAGTACATCCGGAGACGATATGTCTCTCAAAAAATAGGTGTGGTATAAATCCTAAGAGCTAATCCGCATGGTGCTCATGATAGCATGTAACTGCACGCACTAAGCGTCTTAGGATTCGGTGGATCCGACTTGGAACTCCCACCGTATGACGCTGGTACGCCATCGGTACGTCCGCCAGCCGAGCATAGTCCGGGATCCCTCGGGCAATGCCCTCGAGATTCTGGATCAACTCCTCCCCTCCTGTGCCCTCTCCCTGAGGATCAGGGGCGAGATGAGTCCTCCGCGAGATTGGAGACATCCCAGCTAGTCTCTCAGGGCCCACATCTGCATACATATATAAAATGTGTTAGGACGAATGTGTATTAACAAAAAAAAACATAAAACATAAAAATCAAAAAACATGAGGTCTTACCCAACTCCTCGTCCCAGTCGTCTCCTTCTGGCAGTGGGAGATCTGGGTCTCCGGTGAAGTCAGTTCCTGCATATGGCCAGTCCTCCACTACAATCAACTGGCGCCGTAACCACCTAAAGAACTCCAGCCTCCAGGACATCTGTTGGCCACCTCCAGCTCTGGGCATTAGTGCTGCCCAGCGAGCCATTCTTGACTCTCGTGGTATCAGATCTGCTACTATGGCCCCTTGGCCCTGGAAGATTGGTAAGCATTCCAGAATGAACGATACCAGGATGGAACCATAGCCAAACTGTTTCAGTTTAGCTTGCTTGCATTTTGTGAGCTGTCTCTTCATGTTTATTGTTACTGCTGTAGCCCAGTCAAACAATAAGGGACTCATGCATTCTGAGGCCAGCAGGAGTTGGGCCTTTGTGGCCTCGTGCAGTGCCTGCGATCCTGCAGCCCGCGTGATGGTATGTAGGACAACTCTCAATGCCAGGTCGGGGATGGTGTGGATATCCACCTTTTTTCTCCCTGATCCCATTTGTGCTCTTGGGCACACTCGTGCCATCACTTCTTCCATCTTCTCGCCAGATGGTCTGCTCCCAGTCAGGATGGGTACCGGACCTCTGCGAGACAATCCGGTTATGAAATACACATCGGAGACCTCCAGTTCCAATACCTGGTCTCGCAACTTGAACACTTGTTCCTGTTCGTCCCAAATACTGATCAGATACTGGAGGAGCTCGGGCTGAGCTCGTAAACAGGGTGTAAGGAAGAACTTCTTTAGCCCACAGTTTCTGAGGGCATTCATGCAAGCCTCACTTTCTATGGCCTGTTCATCCTCTTCTCCATGCTCTCTTTCTTTCCATTCAATCACCATTTTTCTTGATTTCCTGCATCCACATGGTCACAAACCCTTAATTAGATCTCTGGTAGGCTTCAAATTTCATTTAAAATGATTAAAATTTCGAATTTCTAGGCGGAAATTTGGGTTCGGCCGCTGGCGCAGCTGTTTTGTGAACAGTCGCTCCATGTGGCGCGAGCCCTTTGCATAGAAAAGCCCATTGGCGCGGGTCCGTGCCCGATACCCGCGCCAATGAGCGCAGCCTTAAAAATTCAAAAAGTTGCCACAGAGCCTGATATATGAGGGAAAACTATCAAAAAAATGGATTGAAATGAAGTATAGAGAAGCGCCTCTTACCTGTAGCAGACGAGAATCTGAATGGTCAACCGGATCTGTCGCAATTACCATCAGAAGTTTGCACTCCAAAATGGACCACTGCTGCTTTTTACCAAGGTAAATAGTAAATGTAATTTTGTTTTTACCATTTTGGCATATTTATAACTTTTTCGACATAGGATGGGTTTTAAAAGTTATTTTTATCAAATATTTTAATATGTTATGTCGAAAATGGGTTTTACGCTTGCTTGGTATGTGCAGCAGCGGGTTTTTTGCGACTTTAACGGTGGAAACGAGTTGTATTTTATACTTTTTCGGACTCGGTAAATACACGAAAAAGTCACTTTGGAGTCATCTTTCAGCTCTTTTCTGACTCTCTAAATATGAAAAGATTGCCGAGGCCCTTGTCATTTCGATCTCGTTAAAATGGACACGAATCGACATTCACCCAGTATAAGTTTAACCCTTTTTCGGGCTGGGCTGGATCGATTACGAAAAAGGAATACCCTAGCCTATCGCGACTAGGAGGTTTTCCCGGATATTGTTTCTACCTTTTCGGATCTGGGGAACTATTTACAAAAAGGGACCTGTGGAGTTTTCTTTTCCGCTGTCTTTTCAAACTCTCTAAACATGAAAAGGCGCCGAGTTCTTCCTTTGTCAGACTCGTTAAACCCTGATGACATTGGATTTCGTCGAAATGACGTTCTCCGAGTTTCTCCTTCCTAGGACTCGTTAAATGCACTAGGATGGATTCGCCCGAAGGGCGGACTTATATGACAAGCATATGGTATCCTCTTCAAGCTTGTGTAAAAATAAAGAGGTACTCACCGAAATGGTGGGGAAAAATGGAACCATCGTCGTTGTCGTCGGCAGTATGTCGCTCTTGAACATGGCACTTGTTTGCATTCGTGTCGGGTTGGGGACATCTCATCTCATTTTTTCACTTGCCTCCGTGGGTTTGGATAATCCTTTTTGACCTCTCCTCTGCTCATTGCCTTGTCACCATGACCTCTGATCCGTTGATGTCAAATATGCTGCCAAAACCACTATTTGTGTCGTTATGTGTTCAAGAGAAGTTGACCTCTGCGAATATCAACCTTCCTCTGATTCTCATACGATCCTGATTCACAACAAAAACATCATGTTCCTCTGTCTCGTGTCGATGATGTGGGAAACATTATGGCCCACCTTCGATCGAGGTCACTTCCTGTCGACTTCAGCTCATTATCCAGGAAGTTGATCTAGAGACTCCTTTATGGTACCTTAGAGCCTGCATGCCTCAATGGCAGGTTCGTCGCATTCGACGTGGGGTTTTCATCATTGGCCTCCGATCGAGTGATTCTACGGGTGTTCGACGCCAGCTCATTGATTCACACGCCGTAGATTGTACCTGTAGTACCTTGAGGGCCATTGTCATTATTGGTGGTCCCTCTCGCATCTGTTAACAGCTCTCATCATTGGCTGGTAATCAGACGATGTTCTTGCATGTTCGACTTCAGCTCACATATTCGCATGCTTGAACTTGTACTTTGTTTGGGTCGAGATGGAGTGCAAGACCCTGGATTGTGTCTGTTGTAATCCAAGCTGCGATTGTGGATTATTATCATTATGTACATGACTCACTGATTGGATGGCTGCGACCATACCTGAGTCTATTTATTTGATCCTCACTGGATGGCTGCGCCCATACCCTGGATCCGGATTATAGTGTACTCTGTTTCGGATGGCTGCGCCCATACCGCATATACATCATGTACTTGAGATATCAGTTGTATTTTTCTGCACAGGTTTTCCGACGGCGGGCCTTCAGTTGAACATGTTCTCGTAAAGCATTTCACCCCTCTCTCTCTCGGGCCTCATACTTTAGGGGCATCTGTTACACAGTAATTTGTCACCGTCCCTACCATTCCCCGTCCCGCACAATGGAGGACCCATTTTGTGACCTGTGAACATTGTCATGCCTTGAAACCATTATCAATGCATTCCTCTCATGAGCTTCAATTGCCCTAAAGACATCTCCTTGCAAAAAACCATGAAAACATCTCCTTTTGCATTGGCGCGGGCAGACAATTCATCACTCGCGCCAATGGGGAAAATCCTACAAAGAGGCCGCGCCAACTGGCGCTCTGTCCCAGAGCAGCAGTAGCGCCAGCCAATTTAAGGAGTGTTTTTTAAATAAATATGGTGGAAGTTGTGTTTCAACAAACTCATAAACCATTGCCTATCTTGAGTTGGGAGGTTTGGCTACGGGAGTTCCATGGAAGGGAAGTGGTTTGCCACCTCTCATGGAACCTTCCTTGATGATAGGGCCAATCCCACAATAATAGGGATCCCAATTCCCTCCTTCCCCATCTATAAAAGCTTGCCTATTGCCATTGCAAGCTAGTCTTGAAGTGCCTAAGCTTTGAATCTCCAAATTCCCAAGAGCCTTTGTGTTGTAAGAGCCCTCTTTCTTCCCTTAAGGCCGACTCAAGTAAGGAAGCTGAAATTTGTGGACAATTTTGTCACCCCCCTAGAGATAGTCTAGAGTTGCCATAGACCAGTGCCTAGGACATCTTAATATAGCAAGGAGTCCTTCATATAGTTTGGATTTTCAGTCCAAGAGCTCACTATCTCTTGTTTGAACAAGGAAATAAGTTTTGAATGGGACCAAACTCTCTCAGAAGCTGACACAATGATAAGAATAGTGTAGGGACATCATGTAAAACTCCAATACAAAGGCATCAGACAGTTAAGAGACAGCTTACTGTAAAGAGGGCCAGTTCAAATAATATATCACAGAAATCAAATATCAAGAAGTGAGTGCAGTGAGGAAGCATAGAGAAGATATTAGTTAAAATGAGACTGATACCCAGATACACAACATAACCACATAAGGGCATATTAATTTATGAATCCTTATATGAAAATGGCGTTTTAAAAGCACCCTCCTCAAGTAACTAATATAGCAGAAAATATGGAAGAGATGAGCATGGAAAAGTATATCATGACTAGGCCTATTTAAAGCGCTTGAATAATTCCATAAAGGGCACCAACGAGGATGAATCCTTACTGCAAACTAGTGAGCCACTCGCATTCTAGAACATGATACAAGAAAAGATAAATAGCATGAGAAATGAGATATTGTATTAACACATAAGATAAAGTACATACTGTGAGATACCAAAGACCAGAATCCTCATTACAGTTATAACTCCTCCTCACTGAGACCCTACGAGCTCTGAACCTTCATACAGGGATATTACAAAATGTATACAAAATCCTTTTCACTGCACAGTTTGCTGATGGAAATCTGGAACCATTACAATGTCTTTCTTTCTACCTTTTATAGAGAAGATGGAAAGCTCCAGAGCATGGGGTAGGTATCCTATATTTATTGATCTGATTTGAATAAAATGGCAGAAAACATTCGCGCCCATACTATGAATGAATAAACATAAATGACTGTACTTTACAATTTACTCTCAGAAATGAATGCTGAAAATGAAAATCTCCTCATAAACAAGACATAAATAATAAAATATACAAATGTTCCGCCCTTTGCTGGAGGAGGGAGATCTGCGGAAATTAAACCTTGAGGCGCCTGTTTCTGTATATAGTACTTTCGGCCTTCTAATTTTGAATTTCAAATTTGAAACCTTTCCTGCTGAACAGTGAATTCATAGCCTCTTTCATTAATAATCTGCTGCTGCATTAATGTTTTCATCCACCCTGATTTGCCCTTTTTGATTTTCTCTGGAGAGTTCTATAGATCGAAGTATCTTTCTTTAATGGTGGTCACATCATAGTGACTCCTGGATCCTTCCTCACCAATTTTCCTCCTGGAACATAGTCCTGCAATGCATCCTCGGCCTTTGTAATGGAAATGATGAATCATGGTAATTATTGGCCGTAATAAACCTGCAAAAACCGAAACCTGTTAAATAAAACCCAGCACAGAGACGGCGAACATGGTGGAGCCGATGTAAATGGTGAAGATGAAGGCATGGATGAGCAGATGAAGGTGCAGATATAAAACAAACACACTGAAATGTGACACCTAAGCGGAATATGTGGATGGTGGAGGGAGAAGCGGATAACACGTGGGCAGATGACGAAGAGTGGCGAAAAAACGCTAACAATTTAAAGAACCAAAGGTTAACTTTTGGAGATATTAGAAAGGAAAACATGACAAAACAATGGAGTGAGAGCTTTGGAAGTGGGACCCGGAGCGCACATCGCAAATTCGCAAGTGGAGAAAATGCGATGGAGGGAACGATGGAATAACAAGAATCTGTGCTATGCACCATGCGATGGGTGTAACCGGTCGAGCGCAGATCGCAAAAACAAAAAGTGTGATGGCACAGAATGGCATGAATGGAAAACAACGCTTTTGCGATGGGGCGGATCTGCGATGGGTGCACAAATCGCAAAGGCAGAAAGCGCGCTGGCGAAATATGCGATGAGTAGAAAGTGCGATGGCGCAATCATGCGATTTGCGATAAACGCTCTAAGGGGCAGTGCTTGGCTATATGGATGAAAGGAGGCGCAGAGCTAGGGGAGAAAGGAGCTAGGCCTTATATGACTTTAAAGAGCGGATTTTTAGCCTTTTTCAATGTATTTCTGGCTCGGGAAAGGGCAACGATAAAAGGGAAAGAGGAGACGCTGGCCAAAATTTGAATGGAGACGCTGATTTGTACAACATTGGCTCCACCTGGGGACGGCATGTCCATCTTCGGGCATGTCGAGAACACGCAGACCTCAGACCCTCTTGTGTGTGAATTTTATTCTACGATCCCTTTGCTTTTTCTTCAGAACTTATCAGCTTATCCATACTATTTACATTTAAAATTGAAATCACACTTACAAACATCATATACATTAAAATGCGTCAAGCCTAGTCTGCTTGAGTCAGTACTGAAAGTAGTGTTTAAGGAATTGTCCATTCACAGGGGCGTCCAGCAGATCACCATGTAGGTTTTCTAACATGAAAGTATTATTTCTCCCTAGATTCACGATTTTGAATGGGCCAAACCACAGTGGATCAAACTTAGCATGCTTGCCCTTTTCTGCTCTATGAACATCCCACCTGAGAATCAGGTCTCCAATTTGAAATTTTCTATCTTTTGCATGACGATAAAAAATATCCTTCATTTTTTCCTGATACTCTACCAGTCTCTTATTTACCTGGTCTCGTGTTTCCTCTAATTCCACCAATTGGTTTATTCTTTTGATCATATCATCTGGTTCTTCCTAACTTTCCTGCATGAAACGTGACACTAGTAATGCCAATTGCAGAGGAAACACAGCAGCTTGCCCATACACCAGCTCATAGGGTGACTTCCCTCTTGCTCTCTTGCTCGTTATTCTGTTTGCCCATAGAGAAAACTTTAATTGAGAATCCCAATTCTTTTGATTCTCACTTATTGTTTTCTTTAGGGCCCTCACCAGGGTTTTATTAGAAGATTCTGCCAGGCCATTCCCTTGTGGGTAGTAGGCTGTTGAATGATTTAATACAATGTTATACTGCTGGCAGAAATTTACAAATCTGGTAGACTTGAATGCTTGTGCATTATCAGTTACAATTCTAGCAGGACAACCAAACCTGGATATGATATTTTCCTCCATAAACTTGATTATCACAGCATCTGTAGCATTCCTTGCAGGTATGGCTTCCACCCATTTTGTAAAATAATCTGTGGCTGTTAGTATCCATTTTTGTTGGCCACTTGATGGGGGATGTATTTCTCCTATGAAATCTAATCCCCATTTCTGAAATGGTGCATTTACATGTACTGGAATTAGGGGCAGAGCGGCTAATTTCTGTCTTTCTGCAAATCTTTGACACTTATCGCATGCTCTGACCCAGGCAAAAACATCTGTGAATAATTTTGGCTAGTAGAAACCAGCCTTGAGAATTTTATGAGCTGTAGCCCTCCAGCTGTAATGTCCTCCACAAATTCCTTCATGAAATTCTGTCATTATATTCTCCACTTCATTTTCTGTAAGGCACAGTAATAGTATGCCTGAAGGATCTTTCCAATATAATTGACCATTTGCAACTATATATTTCTGTTATTTCATTCTTACAGCTCTGTATTTTATCTTATCACAACTCGGAGGACAGCTAAGTGTTAAAAGATATTCAACTATTTCTTTGTACCAAGGACTAGTTAGATATTTCATATGTATCTTTTGAGTGGCCATCTCTAGTCCTTGCTGCTCTTCTCCTTTCTCAGATTCTTCATTTGCTATGATGGATAAATTAATGCCCAAGGCTTGATGATTTGATTCAGATAACATCTTAGCAAGTCCCTGTCCTTTAATCAACTTAGTAGGCCTTATGTCCAAATCATACTCCTGTATTTTTGCAATCCATCTTCCTCTTCTACCTTCGCTGTCCCCCTGAACAAGAATGTCTTTGACAGCTGCTGTGGGAACATATGCAGTAATGTGAGATTGCAAAACATATACTCTAAAAGCTTTAAGGGACTTTACCAGGGCATATGCCTGCTTCTCCAATATATTATATTTCAATTCAGCATCATAAAGCACTTGACTGAAGAAAGCTATAGGTTGTTCATATCCCTCTTCATTTTTCTGTAATAATACTCCAGCAATCGTATGAGGTGAAGCAAATGAAAAGATCATAAATGGCTTGTTGTAATCTGGTCCAGCTAGCACAGGAGCTTCAGCAAATGCTTGTTTTATCCTTGTGAATGCATCTCTAGACTCCTGGGACCATTTTACTTCATTCTCCTTTTTCAACATATCAGTTATATGCCTAACTATCTCAGCATAGTTAGGAATAAACCTTCTCAAAAAATTGATTCGGCCTAAAAACACCTATACTTCCTTCTTATTCCTCGGTAGAGGAATACTGTTTATTACTTCAACTCTCTTAGGGTCTATTCTCACACCATCTTTAGTTACAATGTGCCCTAAGAGTTTTCCCTCATCTAATGCAAACAAAGATTTTTGAGGATTGAGAGAAAGGCCATACCTTCTGCATTTTTCAAAAGTTCTTCTTAAATGTTCAATATGCTCATCATCATTCTTTGAAAACACTATGATATCATCAAGATATACCACCAAAAACTTGTCCTGTTCTCCAACAAAGGCTATGTCCATTGCCCTCTGAAAAGTAGCTCCTGCATTAATTAATCCAAATGGCATCCTAGCATACATAAATGTTCCCCATGGTGTAGTAAATGCAGTTTTATTTTGGTCTTCTGGAAATACAACTACCTGATTATAACCAGAAAATCCATCCATCATTGACATTCTGGATGCTCCCACCACTTTCTGTAGGATGTGGTCCATCTTAGGCAGTGGATAATTATCTTTCAATGATGCTCTATTTAAATTCCTGAAATCCACATAGAGCCTTATTTCTCCGTTTTTCTTTCGAACAGGAACAAGGTTTGCTACCCATTCTGAGTACCTCAATGGCACAATTATTTTGGCCTTCAATAGCTTCTTGACTTCTTTTTCAATGGAGGGAAGCAGCAGAGGATTTATCTGTCTGAGTTTCTGCTTGTATGGCTTTGCATCTTCCCTCAATGGAATTTTATGCTGCATTATATTAACATCAAAAGTTTTTAGGTCCTGATAGGACCAAGCAAATACATCTTTATAGGATTGAAACAACTTCAAATATTTTTCTTTATATCCTTCTGGAATTCTTTTAGATAATTTGACAATTTTGGGATCAGCATAAGTACCCAGATTCAAATCTCCCACTTGATCTTCTTCTGTTACTTTGTTTGGCTGCAATGGAATATCATCCTTGTTGAATAATCTTTCTAGAGGCACCAACCCTCTAGGTATAACATTTCCTTTCAGCTGCAGCACTTTATTACCTGCTATCTTCTCTTCCCATTTGTTTTCTACAATATTTCCAACTTCTTCCTCCTCATTATCATCAATCTCCATGTTGGAGAATTCTCCCACTGTCTCCATGAATCTCTTCATCTGTTCATCATCTTCAAATACCTGCCAATGCTTTATATTATCTGGAATGGATGGTCTGTAACGTACCTCCACTTCGTATCTTAAAAGTGGATTCTGAGGAGGACGGAATGTGCTGGCAGCTACAGCAAGAGAATCAGCTATTCTGTTTTGCTCCCGGGGCATGAACTATATGTTAAATGCTGAGAAGAAATTTTCTATCATGTCCCACACTTCGTTTCTATATACTCTGAGCTGAGGGTGCTTAGTTTGACATTCATTTTTTATCTGCCTTACCACCAGCTCATAGTCTCCTAAGAATTTTAAACATTGGATGCCCATGTTTCTGGCTGTCTGTAATCCCAATAATAGTGCTTCATATTCAGCTACATTTTTTGTAGCCTCATACTCCAATTTAAAAGAAGGTGGCACCCATTTTCCTGTAGGAGAAATTAATAACACCCCAGCTCCATTGACTTCTCTTGAATTTTCTCCATCAAAATGCAGAGTCCAAATTTCTGATTCCTGATCTCCTTTAGGCTGCTCAGCTTGGATTTGACCAAAAAGGGGCTTATGAGCATAATTTTGATTTTATTCTAACATCAAACATGAGAAGTCTCCCTCTTTTTTATAAACTGGAGAATTCTCTGAGCAGTCAGCCTTAGTTACCATTTTAACAAATCTAGTCTCCCGGTACAACCTCCTTTCCTGACCTCCAAAGACTGGGACAGTAGCATATGTTAAATCCAATTTAATTGACCCCCCAATCTTTGTACCCCAGTACCTTGACAGCAACATGCCAAAGCGGGCTGGGATATCAGCAACCACAATGTCCATGACCACACTCTTAGCTGGAATTTGAGCCAAATTGACCACTAAATCTTTAATCATTCCCAAGCACTTAACTCTTTTTGAATCAAATGAATATAGGTCTTTGTATGGTCTTGTAATTTGCAGTCCTAGTTGTTCCATAACAGACAGAGGCATAAGATTGTGGGAAGCCCCAGAATCTAACATACAATTGTGCAACAGCAGGTCATGTATAACTAGAGACACGTAAAAAGGAGGAGTAGAAGGGTCTATCTCCTCGACATGTGGGCCAAAGACTACCATGGGTATTTCTTCTTGAAGGTTTAGACTATCAGGCGCGATTGGTATTTCAGGAGGAAACATAAAGGAGGTGACTTGAGACTGGTATACAGGCTGTTTTAGTAGTTCAGTCAGGGGGACAGGAATCTTAATCTTCTCAAGCTCTTTTTGCAAATTGAAAGCAGATGGGGGTTTTTCTATCACTACTTCTTTTGACTCCTTATTTTCAACTGAAGATTTGACTTCTTTTGACACTGGCTCAGCATTAGGAGGACTGACTATTTTTGAAGAAGAAGGAATCTGATCATTGGACTGCAGGGGAGTATTTAGAAGGTTCTTACCTTTTTCTATGTTTCTCTTTGTTGCTGATTCCTTCTGAGCAGATGCTTCTTTCTGAGGTGGCTCCTCTTCTTGATCTTGAGTCCTGGTCCTCTTCCTTGAAGATCTAAGATCATATTTGACATTGAATTGTGCTTGCATGAAATCAGCAAATTGCTTACAATAATGATCAATCTCTGCTTCTTCGTCTTCGTCTTGCAACGGGCAATCCATATCATCATTATTTGAAAAAGCCAGATTTGAATCTTCTAATCCATAAGCTGCATCTCCAGTGGAGTCATCTGCTGGTCCTTCCAGGTACAAGGGATGAGGTACCTGGTCCTGTTGTTTCTTTGCTTCTCTCGGAAATATCTGCAATGGTGGTCTTCTATACTGAGGATTGTATCCTCTGTTTGGAGCATTGTAATAGTTCTTGGGAGCTGCATTTTTAGCTTCCAGTTCAAGCTTGACCATCTTCTTTATCATTTTGCTTATTTCATCCATTTTATCTGAATCCTTTTCCTGATTAGAGGTGGAAACCTCTTCTTTGCCTCTCCTCCTAGTATCTTGTTCGACTTTTCCTTTTAACTTCCCAGTGGAGGCAAAGTTTGCTTCCAATTCCAGAGCATCTGACTGTGCATCATCTAAAGTGGTAGGTTTTCTTTCTCTCAAGGAGAATCCAAAGTCAAAATCAAAGGCTGCTATAAAAATTATCTTGGCAGCAGCTTCATGGGGCTTCATTTCAGGAGGCAGGCTCAGATATAACTTGTTGAATCTTTTAATAAACTCTGATACCCCTTCATTCTGTTTCTTCTTCATAGTATTAAACTCAGTGAGACACTGACCATGATCCTTCTTTTCTCCCCACTTCCTGAGAAAAGTATTCTCCATTTGGTCCCAGGTGGTCACAGAATTATTTCCCAATGTCTTAAACCATTTTCTGGCTTCACCCTCCAAAGACTGCACAAATAATCTCAAGACCACATCCAAATGTTCAACATTTAAGTTCTCTGCGAAAGAGCAGAAAGTCTCAAGATGTTTCTGAGCATCAACTTCATTTTCACCATTAAATCTCGGCAGAATCTTTAGATAATCCTGTGGCATATCATTCAGCACTTGGGGTAAGGCCAGTGGTGCGTATTTGTTCAAAAGAAAAGCGGGAACATTAGCCATTGGGGGAGGTGGGGGTTGAGCAACAGTCTGAAAAAAAAATGAAGGGAGGGGAGTAGGAGGAAGTGGAGTATGAATAACAATGGGAATATATTGCACAGAAGCCTGAGGGGTGGATGGGAATAGTTCACGGTTAACAGCAGCTACTTCTGTGACCTCTTTAATTTCCTCACCCTCGGGAGTAGGATGAGAATCTTCTTCAATCCAGGTACTCCCTCTACGTGGAGTTTCTGAGTAAAACTTTGGATTTTATGTTCTAACTTCTTGAGAAGAAGAGGGTGGATAATCTTCAACGGAATATTCAGGGTTTTCAGCACGAACTGACTTCCTCTCCTTCCAGACTCTTTTATGGATGATCTTCTCCGGGTCAGACACGTAAGGTATTTTCGATTGAGAGGTATCTGACCTTAAATGTGGCTTACGAGGAGCCAGGACTTCCAATAAATCTATCAAATGATAGTAGTGGAGTCGCCAAGGTGAGAGATACACAACTCTTCAACTCTCTGTGCTCACCTGATTAGAGAGTGAAAACAATTTGTCGAGACCCAGGGAAACTGATATTCTTGAATTCGTTCCCCGGCAACGGCGCCAGAAAGATGTTGTGGACAATTTTGTCACCCCTAGAGACAGTCTAGAGTTTCCATAGACCAGTGCCTAGGACATCTTAATATAGCAAGGAGCTCTTCATATAGTTTGGATTGTCAGTCCAAGAGTTCACTTACTATCTCTTGTTTGAACAAGGAAATTAGTTTTGAATGGGACCAAACTCTCTCAGAAGCTGACACAAAGATAAGAATAGTGTAGGGACATCATGTAAAACTCCAATACAAAGGCATCAAACAGTTAAGAGACAGCTTACTGTAAAGAGGGCCAGTTCAAATAATATATCACAGAAATCAAATATCAGGAAGTGAGTGCAGTGAGGAAACATAGAGAAGATATTAGTTAACATGAGACTGATACCCAGATACACAACAAAACCACATAAGGGCATATTAATTTATGAATCCTTATATGAAAATGGCGTTTTAAAAGCACCCTCCTCAAGTAACTAATATAGCAGAAAATATGGAAGAGATGAACATGGAACAATATATCATGACTAGGCCTATTTAAAGCACTTGACTAATTCCAGAAAGGGCATCAACAAGGATGAATCCTTACTGCAAACTAGTGAGCCACTCGCATTCTAGAACATGATACGAGAAGATAAATAGCATGAAAGGAGATATTGTATTAACACATAAGAGAAATTACATACTGTGAGATACCAAAGACCATAATCCTCATTACAGTTATAACTCCTCCTCACTGAGACCCTACGGGCTCTGAACCTTCATACAGAAATATTACAGAATGTATACAAGAGCCTTTTCACTGCACAGTTTGCTGAAAGAAATCTGGAACCCTTACAATGTCTTTCTTTCTACCTTTTATAGAGAAGATGGAAAGCTCCAGAGCGTGGGGTAGGTATCCTACATTTATTGATCTGATTTGAATAAAATGGCGGAAAACATTCGCGCCCATACTATGAATGGCTAAACATAAATGACTGTACTTTACAATTTACTCTCAGAAATGAATGCTGAAAATGAAAATCTCCTCATAAACAAGACATAAATAATAAAATATACAAATGTTCTGCCCTTTGCTGGAGGAGGGAGATCTGCGGAAATTAAACCTTGAGGCGCCTGTTTCTGTATATAGTACTTTCGGCCTTCTAATTTTGAATTTCAAATTTGAAACCTTTCATGTCGGACAATGAATTCATAGCCTCTTTCATTAATAATCTGCTGCTGCATTAATGTTTTCATCCACCCTGATTCGCCCTTTTTTATTTTCTCTGGAGAGTTCTATAGATCGAAGTATCTTTCTTTAATGGTGGTCACATCATAGTGACTCCCGGATCCTTCCTCACCAATTTTCCTCCTGGAACATAGTCCTGCAATGCATCCTCGACCTTTGTAATGGAAATGATGAATCATGGTAATTATTGGCCGTAATAAACCAGCAAAAACCGAAACCTGTTAAATAAAACCCAGCACAGAGACAGCGAACATGGTGGAGCCGATGGAAATGGTGAAGATGAAGGCATGGATGAGTAGACGAAGGCGCAGATATAAAACAAAAACACTGAAATGTGACACCTAAGCAGAATATGTGGATGGTGGAGGGAGAAGCGGATAACACGTGGGCAGATGACGAAGAGTGGCGGAAAAACGCTAACAATTTAAAGACCCAAAGGTTAACTTTTGGAGATATTACAAAGGAAAACATGACAAAACAATGGAGTGAGAGCTTTGGAAGTGGGACCCGGAGCGCACATCGCAAATTCGCAAGTGGAGAAAATGCGATGGAGGGAACGATGGAATAACAAGAATCTGCGCTATGCGCTATGCGATGGGCGTAACCGGTCGAGCGCAGATCGCAAAAACGAAAAGTGCGATGGCGCAGAATGGCATGAACGGAAAACTGCGCTTTTGCGATGGGGCTTGATCTCATAAGGTGCGAATCGTAAATGCAAAGCGCTGCAGAATATGCGATGAGAAGTGCTATGGCGCGATCATGCGATTTATGGCAATCGCCTAAGGGGTAGCGCTAATATATGGATGAGGAGGCGCAGAGTTTAGGGAGAAAGGAGCTAGGCCTTATATGGACTTTACAGAGCTAGATTTTTACCTTTAAAATGTATTTCCGTCCGTGGAAAGGGTAACTATAAAAGGAAAGAGGAGACGGCCAAAACTCTGAATGGAGGCCGAATCAGGACATCAGAGATCACGTTCGAGAGACTCTAGAGAGGCTTGCCCTTTCCCTGGCAAGCTTTGCGAGACGTGAACGACTGGAGACCCATCCGAAGGAGACCTCAGTGTCAGAACATTGGTTGTACTCTCTTTCGATTGCTTATTAATGAATGACTACTGGTTATGGTTCCACTCTGTTTTTCACTTATGATAATGATGAGTTATATCCTTTCTGACTGATATATAGCTGCGTATTCTAGATTTTATGCTTGTATTCGTGTTGTTTCTTGCATGTGCAGGTGTCCATTCACGGAGATCATGGGGATCGTGGATCCCCAGGTTTGGAGGAATGAACGCTGGTTTCTTCCACTTGACCTTTGCATTGACTCCAAGTAGGCCTCCATCGTTGGCTTATTTATTCGCAATTAGGAACTTGTGCTGTAGCATTTGATGATTGTTGCTAGACCCCCGCCGGGCTAGTAGGGATCGCCTCGTCCGCAGAGGGGATTCCTCCTCAACAAAAAGAAAGAATGAAAGACATTATGAAGTAGTCTAGGGTTTATGATGAAAGTACCTAGAAAAATGTTAAAGAGTATATGTCTCTTGTTTGGGTATCTTATCTATATAGAGCTCAAAATTCTTACGTGATTCTAATATGGCTAACTTTATGCTCCTTCAGTTTTGGTTTTACTTGTTGTCTAAAGTTGTGCAGGTACATCATAAAGATCAAAAGCTGATAAGTATGATGAAAAGGATGGAATCCATGAAAAATTCTCCAACACCTAAAGAAGAAGTTAAATCTCCCTACATTAAGAGGGAGCCTGGATAAAAGTTTATCTCCCTAGATTAAGAGGGAGCTTGGATAAAAGAAGAAATGGTTATGATTTTGTACTTCATGTATCATGCACTAGATCAAGACTAACAACAAAAGTCTTAGTGAAGTCCATGAGTAAGAATCATAGTCATGGTTGGAGAATACATTATGAATATATATGTTGCTACATGTAAATTAGGAAGATGAATCTTCTCTTGA
The DNA here is from genome assembly GCA_034641835.2 of Pinus albicaulis. NCBI lineage: Eukaryota > Viridiplantae > Streptophyta > Pinopsida > Pinales > Pinaceae > Pinus > Pinus albicaulis. Next base: position 1,210,110,553 of record CM076584.1, read on the forward strand.
AAGATTCTATTGATAGTCCTACCAGAATTAGTTGAAGGGAAACATCGAAACCCCATTGTTTGTTTTGATTATGCATTATTGATGATTGGGGTTTGTGTTTGCACAGGTGAATCTCTCGAAGGACTTGATAGCATGCTGGTTACAAATCAGTTTTATTGGGAGAGATTGGTTTTTCTTGATCAAGGTATCTTGAGGCTTTGCAAGTGAAGCATTGTCAGAGGCTTTATGAGTGAAGCATTGCCTAGAAATGGTGTGTTGAGGCTTTGCAAGTAAAGCATTGCCTGAGGCTTTGTGGGTGAAGCATTTCCTGGAAATGTTCTATTGAGGCTTTGTGAGTGAAGCATTTCCTGGAAATTTTGTGTTGAGGCTTTGTGAGTGAAGCATTGCCTGGAAAGACATTGGATTGACACTTTGTGTTGATGTCTGTTTGGGAGGGTGGCGTCAGGGGGATGTGCACCTAGTTCCCTAGGTTGATGGTTAGTAAGTAAGCCTGATGGTACCTATATAGGCTGAAAAATTTATTCCATCTTAGTCCCACCTGGATAGATTTCCTTGGTTAGGAATCTAGTCCATGACATTGCGGTGAATAAAGTGATGAGTGACCGAATGGGTAGATTTCCTTGGTCAAGAATCTAGTCCATGTCATTATGGTGCCTAAAATTCTTCATAGTTTCATATAGTTTGAAATCTTCCTGTTGTATGCTATGAATACCTCCCTAGTTAAGAGAGAGTGTTGAAGATTGTAACTAGGTTTTGTCTTCATAATTGATATTTATTGTAATCATAAAAATAATTGAAGAAAAGAATTTATATTATCATTTATTTTATTATTAATGACTTATTAAAGCACGGGTTTCATGCTTGGGTCATGTTTAGTATAAACTCCCGATTGTGGACTCCTAGGTTAGTGATTAAGATTTATATTGACCCTTATTGGGCTTTTGAGTAATGTAATTAGGTTTGTTTTTGAGTTAAAAGTGGTATAGTATCCCTCCACACCAAGTCAGCCTTAATGGGACCAAGTTGGCCTCAAGGGAAGGAATTCGAACTCATCAGAAGGATATATATACAAGGAGGTCGAATTCATTTGTACACCACTTTAGTGCAACTCTCGGTATCAAGGGAAAAAGTGCGAAATTGGAAAAGGAGGAAAAATAAGTGCGAGTTGGGTCTATCTAAAAGAGAAAGATAAAATTGAAATTTTGGTGAAGGAATATCTCTGTTTCATAGTCTCTCTTGGGAGATCGAAGTCTTTGAAGTTTGGAAGCTATTGTTGTTACAAATCTATGAAGTTGCTAGGTAACTGGATGTTGCTGCTACTAGGTCGAAGATCTGGAAGGTGACTTGGTGTGGAGGGAAATTTTGGCTCATGTATAGGGTGAAGAGTCTCAAAGAATACTATTGAAAGGAAGAATTATCTTTACGGGGTTTTCCCCTCGAAGGGGGTTTTTCTCTCGTTGTTGTCCTACATTTGGTGTCATTTATCTATGTGTATTTGCTTTGATATTTGCTTGATGAGCTAATAAGAGAAAATATAAGAAGAACATAATAAGAACTAAATAAGATCACAAGTAATTAATCAAGACAAGCGGGTCTTTCTTCCTTTCTGATTCTCTAACAACTTGAAATTGTTATGGTGCTGATTTTTGATACACTATTTTTCCAAGTGAAGATATGTGCTCTCACCAACTAGAAAATAAGGAGTAAATCAATGTTGGTCTTGTAGTTCCTTGTACTTAGCTCAAGTTTATTAGAAGACAAAATCAACTTTGTTGTAAATCTTGGCCAAGTTTTACACAAAGGAATAATCTTTGTTTTACTCCCATTGTTGGGATGTAAAGGAAGTTGGGAGAGAAATTGAAATCTCACAAGGCACAAGAGGTTGTTGGACATTGGATAAACCAACACTCCCCATGTGTTTTGTGACATGGACTAATCACCTCTTGTGGATCCTTATCTCTGGCGATGTGATCGTTGACTAACACCTACGGGTTTTGGTCTAATGATAATCATGATTCCCAAAAAGTGGTATCAAAGCATAGGTCACGAGTCCGATACACACCCGGCTCGTGCTGGGGGGGGATATCGTTGGATATTGGATAAAACAACACTCCTTGTGTGTTTCACGACATGGACTAACTGCCTCTCGTGGATCCTTATCTCTAGCGATGTGTTAGGTCCCTATAATACTAGTGTATCCCCTTATTTTTATTCTTAATGTAGCCCCTTATTGTTATTGTTGTGCCCATGTAGTCCCCATATTGTTATTATTGTGCCCCATAGAAGCCCACTATTGTTATTGTTGTGCCCTTACATTGTTATTGTTATATCGACTAGGATTATATTGTGACCCCTTGGACTCCTATATATATAAATGAGGTTTTTCCATTTGTATCATACAAGAATTGTTCATTTATGTAATGTAAAGGAGATTGGCCCCTCGAACAAGCTGAATTCTAAGTCGTTGATCTATCTTTTATTCTGTCTTGTGAGCTATTTTCGTAACATTTGGTATCATAGCTTTGGATTCTAGGGTTTTGTTGTTGCAAATAGGTCATATAAGTTTTTTTCTACGAAGGTTCAAAAGATGAAAAAAAACCCATTTGAGCTTAAATCTGGAGGAACTTTGTGTAAAAATTTCAGATCTTAGTTAGTTATATTTTCGAAGATATGATCTGATGAAGTTAGGGTTTTTACAGGCTCTAGAATTTCATATCAAACAAGTGACCGAGGTAAAATCATCATAACTTTCGTTTCAAACATCGGATTGGAATTATGTAAAAAGTGGCTGCAAGTACACAAACTATAGTTTCTTGTATATAAATTTTAGAGTTGAATGTCAAAACAGTGACACATGGCACGTCGTACAACTTTTCTCTTCTGAACCAATCCATAATTAGGTCATTGTGGGAGATATAACATAAATTTACCTTGAACAATCCAAATTAGGTCTGACCTATGGCATTGGAACGAATACTTAGAGGGATACTACAGGACTAAAGATAAAATCTAGGGGTTCCGAAATTGCAGGGATACATCAATTTCAATATTAAGCCCCTCAAAAGCAAGAAAAAGTTGTGTATTTTTCAAAAAAATTGCATAAGTCTCATTTGAACAACTAGTTTGAAGTGATTCCAAGGGAATATTGAAGCATAGATATCAGTATTGGGTTCTAAAATTCCTCCCAAAAATAATTCCACACCATTTAATCCCTCAAAAGGCTCTATTATGACTCATGAAGAGGAAGAAGTGCAACATGATATATCAAAGTTATGAGACCAAGTGCAACAAATTTCGCTCTCGCAAACAGTAACAAAAAATGAAATGGAAGCTAAGATGGATGGTTTGAAGAAAGACATGGATGGATTGAAGAAAGACATGGAAACTAAGATCGATGATATAAAAGAAAAACTGAAAGACAACATAGAAGACATGAACAATGGTCTAAAAGCAAACATGGAAAATTTGAAGGAAGGTTTGAGAAAAGTGCTACAAGAAATGATTCCTAATGGCGAAACGATAGTAGATGAAACTCATGATGAGAAAAAAATAAATGTTAATCATGATTTCATAGACTCTAATGTTGGATTTAAGACCCACCATGTTCCAAATATCGATATGAGGAATTTTGATGGCAAGGATCCGATAACATGGATACTACAGATGGAGCAAGTCCCAGTTTAAACAATATTTCCATAACTTGATGAGGAAGGAAAAATAATAATGGAACCGGAAGTAGTCACATAAACAAGATCTCAACATCTATGAAATCAATCAATTTCAGAGTATCTCATCAAGTGGAAGAACTTACCAGCTAAAGATTCCACATGGGAGCATGAGAATTTTATACAGAAGCATCCATAAGTAATCAAGCATCCATGACAACACTTTTTTGAAGGAGAGAGGCATGTTAGGTTCCTATAATACTAGTGTATCCCCTTATTGTTATTCTTAGTGTAGCCCCTTATTGTTATTGTTGTGCCAGTGTAGTTCCCATATTGTTATTATTGTGCCCCATAGAAGCCCACTATTGTTATTGTTGTGCCCTTACATTGTTATTGTTATGTCGGCTAGGATTATATTGTGACCCCTCGGAATCCTATGTATATAAAGAAGGTTTTGTCATTTGTATCATCCAAGAACTGTTCATTTATTTAATGTAAAGGAGGTTTCCCCCTCAAAGAGGCTAAATTCTAAGTCGTTGATCTATCTTTTCTTCTATCTTGTGAGTTGGTTTCATAACTCGATGTGATCATTGTCTAACACCTCCAGGTTTTGGTCTAACTACAATAATGATTCCCAACAGAGGTCAAAAACCAAAACAAAACTCAAATGATGAATGTCCATAGATACATGAGTGGTTATATTGTAGTTGTGCTATAAAATATTCAATTAGTGGTCCCACTGTTTGCTCTGCTACTAGTATATGCAAAGAACATGAACCAAGGGTTTGTTGATATCCTCAAATTTTCCATGAATTTGTGTGTGAAAGGAAGTAGAAAGTGCTAATGGAAATATAAAATCTTCCGCAAGGATCTCTAAAAATGTTAGAGAAATATGGAGCCATGTTTGGAAATAGTCAATGACAAGCTAATACGAATCCAATTCAACTAAAAAATTAACTATGTAACTTTGTTGGAAATGATTCTCATATAAAGTATGAAGACTAACATCCTTAAGAATTTGTAGACTCTCATAAAGATACACTTGCACTTTGGTTGAGTAGTAGGCAAAACATTGATGAAATTCATGAAAAGTGATTCCCATGCCCTAGAAAGGATTAACAAATGTCAATTGAATACACGATTCTTATTAGCATGTTTAATTTTGCTACAAAGTGAAAATATTTCATTTGTATTATCATGGAAGGATGATAGAGGTACCTTTCTAAGTGTAAAAAAAACATTTGTGCACCAAAATGTCACTTTCTTAGGATGAAGTGAGCCTCCTTAAAAAATAAAAGGCGAGTTTTGCTAATTAGAACCCATGTTGATTCGACATGCACATCAAATTATCTCTTAATATGTAATCTAGAAAGTGGGATTGATAAACCGCCATAGATTGTTTGATGGAGTCCATAACAAGACCAAAAAGGTTCTAGTGGAGTATTAGTATTTACATTCCTCATAGGCTACATTTCTTGCATTTAGAATGTGAAGGACCTTATTAAGGGGCTTGTTGATGAAATCAACCACTTTATTACAATTAGTCTTATACTCATTAACTAAATGAAATTGGTAAATTATGATTTAAATCTTTATTACTAAAGTTATTACTATGAGAGTTTGAATATCAATGTGTAAGTTTCTTTATCAAAGATGTGGTGTTGTAATGCATGAGTACATGAACCAATATGTAGATGTCCTTGTCATAAGTGATATAGTTAAACTTGTATATGGACAAGGATTTTGAATGAGTGGAAATTAGATGTCATTTCTTAACCATAATGTTTATGACATATTGAAAGGCATGTCTCATTCTCTAAACTCTATTATGAATTTGGGAGAGTAACCATTGGAACATAACAACAAGCATCATGGAGTGCCTAGTATTTTATGGGTCTTTGCAAACTTTGATATCATCAATCTTAAAGCTCAAGTATTAAAAAAAAAATTGTCTGGAGAATGATTTATTCATTTTAGCCTATAGCTTGTGTTAGTAGGGGAATTTCTTGGATGTGTTGGGAATTATTTGTCCAAGCTTGGTTGGAAACCAAAATTCCATGTAAATAGACAACAATGAATTTCTTGGGATGTGTGTGAAGGTTTTTAATAATATCCGTCATGAAAGTGGTAGGGGTATTAGGGAGGCCAAAAGGGATGACCATTAGTCTTAGAAACCAAACATGATCTTGAAATTTGTCTTCCAAACAATACTATTATTTATACAAAATTGGTAACATAATAAAACGAGTTCCATGTTCCAGTTGATTAAGTTCATTAATAGATGGAAGCATGTAATGTTTCCTAATAATAGCCTTGTAATATTTGTAAAGTTTCCATTCCTACTGCTCCTTGGATATTCACAAGGTGTTAGGTTTTATTTTTCCATCCTCCAAAAGATTTGTGATATGCCTCTCAATCTTGACCTCAATAGGAAAGATGCAATAAGCATGATATTTAGTTGGAATAGATCTTAGAACCAAATCACTTAGTGTTGGATGGTCCATGCTGTGAAGGTTAGTCTTTGGGTTATGTACGTACGTTTGTGAAAAATCAATGATATTTCATATGCCATATTAGGCTAACTTCCCTTTGCTTCCCTACTTGATTGGGCATACAAGACACAATGTCATATGTTTGACATGATCAACATTTGGACTTTCAAAAATTATAGGTTGAACAAGAGTATGAGAAGTGGAGGGTATTTTGTGACTCTTACCATCATTATGAACCTTGTAAGTTTCAAGTATCCATTATAGTGTGATACTCTAGGAAAATGATACAACTTGTGAGGAATCATGTCAAGTCCGTTGAGTGGGATAACTTTGCAAGTCCTTGTTTTGTAGAAGGGTCAAATGATAAAAGGTAACTAAACACTTTTGAGTAATTTGGATACATTATTTGGATTCCTTGACCTATCCAAGTTAGTATGACATGGGATGACGTGTGGTTGGAAACCTTAGGTCTACTCCCTGTTGTGGGATATCATATTCTTGTAATTACCATTGGAAATGATGATATAAGTGACCTTGTCTTTTATTTGGAAATTCTAGGTAAGTAGAGTTTCTTCCTCATATCCATGTAATCTTTTCCCATTGAAACAAGATGTGAATCTATAGTATATAGGCTAGTAAAATAGACATATGCATATTTTAGGGATTGTTATTACTCAACAAGTAGATCTTCAACCTTTTTAGTGACATTGTAATACATAATACTCCTCATGATAACATTTATATAAAGTTATATTATAGAAGCATCACTTTCTCTTCTCTCTTGTCCTAATGATGATTGTAAATATAAGAGAGCTTGTGGTGGGTCGACTATTCTAGGGTTATTCCTTTTCAAAGCGACGAGGAGGAGGAAGAGTTTTTTGCAAAGGGATAGGGATAGTGTGCATTGCTAGGGGTTAGAAATTTCTAAAACAAGACCATCATGTTTGCATCATTTGAAACTCATTCTATTATTGACATAGTTTATCTAACTATTTGAACAATTGTTGTTTTTGCATTGTTCCACCTAGATCTAATTAATGCTTGAATAATCAGAGATTGAAATATCAAGAATCATTACAATAAGCCCTAAAATTGAATAAAATGATGATTTATGCCAATTCAAAGCTAAAATAGTAAACTGCTAGTTATAGTTGTGGTGTGGGCCACAAAACAAAGAAGAACAAGCTATAGACCATGCCACAAGTTTTTAATAGTAAGGTGTCATTGGTTTTTAATTAATGCACATGTGATCCATAACACATTTAGCTATCACAGGAACTATTGAAAATCACAACAACCTTGATGAAATTTGCAACTTTGATTGAAAATCAATGATTTGATTAATTTCAAATTGAAGCTATAATTGTGGGAAAATTTCAATTTTTTTTTATGGAGACAAGTTGTGGAAATTTAAAAAATTAAGAGTTGCTATAATAATAATGATCTAGAGTGGATCATTGAAATGAAGAAATGGATTGGTTTGCTGAAACATTGAAGGATTAAATTATTGACTGAGGTATAATACTAACACAACAAACCATGAAGCCCAATATCTAAGAGAAAAAAGTCAACAAGGTACGCACTATTTATTTTATGAAAGCATGCTATTCCAAGGGAAGTTGGCCTACTAGGGATGTGAAGTTGGCTCACTAAGTAAGGGATTTTATTAGCTTTATCAAATTGAGTGGGTATATGTTCACAGATATGCAAACTAACTTATAACTTTGTATTAGTGTTAATTTTGGGCAACTAGGTCAAAAATCCATGTTGTGATGCTCAGATGATGATGCTAATATTTTAATTGGATTCCTCTTTCGTAGAGGTGCAAGATCGATCTAAAGATCATCTTGATTGGATGAGCAAAACATGTATTTTGATTTTATTCCACATGTGCAAGGTCGACCTGATTTATCCCACATCCATTAGAGATGTGTCACACACCCCCAAAGATGCCTATATATTGGAGAGACTTGGAGTTCATTTTACACACACATTTTTGGAGGAATTTTTCTTCTCTCTTGGATGGAAATGGAGCAACATTCTTGGTTCTGCGTTTAGGGCTTCTTGGTGCAATGTCTTTGTGGAGTATTCTTGATGAGACGTCTTGGGGTTGTGTGACACATTGGGTTGGCTAACCTTATGGCCACCATTCTTTATCTCTGTTTTTGTCTTGTCTTCCATCGATCTATTGGTATGTTCTATCTACATCTTAATTTCATTAAGCCCTAGAATTTTAACGTATATTTGCATCTAGCATAGAACATCTTCAGAATTTAACATGGTTTCAGAGATAGGAGAAGACAAAGCCCATCTAGTTGAGAATCTAGGGCAGCAAGATAAGGATTGTTTTTAGGTGATCGAGCTACTGGAAGAAGGCCTATATTGCTAACTGTATATTGAGTGGAGGGCTCGAACAACAGACTGAAAAATTCAGTATATGGAAGGAACCTATCATATGATGGAACACACAATTGATAGGTGGATTTAAGTGTTGTAAACAGGGGTTGAATTAGGAATGGTTTCTTGCCATAACCAGGTGTTGAAGCCTCAAAAATCGCTGCTTCAAACATTGGGGGATAACCACCCGGTTGGGACCTTAGGACAACTCCTTTTTCCGTTTGGTGTGGTGGCTCTGACTGGATTTATAGGACCAATTTCCTAGTAATTTAAATGGGTTGGTAATGGAATGAATGGATGGAGGAAAAATGGGACTAAATGACTGAAATAAAATTATCTAATCTAATTTAAATACTAATAAAATAATTCTAAAACTAACCCGGGCATCAAATGTGAATACAACTTTAAATTGTTTCAATTGAACAATAACCATAAAAATGTATTACAGCTTAATTGAAATATGCAGTAACAAATAAAGATAACTCTGTTTAAGAAATTAAACAGAGTTATAATAACAAATTGCATTCATCATCATATATCGCTTGCATATACTGTAAAAGATAAATATTTCTAACACACTCAGAAATGATATGTATAAAGAAATATTATAAAGCGAGTACACATAAACGATAGCAATTTAAAAGAGAATATCACATAACATAAGAAACTAACAGTGAATAGATAGAAATACCATATCCATATCGATATTTTCCAATGCAATCTAATATCCAACTCCAACAACTTCAATGTAAAATCAACTCCAAGATACAGAAATGCAATTCTTAAAGGTAATTTTGCAAAGGATCACCAGACGTGATCCTTTATAAAAATATAGGAGTCAATGGAGTACAGAAATGTAATCTCCAAGTCAAAATATTACAAATTCAGGACCCCTTTCTAAATGCATGAAAGGGGTTTAAATAGGTACTTAACAAAAATAACTAAAACTATTCCTTTAATCTGTATAAATTAAAAAATATCTAGAACAGAAATGTGATCTTGATGAAAACCGACTCATTGATCATCTGTTGCGGTTGATGTGCACAGATGACAGATTTTGAGCATTTCCTTCACTTCTTCAGGATGACTAAGCTTTGAGTGCAACTGTCCTGTATATGTGGCATTGGAGAATTCGGGAATGATGCAATCGATGGCATTTGAAAGAAATTTTATTGTTGTTTTTTTACTATGTGGCTTGATAAGATAAGTACACATTGTATCCCATGATATTACCTGTAGTTGGCCAATTTTCTGATTTCTATTAATTATCTCTTGTTTCCATCTGTGATCAGTTTCTTTTACCCTAGGTAATTGGCCGGGACTACAATCTGCAATTAAATTGATTTCATATAGGTTATCATTCACCAGCTATGTTACATTGCTCATTATTCCTTTAGCTCTCGATGTGGCTCTTTCTGCTTTGATCAAACGATGTTCCCATTCTGCAAAAATAATTTCCTTATGTCTCTCCATAATCTTGGGAAGATCTTCTTTTCTCCCTGATTCTGAGTCTTGCCATAAAATAAATTCAGAGATATTTTCATCAGCTTCATCAAATTCAATTTTAAGAGTGACTCCTTCATCTACCAAGGAAGATGTTAATTCACATAGGGATTCTGCTTCTACAATATTTAGACAAAATTCATTTAATTGTTGAGACAATAACTTGTTTGTATCCAAGGCTTCATTTTTGAATTGATCCAGAGTAGGATAATTCTTAAACTTGTCTAATTTAGATTGAAACATCTTCTCTTGCTCAATCTTCGAAGTCTGCTCATTTTTTAGAAGAGCCTGTAATTTTGCTATTTCTTGATTTAGTTGTTGTTGCTTTTCAAGGTTCTATTGATCAATCTTCTCTTTTTCAACAACCAGCTGCTCTTCTAATTGTTTAGATTTGAGCTCTCCATCCTGTAATCGTTGTTCTAACTGAATGATCTTATGTTGGTTTTCTACAACCTGTTCTTCTAACATGGCTATTTGCACATCCTTTTGCTTCATCAACTATGTAACTTCAGAGGCTTTATCTATAGTAGCAGCACTATAGGCACCTGCATACTGGGATAATTTTCTGAGATCCTCAGATGGATTCACTTCAGCATTCTTATAAACAATATTCATGAATTCCCCCTGTGCTGCCAAAAGTGAATCTTGATCAGTTCTCCTCCTTTTCCTTTGTTTTCTCACCATGGCTCTATGTTTGAGACTGTAAAATATATCCAAAGGAGGGATTTCTTCTATCTTCAACATGATCTCACCTGTGGGATTTTCAGGGATGATTTCTATATCTTGATCTTTTGGATCATCAACTTGGGGAGTGTTTTGTTCTCCTATTTGTTGGGAAAATTGTTCATATTAGCTGAGCAAATGAGGAGAAACAATAAGTTTAGTAGCTTCTTGTCCTCTAAGTTGAGAATTTGCACTATTTTTTATATCACTTTTAGGTGCCTGTTCAGTATTCTTATTGTCTGTGCCTCCCTTTTCAATACGCATATTGGCATCAGTACATGTACTTTATTTTCTTGCCTAGTTCGAAGACTGTTGTACATCAATTTTAGCAGTTGTTTCTGTATTTTCAGTGTCAGCTTTGTTGCTAATATCTTTCTTTTCTAAAACAAGATCAGTTCATGTTACTTCTTTGCCAGATGTACTTCCTGTATCCTTCTGTTGTGATTCACATCCCTGTGTAGAAACTCTCAACTGATCCAGAGGAACTTTGAGTAACCATTGACTTCTAAATAACAAAAATTTATTCATTTCTTCAGCTTAAAGTTTGGACTTGGCCAAATCAAAAACTTGGGACATTTTATCTACAGAAACAAATAAATCATCAAAGACATCTGGTTCATGTTCAAACCAAGCAATTGAAACAGAGGTAGTAAAATCATATGCCACCTTCCTGGGATCATATTTCCTTCCAGGAATTGTTGAAAGTTTAAGATCGGTTAACTTAACAACTTCTTTTTCAGCATGGACAAAATTTTTGAGAGTATAGTCACCACATTTACAAGGAAAAGTAGGCCACATAAGCTTCTTGTTGTTCTTTAAAGTTCTAGACATACCTTCTACTGTCAGCTAATAAGAAATTTCTTGTGCTAACATTTTTTCTGGAACATACAAAGGAAGGATGTGTGGCTCTACAACACTTCCAAAAATTCTGACATATGTGAAATTTTCCTCCCCGAACCAATCTCCAATAGAGGACAAATCAACTCTAGCTTTGTCAGAAAATCTAGGATGGAATCGGCCAAAAATGATTTGGTAAATCCGAATAAGAAAACCATGAGAGACTCTGTAAACATGACTTTTGAAATGCCCCTTCCATAAGAAATTTTGATATATATGAATTGGAACAGGTTCTTTGGGAGTCCATTTCCATCCTAATAAGGGAAATTCTAAATTGAAACAGAGGGCATCTAGGATATAAGCACAAAAATAAAAAGGAGTGGAATTTCCTGAATTTTTGTCTTTCCTGTACTCAAGAATTCTGTTGGCTATATTATCAGACAGAATGACAGCCCAATCCATTATCTCAGAATTAATAGCAGAATGTATTAATGGGACCATTTGAATGGAAAACCTAGCCGAGTTATCATTTCCAAACAATCTACACATCATTGGTGCAGCATAACAATATGGAGGCAAAAGAGGCTCCACAGAGTACATACCTGATGCCTCGTGTCTGTGCTTTTTAAGAGCCCTTCTCCATTCTCTAATTGGTTCTGACTTATTTTTGTTATTTGCAGCAAATTCTTTGATAAAATCTTTGTTATAAATCTTCTGTGGATCTGGAAGGTGGTACATTTCTTTGATGTCCTCTGGTCTGAATGACCCGAAGATTGCTCCAGATGCAGAAACAAAAGTTTTGTCTTTGATAGCCACATTATCAATCACCCATCTAATAACATCATAATATGGGAAAATGTTTGTCCGAGCTGCAACTTGGTGTAGAAATGAGTTTGCTAATGCACCAAGAGGACTTCCAGAATCAGAGTCTGAGTCGACTTCGTCAGGAACTGTGGCTTTAGCTTCAACAACTCTAGGGTTTTCCTTTTCTAGCAAATTATAAACATTTTCCCACGTCATTTTACCAAGTCCCTGGCATGAGTTATCTGTAACCAGCTTAAGCTTTGTTGGTTTCTCTTTAGGTGGCATAGTAATCAAAGGGTCTTCTGCAGCAACGATAGCTTTCGATTTCTTGAATCTCTTTGACATTTCAGTATCAAGCAGTGTTTCTCTTGTTCTACGAACGGAAAAATTGGATATTTTATTGTTCTGCGATAAAGAGAAGCTTTTAGCCAAGGTGAAGACGTAATAATGAAAACAGCTATACAAAAATTTTATTCGCCGATTTGTATTTATTATATCCGTGGTTAAAAACTTAAATGCCCTCTAGGGAGTCACACTCATGCATTCAATAACAAAACAAATCATTTTTATTCATTTGATTCGCGAGTTAATTTTAATGTACAATTGGAGATTTGGCATATTTAGAAATAAATGTAGGTATATTACCTTTTAAAACTTTGAAACACGATGAATAATAATATATGGACATTTAATTTATATTCGCATCGCAATTCGTTTAAAAACGAAAATGAAACAAGACTTATACCAAATTCCAATTGCGAAGATCGCATCGGAGATTTTAAAATGAAATGAACTGTTTAAGAACTTCTCCGATAATGCGATTGCGATGAGGTGGCGTCCGTCGCATCGGAGTTTTAAACCAAATGAATGCAATGTTTTAATTCTTCCGAAATGTGATTGCGATGAGTTTCATCGCATCGAGAGTATGTAAAAGAAACATACATTTTAAATTTTATCGAAATGCGATTGCGATTAAGCACAATCGCATCGGAATTTTACAAAGCAAAAACAAACTTTAAATAATTCTTTGATTTTCCGATTTGCGATTACTGTTCATATCGAACATTGTTAAATATAAAGACTTCATATAATATTTTCGATATGATTTAAGGCTTTGTTTCTCATTGGATCGGAAAGTTATTAAAGGTTTGTACACTTTGAAATTAAAAATATGCAATGTATCTTTTTATCAATGAATCTTTTATTTCTAATAAAAATGATTGGGATTTTTCCTAAATATTTTATTTCTATTTAAAAAGAAAGATGAAAAAGGGGACCTATTTCTAAATGGGATTTATTCTAAAATTTAAAAAATGGGGAGGGTTGTTGTACAGTACAACAATTGGCGATTCACTGGAAGAAACAGTTATCTCTGAAAAAATGAAATGAACACTATATTTTTAGTAAGTAAAAATTTCTAAAGATAATGAAAACTTATCTTAGGATAATTCAAATAAAATCTAACTATGAAAAAGAATAAAAATCACTTACAATATCTTTTTAATTCTGTAAAAATAAAAACATTTTTGGGTTATCTCAAGCTTTGATTGGTTGATAATAATAAAGTAAGAAGATTTCTTCAAGTTTAGCTTTTGTAATATACTCTATTATCACAGGCATTGCCTCTGCTGCCAGCAAACGTTCATAGTCTCGACAGGGTTACCTTCTAACCATTAACTATCCATTATCCCATCCAACTAAGATTGTGACTCTTTAAAAATAAATTCATAAGACATATTATCTCATGTTTTTGTCTTTTATTTATTTTTTCTTAATTTAAGAGCCATTGTTCTGGTTTGGTAGCCAGTTAGTAACAATGCCATTCACTAGTTGTAATTAAACTGAACAAGTTGGCTCGTGATGAGACCCCTTGTCTTATTTTTATAAGCCATTACCCTGTTTTGGTATGCAGTATTGTTAATGTTAGTTTTATTACTTCTTATGATCATGGTAAGTAGGCTCGTGATGAGACCTCTTATCTCCTAAATTTTGTCATATAATTTCTTAGAATTACATTCTAAAAAATCACAATTGAAATGGATGGGGTGAAATAGTTGTATCCTTAAGAATAAATGGATGACAATTTTCAGAGTTTTTTGTTTGCTAAAGCTTGAAAAAGTCTTTACTTTTTAGAGATAACCTTTCTCTGCTTAATAAAATTATAATGATTTACATTTTCCTTAAGGTTTCAAAAGATCATGCAAATGTTTTGAACAAATTTTCAAAGTTTAACATTTTATTTTAAACTATCCAAAATTGTAATCATTTCCTTGAAAATTCTTATTTACACAAAATAAGTATTTATAACATTCCTTCCAAGACAATTTTCTAATAGTAAAAAGTCAACCAAAGACTATTAACAACCTTTATTTACAAAAAAAATTAAAAATTGCAGAAAGGAATATGTACAAGTAAGAAGGGGTTACCTCCTTATGAAAATAATTTCTTTAAGACAAGCCCATTTACAGGAAGAGATTCTCTCTTTCCTGTTAAATCTTGGAGTATGAATGTATATGAGCCTATCTTTTTAGCAATCTGAAATGGTCCAAGCCACATTTTCTGAAATTTGGTATGCTTACCTTTTTCTTCATGTGCTTTATCCCATTTCAGAACAAGATCACCAATTGACAAATTTTTTGAGCCGGTGGAACTTGAATCAAAAGAAGATTTTACAAGCTGTTGATGTTTTTCATGAATATATTTTGTTTTTTCTCTATCTTCTTCTAATTTAAGGATTTGATCAAATCTCAACTGAATGGATGAGGAAGGATTTTCTTCAATGAATTGCACTAGGGCTAATGATGGAAGAGCTAGATTTGATGGTATCACAGCTTATTTACCATAAACTAAATTGAAAGGTGAAGTTCCTATAGAAGCTTTAAGAGTAATACGATCAACCCATAATGCAAAGATTAAAGACTTGTGCCAATTCTTTTGATTTTGATCAATGGTCCTTTTAATGATTTTGATGAGATTTTTGTTAGTGGATTCAACTAAACCATTACCTTGTGGATAATAATTTGCTGAATATTTCAATTTAAAACCTCTTTTAATCGCAAATTCCATTATACTATTACCAGAAAAATAAGATGCATTGTCAAAGACCAGAGCGTTAGGTACACCAAACCTGGTAATGATGAATTGGTCGATGAAATCAATAATTGCATCAGAGTTGGCTACCTTTAGAGGAATTGCTTCTACCCACTTTGTGAAGTAATTTTTTGCTGTGAGGATGTACTTGTGCTGTTTGGAAGAATGAGGAACTATCTCGCCAATAATATCAAGCCCCCATTGCTCAAATGGTTGCTCAATGTTTACTGGATGCAAAGGAAAAGTTGGCTTCCTTTGTCTTCCACTAGCAGTTTGGAAAATCTTGCACTCCCTCACATAATCATGTGTATCTTTGAAAAGGGTAGGCCAATAATATCCAGCATGGATGATTTTTTGGGCTGTGGTATCCCCTCCAAAATGACCTCTTGCTGGTCCATCATGTAATTCCCGCAATACCTTTTTTGCTTCAGTCTTTTCAAGACATCTTAATAGGATTAAATCATAATTCTTTCTGAATAACACATCATCAATGATTTCATATTTAGTAGACTTCAATCTTAAAGCACATTTATTCTTATAGTTGAGATTAGAAGAAGCATACATATTTTTCAAGTAAAATATCAGATCAACATACTGAGATTCAAAATATGTAACACTTATCTAACTTACTTGAACAACATTTTCTGGATCTGGATTTTCTGGTATGTTATGAGCTCCTGCTAATAATCTACAAAAACCTTGTCCTCTAACAATATTTGCTGGTTTAATATCAATATCATATTCTTGCAAAGTTGTCACCCAATTAGCCTTTTTTTCTCCTACTTCTCTTTGAATTAGTAATTGTCTTACTACAGAGAATGAGACAATAACCTTTGTGTGTATTTTTAAGAGAAAAGGCCTAAAATGTTTGATTGACTTAAATATAGCGAAAGCTTGTTTTTCAACATCGGTATAATTTAGCTCAGCTCCTTGCAAATTCGAGCTGAAGAAAGAAATCGGTGCTTCGATATTTTTATCATTGAGCTGTGTTAAAAAAACAGCATAGGATGTTTCGGTTGCCAAAGTATACAGAATAAATTCTTTGGAAAAATTGGGAGTATTAAATGTAGGTGCATCAATGATTTCCTTCTTGATTGTATCAAAGGCTTCTTTTTCTTTATATCCCCATTTGAATACTGAATTTTTCCTAATCATATTCTGCATAGGTAAAACAATTTGAGAAAAATATGGAATGAATATTTTTACAAAATTAATCTGACCTAAAAATGATTGCATGGAATTTTTATTATGAGGTAAAGAAATATCAGAAATTTCTTTAACTCTGTCAGGATCTATATATATTCCATATTTTGACACAACAAACCCTAAGAGTTTTCCTTGATCGAGAGCAAAGAAGGATTTATTTGGGTTTAAGGAAATACCAAATCTCCTACATCTTTCAAATATTTGTTTCAGATCGTGTAGATGATTGGATCTCTTCTTTGAATAAACTGTTATGTCATCAAGATAAATACCTGATCTATTAATCAGACCCTTAAATGCTATGTACATGGCTCTCTGTAAAATAGCTCCTGCATTTACTAAACCAAAAGGCATTTTCTGATAAGCATAGGTTCCCCATTTGGTTCTGGAAGTGGTTTTCAACCTATCATCTGGATGTACTAGAATTTGATTATACCTTGAAAATCCATCAAGGAAGGACATGAGTTCAGAACCAGCTACCTTTTGGAGAATTTTCTCCATGGTTGGCAATGGGAAATTTTATTTTTGACATGCCTTGTTTAAATTCATGAAATCAATACAGATTCTAATATCGCCATTTTTCTTCCTGACAGGTACCATGTTGGAAACCCAATTGGAATGCCGTATAGGAAAAATGATTTTGGCTTTCAAAAGTTTATTGAGTTCTGTTTTGATTTGATCCTCAAGATTTGGATGAATATCTCTTAACTTTTGTTGAACAGGCTTAACATCAGATAGCATTGGAATTGTGTGTTGAATTACAGAAGTATCATAAGTCTTTAAATCCTCATAACTCCAAGCGAATACATTTTTATATTTACTCAGAAGTTTAATAAAAGCAGATCTTTCTTCTGGAGTTAAATTGAGACCTAGATTAACATTCTGAGGTTTAGAATCAGAGCCAAGATTGACTAATTCAAACTTCAAAGTTGAACTTTGAAGTTTAGCATTAGTTACTTTCTTGAATCTGTCTTTAATATCATAAAGATCTTCAAGTTTAAAAACAGACTTAGGAATCGGATTTTCATTATTTCTTGAAGTAATTTGCAGATCATGATCATCTTCATCAATAATTCGTTCATCATATGATTTCTCAGATGTTAAGAAATTCAAAATATCTTGATCATGGTAGAATACTCTCTAGTTAGTAATATTTTCTGGGACAGATGGGCGAAAAATCAATTCTACTGAAAATCTATGAGGACTGCAGCAGGAAGGAGTTTGGACGCAACATTAGCTAACAAATCAGCTGATGTGTTTTGATTTCTGGGAATAGAAGAGAAATTAAATGATATAAATTGAGTGGTAAGGTCTTGTACTAGGGTTTGATAATGTTTGAGATGTCCTGAAAGACAATGGATGGTATTCCTTACTTGTCTTATGACAATTTCGAAATCTCCATATACTTTCAAGTATTTTACATTTAACCCTATGGCCTTATAAAGCCCTTGAATCAAGGCTTCATATTCAGCAGTATTATTAGTGCACTAAAATTCTAATCTACATGATAACATGGTTTTCTCTCCTTCTGGATCAATTAGGATGCATCCTGCTCCTGCTCCATCACTATATTTTGATCCATCAAAATATAATGACCAAAATAAATTCTATATATAGGTTTATCTACAAATGAATCAGAAATATTAACAATTTTAGAAGAATCAGATTGCTAAAAAAATTCAATTTGAAAAACAAAAGTATTTACAGAAAACGGTGATTATGGTGCAGTAAAATTTCCAAGAAATGACTTGGCAGAATAACCTCCAAGAATATTATTGTTGAAAGCTACAGGTTCGTTAGGTTGTTCAAATTCAGTTATAGTGTGCGTCATATGTTTTTCTCGCTCGACTTTGATTTGATTGGGTTTTCCTTTGTAGGGAAGCCACATATGTGAAAAATCGGTTGAGATATAGCCATTAATTTTCACAGACCAGTGTCTGCTTAAGACTAACCCATAGAATTCTGGAATATCTACAATTAGAATATCAATTCTTTGGACAATCCTAGGATCGGAAGCCAGTCTGATAGTAACTGAATTTATTTCTCCAACAACTTGAACTTTAGAGTGAACCAATTGTACAATATGAACAACAGACTTCTATGGTTCAATATTCAATTTAGCATAGACTGAAGAAAGCATTATATTAGAGGATGCTCCAGAATCAATTAAACAATTATGTAAATTCTTATTGTAGATTTCATAAGTCAACATAAATGGAGGTGTCTGAGAATTTGATCTTTCTCCAATAAGAATAGTATCGGTTACATCTACTTTGTCTGGTGGCTTACCAGTCCCTTTAGCTGCTTTAGCTACTACACCACTTGGTAGAGGAGCAATAGGTGTAGCATTTAACTATTTTAATAGCAGCTTTTGTTGATGTTTAAGTTTGTTGAGTTCATGTAATGAGATGTTCGCTCTAGTCTTTTTCATGTCCTCAACAATATTATAATCCATCGTATCTGATACCACCAGAGTTTTGGATGATGATGTGGGAGGATTAGAAGATGATGGTTGATTCTGAGTGGGTAAGGGAGAAGTTCTTTTCACATGGGTTTTTTCTATAGTATTCGGAGTTGCAGTTTTCTTCTTCGGAACAGTTTGAATAGGTTCCAATGTATATTTTCTCCTTGTACTCATAGGCATAGCTTCTTGTTCCATTTCACTATCCGAATTAGGGAGAATGAAATCCCACATTCCATTTAGTTCAGCTACTTCTCCCCTTTCATCTTCTTCATCTGACATTAGAGGAGTTTCTTCTTCTTCATCATCTTCTGATTCTGCATTGGAGATTGCATTGGGAGGTTTTGATTCAGCTTGATTTCTCTTGAAATTTCTAAATGGTTTCTTTGTAGAAGTTTCTGCTACTTGCTTTTTGATCTCAACCATCTCATTAGACATGGTTTTAAGGACTTTCTGTAAACCTTCCATGTCATATGGATCTCTTGGTGTCTTTTTCTTGGAATCATCTTTAAAAGTGACTTTATTTGATTTCCTTTCCTCAATAGTGTTTTTCTTATCTAGAGCAATCATTTGTTTTTCAACTGAAATAGCTTCTTTCATATTCTCAGCTAAAGTCAGTTTTGCAGTTCTATCTACAAAAATTGCTATGTTTGAGGGCAAAGCATTAATGTACCATTCACTTCTAACTTGTTCACTAGGCTTAGATGTGGCGGGGATATTATTCAAGAGTTTATTGAATCGAGAGTTAAAATATTTAATGGGTTCCTTGGGTTGAGTCTTTAAATTGGAGAGATCGTTAATTAGGGTAGCAATTGATCTATCATCTCCATATTTAGTTAAAAATTTCTCTTCAAACATATCCCAATTTGTGATAGAATCAGAAGGTAAGGAAAAGTACCACGATCCTGTTGTTCCTTGTAAGGTATAGGGAATTAATCTGACTACAACATCTTCATGCACTACTTGATTTAAATTTATAGCAAGAATAAAGTTATTGATATGTTCTTCTGCTTGTATACCAGTATCTGGACTAAACTTTGGGAGCCATTTTTCAAGATGATCAGGTAGATCATGCAAAGGTGCAGCCATATTCACAGCTCCTGGTCTGGTCCATGGTCTTTGTGTTGGTTGTGCCATTCTTGTGATGATGGTAGAAGAACTAGAAGTGATAACTGGTATATGAGTAATAACAGTTGAAGTAATGGAAGAGACAATTAATGTTTGAACAGATGTAGTTTGAGAAGATTTAGATGAGACTACTTCAATTTCCTGATTTGGAGCTTAGGAAACAGAGGATTGAATATGTGATGAAGAACTAGTACCACTTTCTGTTTCCGATGGAGTTTTTCTTGTTTTGACTCTACTAGGTATAGGAAATTCTTTTGGGGAAATTCCAAGTTTTTCACTCTGTGACCTAGTAAGAGATCTGGAAGAAACAAACTGCGAGGTGACACTAAATTCAGATAATTCTGATTCTTCTAATGCTAACAATAATCCTTGAAGTTTATGAACTAAAGCTTCGACTTCAAGGGATTCAGGAGTTGGATTATCTGATTGATCTGAGGCTTTGGTAGTGGATGTTTGAATACTTTTATCAATTTCTTCTCTTGTGATTTGAGATGTGGAATAAATTGAAGGTGATGAGGGTGATGTGCTCTTAGAATGGCTTTCGGATTTGGATTTATCTGCCATTCATAGCTTATGGCCCTCCTTCTAGCGCCAAAAATGTTGAAGCCTCGAAAATCACTGCTTCAAACATTGGGGGATAACCACCCAGTCGGGACCTTAGGACAGCTCCTTTTCCGTTTGGTGTGGTGGCTCCAACTAGATTTATAGGACCAGTTTCATAGTAATTTAAATGGGTTGGTAATGGAATTATTGGATGGGGGGGAAATGGGACTAAATGACTGAAATGAAACTATCTAATCTAATTTAAATACTGATGAAATCATTCTAAAACTAACACGAGCATCAAATGTGAATACAAATTTAAATTGTTTCAATTAACCAATAACCATGAAAATGTATTACAGCTTAATTGAAATATGCAGTAACAAATAAAGATAACTCTATTTAAGAAATTAAATAGAGTTATAATAACATATTGCATTCATCATAATATATCGCTTGCATATATTGTAAAAGATAAATATTTCTAACACACTCAGAAATGATATGTATAAAGAAATATTATAAAGCGAGTAAACATAAACGATAGCAATTTAAAACAGAATATCACATAACATAAGAAACTAACAATGAATAGATATATACCATATCCATATCGATATTTTCCAATGCAATCTGATATCCAAATCCAACAACTTCAATGTAAAATCAACTCCAAGATACATAAATGCAATTCTTAAAGGCAATTTTGCAAAGAATCACCAAATGTGATCCTTTATAAAAATATAGGAGTCAATGGGGTACAGAAATGTAATCTCCAAGTCAAAATATTACAAATTCAGGACCCCTTTCTAAATCCATGAAAGGGGTTTAAATAGGTACTTAACAAAAATAACTAAAACTACTCCTACAATCTATCTAAATTAAAAAATATCTAAAACAGAAATGTGATCTTGATGAAAACCGACTCATTGATCATCTGTTGCGGTTCATGTGCGAAGATGGCATATTTTGAGCATCTCCTTCACTTCTTCAGGATGACTAAGCTTTGAGTGCAACCGCCCTGTATATGTGGCATCAGAGAATTTGGGAATGATGAATCGATGGCATTTGAAAGAAATTTTATTGTTGTTTGTTGACTATGTGGCTTGATAAGATAAGTCCACATTGTATCCCATGATATTCCTTGTAATTGGCCAATTTGCTTATTTTTATTAATTATCTCTTGTTTCTGTCTGTGATTAGTTTCTTTTACCCTAGGTAATTGGCCGGGACTACAATCTGCAATTAGATTGATTGCATATAAGTTATCATTCACCAACTGTGTAACATTGTTCATTATTCCTTTAGCTATGGATGTGGCCCTTTCTGCTTTGATCAAACGATGTTCCCATTCTGCAAAAATAATTTCTTTATGTCTCTCCATAATCTTGGGAAGATCTGCTTTTCTCCCTAATTCTGAGTCTTGCCATCAAAGAAATTCGGAGATCTTTTCATCAGCTTCATCAAATTCAATTTTAAGAGTGACTCCTTCATCTATGAAGGAGGATGTTAACTCACATAGAGATTCTGCTTCTGCAATATTTAGACAAAATTCATTTAATTGTTGAGACAATAACTTTTTTGTCTCCAAGGCTTCATTTTTGAATTTATCCAGACTAGGATAACTCTTAAACATGTCTAATTTAGATTGAAACATCTTCTCTTGTTCAATATTTGAAGTCTGCTCATTTTGTAGAAGAACCTGTAATTTTGCTATTTCTTGATTTAGTTGTTGTTTCTTTTCTAGGGTCTGCTGATCAATCTTCTCTTTTTCAACAGCCAATTGCTCTTCTAATTTTTTAGATTTGAGCTCTCCATCCTGTAATCGTTGTTCTAACTGAATGATCTTCTGTTGGTTTTCTGCAACTTGTTCTTCTAACATGGCTATTTTCACATCCTTT
The DNA here is from genome assembly GCA_034641835.2 of Pinus albicaulis. Taxonomy (NCBI): domain Eukaryota; kingdom Viridiplantae; phylum Streptophyta; class Pinopsida; order Pinales; family Pinaceae; genus Pinus; species Pinus albicaulis. Next base: position 1,210,133,300 of record CM076584.1, read on the forward strand.
TGCTTCATCAACTATGTAACTTCAAAGGCTTTATCTATAGTAGCAGCACTATAGGCACCTGCATACTGGGATAATTTGGTGAGATCCTTAGATGGATTCACCTCAGCATTCTTATAAACAATATTCATGAATTCCCCCTGTGATTCCAAAAGTGCATCTTGATCAGTTCTCCTCCTTTTCCTCTGTTTTCTCACTACAGCCCTATGTTTGGGACTGTAAACTATATCCAAAGGAGGGATTTCTTCTATCTTCAACATGATCTCACCTGTGGGGTTTTCAGGGATGAAATCTACATCCTGGTCTTTTGGATCATCAACTTCGGGAGTGTTTTGTTGTCCTATTCGCTGGGAAAATTGTTCATATTGGCTCAGCAAATGAGGAGAAACAATAAGTTTAATAGTTTCTTGTCCTCCAAGTTGAGAATTTGCACTATTGTTTATATCACTTTTAGGTGCATGTTCAGTATTTTTATTGCCTGTGCCTCCTTTTTCAATATGCACATTGGCATCAGCACCTGTGTTATCTTTCCTTGCTTGGGCCGAAGACTGTTGTGCATAAATATTAGCAGTTGTTTCTGTTTTTTCAATATCAAATTTGCTTCTATCATCTTTATTTTCCAAAATAGGATTAGTTCCTATTACTTATTTTCCAGATGTACTTCTTGTATCCTTCTGTTGTGATTCACATCCCTGTGTAGAAATTCTCGACTGATCCAGAGGAACTTTGAGTAACCTTTGACTTCTAAATAATAAAAATTTATTCATTTCTTCGGCCTGAAGTTTGGACTTGGCAAAATAAAAAACTTGGGACATTTTATCTATAGAAACAAATAAATCATCAAATACATCTGGTTCATGTTCTAACCGAACAATTGAAACAGAGGTAGTAAAATCATATGCCACCTTCCTAGGATCATATTGCCTTCCAAGAATTGTTGAAAGTTTAAGATCGGTTAACTTAACAACTTCTTTTTCAGCGTGGACAAAATTTCTGAGAGTATAGTTACCACATTTAAAAGGAAAAGTAGGCCACATAAGCTTCTTGTTGTTCTTTAAAGTTCTAGAAATGACTTTTTGTTGTTCTTTAACATTCTTTATCAGCTTTTTGTTGTTACCGATAAGAAATTTCCGTGCTAACAAGCTTTGTGTAGAGACCGACCCTTTTATTTACTGAATGAACGCTAGGCTTTAATTTTTTTTTTTTAAAACATAATCATACCAGTTCCGAAAATCAGTAAAATAAATCACTTATACTCAAATCCATAAATTAACTTCAACACATATAAATCCATTTATTATTGATCATAGGCACAATGAAGTATTATAAAAAAAAACACAATACAATTAACCCATGTACCGTTCACCCTTAGACGGGAACCAACTTGACTTGCCGCAACTTGCCGCTACTTGAGCTCCTTTGCTGTCCTCTACCTCTATGCCTGAATGTTTTCGTGCTCAAGCCGAATGTAGTGACTCGCCGGTTAACCTCCCATCCTACTCCTTGGGTACTCTCCTTCCCCGCGGACCCTCGAGCTGCAATGGGGTTGTACAAACAAAGGAAAATGCTAGCTGATAGAGGTGAGCCTCTCTTGGCTTAAGAGATCCCCTCTCTATAACACTCTATCTCACCAAACTCAACTATAGCTCATAACCACTCAATTTTGACATAATCTCCTCCATCCAACAATAGGGTAAAAAAAATCACTTTTCTCTTTCCTTTCCCTTTCTTTTATATAATGTTTCATAGGTGACACTTGGAACTTCATGCATAAATAATTATTTTTTTATTAACCTAAAATTTGATTATTTACCCACCCATGTGTCATCCTCTCATCAAGACTCTCCAAAATAATTTACTTAATTATTCCTTTAAAATAGTAATTTTCCTCAACCCAACAAGACTTCCTATTTCTTCTCCTAGTTGTCTCTTGATTCCCCTTTTCTACTCCTTAATTTGCGTTTATTATTGCAGTTAATTGATAAGTCTCAGCTTTGGTCCCTAAACTACCTCAATTTTCATTTATGATGAATATTTTTATGTTGGCTCTTGCCACATGGAAGTTCTCTAATTTCTCAAATTTTAATTTATTAATCCTATTATAATTCACCACCCTCTTTTCTTAATGAAGTTTTTAATAAATCTTTATACTTAACTCTATGTCCCTTTTTTCCCCTTTTCCTAATTAAGTTACTTATATACATTATCCATTTAATATTTTGTTTTATTATGCAAAGGGTAGAGTTATCATGGTAATTAATTTATCTCTTCCTATTCCTCCCTTACCCTAAGTTTTATTCTTGATTTAATTCTTTTGGTTCTAGCCTCATATCTCATTTGTTATGAATTAGTTGGATTTCATATATTGATTATATTTATTAGTTCTTTTATGATGTCGAGGGTCGAGTTTAGTCATGCCCTTCAAGAACTTCCATTCAAAGTTCCAAGGGTGCCATGCCTAAGAATTTATTTTTGATGTCAAGGGTGCCAAGTTGGTCGTGCCCTTCAAGAATTTCTCTTGAAATTCCAAGGGTGCCACACCACTTTCCCTTCAAGCATCCAATGGTTACGAGGGGAAATTATATGTCCAACTACAGAGACCTTTATCATCTCGTATGTTGCCTGCTATAGTGAGACTAATGGTGTTGGGGATCAAGGAATCCGCCTTGATGCACGCCCCCTAGAAATCCTCGTGAGCGAACCCAATTTGGGACCTACCCCCATGGCATCATGATCTTCAAGGCGAAGGTGTTTCAACCTTTCCAGCCTAAGTCATGGTGGGAGTGCTAGTAGGTGAGATCAGGGACACTGTCCCACCCCTCCCATGAAGTTCCATCTAATTGTACAACCCCATCACCCATATGTGAGTCATTCAGCCAAGCAACTAACATGTTCCTGCAACCAATGACCTATCATCAGAGTATATGTAAATATATAACAAGTTTCACACTGAACTTAGAAGTTCAAATACAAAATATTTATTTCTGTCAAACCAGATGCTGTCAGCTCATCATATGCGAGTGCCTCTGGTGGTTTCTTGTCATACTCAATAATCATCAGTAACAAATTTTCTCAGTGTTAGTCCTTAATCACAATAGAACCATCAACATGACCTATTCCTTCACATCATTGTTTATTTGAATCAGAACTAATGTAAATAGCTAACCTATGGTACACATCCATCATGTTTATCATACTCATAACATCAATGGTAATTTAACATATCCATAAAAGACATCATCATTGTAACATCAATAGAAACCATATCTATCCATAAAAATCTATCATCATCATGATATCAATCGAGAACAAGCATATCCATCATAGTATCAATAAATACATACATAACCATCAAGTCCACTAATAATAGAGTCATGTGTCTGGATCCTCAACCTGAGGTCCTCAAATAATAATGTGTGAGTCTTAAGGCTAAATCATTGTTAATGTCATATCAAGGTCAGAAATATAGAGTGGGGCACTACATACACCCCCTCTTAAATTAAACTTCGTCCCGAAGTTTCAAACCATGGAAGTGATGATATATCCCACTATATCCTCCCTAGAAATGGAATTGGGAGTATGTTACTCTACTCTAAGCATATAGCTAAATGACAATGAGTTATAACCTGCAATTATAAAATATAATCATCTTGTGAAAATTTTCCCATATCAAAATTCATGATGACTCAATTAGTACCAATAGAAGGGTGTAATATAATTTGTCTGAATAAGTATATGAAAATGATCAAATTATATCTTTCACCCTTCTCGCAATCTATATAATGCATCCACCTTTATTTCATTGCATTTAACTTGCATTTGGTTTGCAGCATACACAAGGTCACTGGTTAATATGTATTAATGACTCAATGATGTTTGCTATTGGCACACCATATCAATATACATTGACATGCAGATACGCACACATATATTACCACGCTAAGTTATTTATTAACCACAACTCTTCCATGATTCAACTCATCCTAATACTAATGCTACAATAAATTTTATTTAGATGAGGGCTATCCATAATGATACTTAACACACGTGTGTATATCTCTAGACTAACTATATTAATTTAAAGAGAGAGTTATTTAATTTTATCTAAGTCATGAATTTCATTCCATAATCACTATGGAAGAGAGAGAGGTTTTAAAAGTTATGTCCCTTACTTAGAAAGGTCTCATAAGGGAGATATAAATTACAAGACTCTTAAGATATTTGTTGAATCATATTTTACTAAAGTGTCCTGACTTAAAGTCCATATTATGTAATACATTACATGAATATTATATTATATTTGAATAAAATAAACATAGATTATTATTAAAATAAGAAGACTACAACATGCTCATCTAAACACCCCATTAGGATTCAGTATAATAATACAACAAGAAAGTTTCACTTACCTTAAACTATAATAATGTTAAATGTACTATACTATTTTAAATCCACTAAAAGTTTAGCAATATAATTTAATGATGGATAAACTAATCAATTGGTTAGATTACGAAATAAATATTCCTCAACTTATTCTTCATATATGCAACCCATTCTACAATACTTGCCCTCCCCAATTAATGCATCAAAGTTTATGTCATAGAAGAATAAGTGAGTTTTTCGAAATATTCTTGTGATATGAAATTATATTTTACAAAATTGATCAAGGAAGTTGACCACAAACAAATTCAGAAATTCAGAATTTTGAAGTCCCTTGGGTTAAACATTTAGTGTTTGTTGCCTTTAGAATTGTTAATACTACCTATCTCAATGAATTGTTGAAATATGGGCAAATGAAGCCTATCATAATTCATCTTAAGCTCTCTTTTTTTTTTTTAAAGCAAGTGTGTAGAGCCTTCTAAGTTACACTTTGGTGTGATATTGGTTTAGATCAAAAAGTGCAACTTATGATTTTTCAAAGCTTTTCTTGATAAATGTATTGTCTCAATTGAAATCATTCAATTCTATAGCATGTACATATTGCTAATGATATTTAAAATTTTAAAATATTAATTATATATCTATTATATGGAATTTAATTATTTTTTTAACGGTAATATATATATATATATATATATATATATATATATATATATATATAAAAGCTTTTCACAATATGCTATTTAACCCAATTAGTTATGTGGTGGATACTTAAACTTGGGAAAAATAATATACATGTAATACACATGCCCTAATTGTTGCCCATATATGTAAGAATCAATGAGACATTCTCAAATTGTAGAGAATATGTTTAATTTTTCATGTAGTATGTAGTTATTTAAATATTAATAGCTTGTACATTTAATCTCTTTTATTCTTTCCAAGCTTGGTTAATCTACTTATAACCTCGGTAAATCTACATATTTACATTTTACTTCTCTCTAATTTATGCAAATAGTTGCATGAATTGTGGTGGGCACTAACTCTTAATAAATACCTTTTATTCACCTAAATTTAAAAGATATGCTAAATAACTCTTGGATTTACATAGCTGCTCATGATTATCATTATGTTAAACATGAAATTGAACATTATATATATACTACACCAAATTGAAAGTTGTATAATAATCCATTGGGTCAATACCAAGAACTCTATCTGGACGTAAATATTTTTAAAATAAAATAAAAATTGATAGAGTTTAATTCATTTTTAAAAATATCACCAATTTATTGCTTGACCCGGTTAGTTTTGAAAATGAAAGTCATTTAATTATTATTACTATGTTAATTATTATTACTATGTTTTTTTTAGTAGTGATATTATAAAATCTAACTTTATTTAATATGGAGTTGTAAAATGCCTAACACCATTATGAAATAAAATGATAATTTAATATCCACCAAAGTAAAACTAGTCTATCAAGACTATAATAACATTTTTATTTTTATTTTTAATTTGTAATTAACTTTTTATTTCTTTATTATATACATCATTTTATTTACCGACATAAAAGATATCACTATTATATTTTCATTAATATAAATATATAGAAATAGGATCTGAAATTACTTTTAATTAATTACGAGCTAAGTTTCCTTTCACATAGGTAAACACATTAATGATCCAAGATTCAGAAATATTTCACAGGCTTGAAAATCTACCCTTTTCAAAGCACCAATCAATCATTTACTTTAAGTGATAGAATACCTTACATTCACGGATTGTAAGTCATTAATTTCACAACTGATCTGTTTTTCTATTATTCAAAAAGAAACAAAACATACTGCAGATAGAAACCTTCCTCAACCATGGAGAATAAAGAAAGTAACCATTTTCAGTTCACGGACAAGTGGCAATCTTGAGATAGAGGTTGGAAACTTAGTTCGGATTCATCCTCCTTGGTATGCCTTTAATCTATTTGTGCTTTTGTTGGTTCAGTAATGCCAAATTTGATGTTTCCTATCCTTTTATGCAAAGATTCTTTTGTTATTCTAAAAAAAATTATATTGACGACCTCAATCTCACACGTTCAATACTTTATAACACCTTGCTGGCCACCGACCTATATTCCACAGAAAGACATATCTGTAACCTTGATATTTGATCATTGTCATCATGCTATGATACATATCTTCTTATATAGTTTGGTATGGATGTCCCACTCGGATGTGAAAACATTTCGTTTTGCTTATTAACCAAACCAATCTTAGAACATCACAAATACATTTTCATTTACAATCAGATGAACTGAGAGAATAAAAAGTATGAAATCGTGAGAGCCTCTATATTTTGTTGCATAGTATTATATTTTTACCTACAGAAACAAATTATGCGTAAGAGCAAAACATTGCATTTTTCTGAATTGTAACATAAAAACAACGAGTTTATGTACAAATGTATTACGTGTTTCATGTCAGTGTTGAAATCAATAATTGCATTTGATTGGAACATTTTCAAGCAATCAAACAAAATATGTGCTTTGTCCTTTCCTAAAATCCTTGTTGACATTGGGCAAACGTTCGAACGCATTAGCAGTATCTTATTTCAATAAGAATTTATGGTTCTCTCAAAGCGAATGCATAAATCACGACATGGACTGGTTATCAGTCAAAATTCTGGGATAGTTTTAACGCGGATCAGAGGTAAAATCTGAGAAAAGCATGACAATGTTATTCAATAAGTGTTTTTAATTTCTAAATGCAGTAACATTCGACAAACGTTAACTACTGGGACATAATTGTTGTCATTGGTTTAATGCAGTCACTCTCCAGAACTATGATGTTAAAGGCGGAAAGTATCCAAAAAGCATGATCTTATCCCTGGAAAGTATCAAAGATAATATTGAATAAAAAAAAAAAATGGATTCACTTTGGAAGCAGAGCACCTTTGTAATGATGGACATAAGAGAGTTTTCACTACATGCTACTCGCTATAGAAACCGATGCAATCGACTAATACATAGGATAAAAAGGGGATAAAATCATTTCAGTATATTTCCCAAAGTTAATCTTAGTGAAAGGTAAGGCAACGATGTCTAATGCTACCATTTTAGAAGAGAATAAAAGACAACGCTAATTCTATGTACATGAATTAATGATTAGATCATATCACAAATTTCAATTTAATACTATTGTAAGCGGTTGTATTGATGTAAACATATTTTTCAAAGCATGAATAGGATAAATTTACATATTACTGTGACCAGTAATATAGGAATGCATATAGACAATTTGTCAACTAAAATTTAGAACCATAAGAATGTCGAAACTGGTAATAAAGATCAAAACAAAAATGATATTTTTACAAAATATTGACATTGTTTCCGAGCTGAACATTTAAGGATTGAAAATTATGGATTCCATACAAACCATAACTTTACCAAAGGAAATTATCCATATCAGTTAATAGTCTATTAACAACATCTAAATGTTAACCCGCAGGCAGTATACCCATAGAAGAAGGTGTCGACTACGGGAACAAGAGTCAGTGATCATAGGTCATAAATCAAAACAAATATATAAGAGTAAACCCAGTATTTATTAATTGAATATTAACTGGCTCAGAAGTTGTTTTTAAGTTCCATCATACCAGAGAGATCTTTCATGAACCAGGGGGTTGAATCCAAAAGAACATGAAGCACCGACCTGTGACATGAAAGTTGGAAGTGAGCAAAAGTAGAAAAAATAACAACCATGATATCTATGTATTAGATACGCTAGGAGATCTAGAGTTCAAGATTGAAATCAGGAACGAAATCTGATGAATCGGAGGATTTAGCCGTTGTCTTTAAGAAGACAATGCAACATCCCTCATATCTTGCAGAAAGAGTGAATCAAGCCTCTTTGCAACAGAGAAGCTCTGAGTGGAGCAGAAGATTTGCGAAGGATTCCATGTATTTATATAGTTGTTTCGAACTGTAGATTACACATTCACTGTAACATGTAAAAGTTTAATTATAGACACTCACGCGAGTACTCCACTACTATTCGTTTGCTGTAATTATGCCATTTGGTGCTATCCTCCAGCACCCAAGTTGTGAAATCTAAAATCTGGAGTTGAAAATTTTCAGAATTTATTATTATTTAAATCTGGAGTTGAAGATTTCCAAAATTTATTATTATTATTGTTATTACCTATCGAAACGTGGTAATGGATCTAAGCTATAATCGTAGAGGATCAATTATCAAATCAACAAGTCAATCTAAATTTTTTCTAATAACGGTTAGTTTCTCAGTGATTTTGCAATTCAGATTTGTTCTACTTCAGTTCTTGATCCATTTAATGGAGTGTAGATCAACGAATTTCATTTCTCTGAAAAATATCTCTGTTGCCACTGCATTGCCAGATTCTTTAAACCCCAAAAGCAAAATATTAAATGTCTGGGTATTGGGAGCAAACCTCTGGTGCATATTATTGAATACATCCTGGGCTTCCTTCACGTGTCTCTGAGTGCAAAATTCCTGAATGAAAACATTGAATGTGTTCGTGTTCAATTTCCCCACAAACTTCTCCATTTTTTCGAATGCCTCTAGGGTTTTATCGAATGACCTTCTCCGTGCATACTTTGATAAAACGATGCTAAGGGCCTTGAGGGTTATTTTACTTTGATGGTGCATTTCGTCGAGCAATTCCCAGACCTCGTCGAAATCCCGCATTCGGCTAAGATGTGAAGAAATTTTTTTTTTTTTTCATAGGCCTGGGAAGTGTGTTGATAATCAGGATTTTGCCGAGTGATCCAATGGAAGAATTGCAGGACCTTCGAACTGTTGACGTGGCCGGAGAAAGGCCTCCCCAGCAAATTTTCTACTAAAGAGTCGCACAGTGTGAGATTGCTGTGGTACAGATTGGATTCGATCGCGGAGTGTGGGAATGGATGGTCATTTATTGCTTTGCATATTCTGTCGATTTCTGGATGTTGGAAATTTGATTTGAGAATGGGAACTTATAAAATTCCAGCGAGTGAAGTAGCGGGGAATACATTTCCATCATGCCTTCGAAACCAGTTGCCTCCCAGTCATCATCCTCGCTAATTATACTATACCTCTAGTTGCGCAAGAGAAAAATCCGTGATGAACGCGCACAAGGAAAGTTGCTTGTCATGGGATCTGGAGACTACAATATCCTTTAAGTAAAAGGTCCGAATTTGCAAAAACATTCAGAAAATCGTTGCTGCTTGAGAGACGGTTTTAATTTTGTCGCTTGTCCAAAGGCTAGAGATTTTATTTTTATTTTTAAATGAGGGATACTTTTAATACTTAGGTGGCCAAATTTTATAGGAGGTAGTTTAAATTGTTTATTTCTCTTCTTGTTAAATATATGGGTTGAGTGACTATATTTTCATCATATTTATACTAGAAGAAATTATTAAATACATAAATTGGAAGCATAAAGGGCGTCCCTTCAAACCCAAATAGTTGAAGGAATGAGCAGTTTTCTTTAACATGAAAAAACACTTCTTCTTTTTAGAAAAGAGAGGGCTTCAAAAGAATATTTACTATCCAAAGAACTAATAGGAATTTTTCTACATTCTACAAGAAAAAATTTTGTACTTGATGAAAATAGAACTAAGTAATGTGTTTCCAAAATGGTGGATACTAAATTATATTAGATCTATGTCAAAATTGGAGTGTTGCCTTGCAAACATTATAATAGACAATAGCATAAACAAGATATTAAGTCATGAAGAATTTATTTGTCTAATTAAAATTCAAAATCGACTGAAAATATATGAGCCCAATAGAATGAAGCTCCCTCCTTAATAGAATAATGTAATACATACAAAAATAGGAACAAATTTGATAGATTCTTGGCCAATAACTCTTGTAAACAGGCAAGCAAATTCTATACGTAGTATATTTAAGACACATACGTCAATCTTACTATTATTAACTAGAACCTTAGTTGGTTTCTTCAAAATTTTCATATGAAGGCTAGCTCCTCCATCATAATTATTAAGGATTTCTAAGTCCACAAAGACTACAAAACTCATGGCTCAAAAATTTACAAGGAACCTTAATACTTGATGGGCCTATAGGTCCTAGAGGTTGAACCAATAGCTCTGATACCAAGTGTAGAGACCGACCCTTTTATTTACTAAATGAACGCTAGGCTTTAAATTTTTATTTTTATTTTAAAAACATAATCATACCAGTTCTGAAACTCAGTAAAATAAATCACTTATACTCAAATCCATAAATTAACTTCAACACATATAAATCCATTTATTATTGATCATAGGCACAATGATGCATTATATAAAAAAAAACACAATACAATTAACCCATGTACCGTTCACCCTTAGAAGAGAACCAACTTGACTTGCCGCAACTTGCCGCTACTTGAGGTCCTTTGCTGTCGTCTACCTCCATGCCTGAATGTTGTCGTGCTTAAGCCGAATGTAGTGACTCACCGGTTAACCTCCCAGCCTACTCCTTGGGTACTCTCCTTCCTCGCGGACCCCTGAGCTGCAATGGAATTGTAGAAACAAAGGAAAATGCTAGCTGATAGAGGTGAGCTTCTCTTGGCTCAAGAGATCCCCTCTCTATAACACTCTATCTCACCAAACTCAACTATAGCTCATAACCACTCAATTTTGACATAATCTCCTCCATCCAACCATAGGGTAAAACAAAAGTCCCTTTTCCCTTTCCTTTCCCTTTCTTTTATAGAATGTTTCATAGGTGACACTTGGAACTTCATGCATAAATAATTTAATTTTTTTAACCTAAAATTTTATTATTTACCCACCCATGTGTCATCCTCTCATCAAGACTCTCCAAAATAATTTACTTAATTATTCCTTTAAAAAAATAATTTTCCTCAACCCAACAAGACTTCCTATTTCTTCTCCTAGTTGTCTCTTGATTCCCCTTTTCTACTCCTTAATTTGTGTTTATTACTGTAGTTAATTGATAAGTCTCAGATTTGGTCCCTAAACTACCTAAATTTGCATTTATGATGAATATTCTTATGATGGTTCTTGCCACATGGAAGTTCTCTAATTTCTCAAATTTTAATCTATTAATCCTATTATAATTCACCACCCTCTTTTCTTAATGAAGTTTTTAATAAATATTTATACTTAACTCTATGTCCCTCTTTTCCCCTTTGGCCTAATTAAGTTACTTATATACATTATCCATTTAATATTTTTTTTTATTATGTAAAGGGTAGAGTTATCATGGTCATTAATTTATCTCTTCCTATTCCTCCCTTACCCTAAGTTTTATTCTTGATTTAATTCTTTTGGTTCTAGCCTCATATATCATTTGTTATGAATTAGTTGGATTTCATATATTGATTATATTTATTAGTTCTTTTATGATGTCGAGGGTCAAGTTTAGTCATGCCCTTCAAGAAATTCCATTCGAAGTTCCAAGGGTGCCATGCCTAAGAATTTATTTTTGATGCCAAGGGTGCCAAGTTGGTCGTGCCCTTCAAGAATTTCTCTTGAAATTCCAAGGGTGCCACACCACTTGCCCTTCAAGCATCCAGTGGTTACAAGGGGAAATTATATGTGCAACTACAGATACCCTTATCATCTCGTATGTTGCCTGCTATAGTGAGACTAATGGTGCTGGGGATCAAGGAATCCGCCTTGATGCGCGCCCCCCAGAAATCCTCGTGAGCGAACCCAATTTGGGACCTACCCTCACGGCATCATGATCTTCAAGGCAAAGGTGTTTTGACCTTTCTAGCCTAAGTCATGGCGGGAGTGCTAGTAGGTGAGATCAGGGACACTGTCCCACCCCTCCCATGAAGTTCCATCTAATTGTACAACCCCATCACCCATATGTGAGTCATTCGGCCAAGCAACTAACATATTCTTGCAACCAATGACATATCATCAGAGTATATGTAAATATATAAGAAGTTTCACACTGAACTTATAAGTTCAAATACAAAATATTTATTTCTGTCAAACCAGATGTTGTCAGCTCATCATATGCGAGTGCCTCTTGTGGTTTCCTGTCATACTCAATAATCATCAGTAACAAGTTTCTCAGTGTTAGTCCTTAATCACAATAGAACCATCAACATGACCTATTCCTTCACATCATTTTTTATTTGAATTAGAACTAATGTAAATAGCTAACCTATGGTACACATCCATCATGTTTATCATACTCATAACATCAATAGTAATTTAACATATCCATAAAAGGCATCATCATTGTGACATTAATAGAAACCATATCTATCCATAAAAATCTATCATCATCATGATATCAATCGAGAACATGCATATCCATCATAGTATCAATAAATACATACATAACCATCAAGTCCACTAATAATAGAGTCATGTGTCTAGATCCTCAACCTGAGATCCTCAAATAATAATGTGTGAGTCTTAAGGCTAAATCATTGTTAATGTCATATCAAGGTCAGAAATATAGAGTGGGGCACTACAGTTTATGCAGTAATAATAGAGTCATGTGTTCCGGATCCTTAACCCGAGGTCCTCAAAGAATAATGTGTGAGTCTTGGTACAAACTGTCGTTACGTCATTTCAAGGTCAGAAATATAGAGTGGGCAATTGCGCTTTGTCTGGAACATACAAAGGAAGGATGTGTGGCTCTACAATACTTCCAAAAATTATGACATATGTGAACTTTTCCTCCCCGAACCAATCTCCAATAGAGGACAAATCAACTCTAGCTTTGTCGGAAAGTCTAGGAGGGAATCGGCCAAAAATGATTTGGTAAATCAGAATAAGAAAACCATGACAAACCCTGTAAACATGACTTCTAAAATGCCCCTTCCATAAGAACTTGTGATATATATGAATTGGAACAGGTTTGTTAGGAGTCCATTTCCATCCTAATGAGGGGAATTTTGAATTGAAACAGAGGGCATCTAGGATATAAGCACAAAAGTAAAAAGGAGTGGAATTTCCTGAATTTTTGTCTTTCCTGTACTCAAGAATTCTATTGGCTATCTTATTAGACAGAATGACAGCCCAATCCATTATCTCAGAATTAATAGCAGAATGTATCAATGGAACCATTTGAATGGAAAACCTAGCCGAGTTATCATTACCAAACAATCTACACATCATTGCTGCGACATAACAATATGGAGGCAAAAGAGACTCCACAGAGTACATACCTGATGCCTTGTGTCTGTGTTTTTCAGGAGCCCTTCTCCATTCTCTAATTGGTTCTGACTGATTTTCGTTATTCGCGGAAAATTCTTTGATAAACTCTTTGTTATAAATCTTTTGTGGGTCAGGAAGGTGGTACATCGCTTTGATATCTTCTGGTCTGAATGACTCGAAGATTGCTCCAGATGCATAAACAAAAGTTCTGTCTTTGATGGCGACATTATCAATCACCCATCTGATAACATCATAATACAGGAAAATGTTTGCCCGAGCTGCAACTCGGTGAAAAAATGAGTTTGCTAATGCACCAAGAGGACTTTCAGAATCATAGTCTGAGTCGGCTTCGTCAGGAACTATGGCCTTAGCTTCAACAACTCTAGGGTTTTCCTTTTCTAGTAGATTGTAAACATTTTCCCACGTCATTTTACCAAGTCCCTGGCATGAGGTATTTGTAACCAGCTTAAGCTTTGCTGGTTTCTCTTTAGGTGGCATAGTAATCACAGGGGCTTTTGCAGCAACGGTAGCTTTCGATTTCCTAAATCTCTTCGACATTTCAGTATCAGGCAGTGTTTCTCTTGTTCTGCGAATGGAAAAATTCAATGTTCTATTTCTCTGCAACAGAGAGAAGCTTTCAGCCAAGGTGAAGACGTAATAATGAAAACAACTATACAAAATGTTTATTCATTGATTTGTATTTATTATATCCGTGGTTAAAAACTTAAATGCCCTCTAGGGAGTCACACTCATGCATTCAATAATAAAACAAATCGTTGTTATTGTTTGATTCGTGAGTTAATGTTAACGTACAATCGCAGATTTGGCATATTTCGAAATAAGTGTAGGTATATTACCTTTTAAAACTTTGAAACACGATGAATAATAATATATGGACAATTAAGTTGTATTCTTATCGCAATTCGTTTAAAAAGGAAAATGAAATAAAATTTATGCCAAATTTCGATTGCGAAGATCGCATCGGGGATTTTTGAATGAAGTGAACCGTTTAAGAACTTCTCTGATAATGCGATTGCGATGAGGTGGGGTCTGTCGCATCGGAGTTTTTAAACCAAAATGAATACAATGTTTTAATTCTTCCGAAATGTGATTGCGATGAATCGCATCGCATCGGAAGTATATAAGAGAAACACAATACTTTAAATTTATTTGAAATGTGATTGCGATTGAGTGAGATCGCATCAGAATTTTACAAAGAAAAAACAAACTTTAAAGAATTCTCCGATTTTCCGATTTGCGATTACTGTTCATATCGATCATTGTTAAATATAAAGGCTTTATAATGTTTTTGATATGATTAAAAGGATTTATGTCTCATCGGATCGGAAAGTTATTTTAAAGGTTGTACACTTTGTAAATAAAAATGTGATATGTATCCTTTTATCAATGAATCTTTTATTTCTTTCTAGAAAGAAAGATAAAAAGGGGACCTATTTCTAAATGGGATTTATTCTAAAATTTAAAAATGGGGAGGGTTGTTGTATAGTACAACACCAGGGCGTGGTCAACAACAGTGAAACCTACCTCAAACAGTGAGCAATACACTCAAGGAATGCCTCTAAAATTTCGTGGAGAAGAAGCCACAACAAAGGAGCATAAGACAACGTGGAGGAGCTTGGAAAATAGCATGGGATCTTCTGTGATTAAGCTGCAGTGCTGTAAGTGACAACATGGAATTTGAAAGTTGTTTTGGAAAGTGTTAAGGGTTGTTCTTGGGTTTGGATTGCAGGGTTGGAAGACCGCAGCAAGGAGGAGAAGGATGTTGCTGTTTAAGGACAAAATTGTGGATTGTGTGGAGTCAACAACCGCATTCCATTGTTGGGCGAGGCTACAGGCCATAGCCAACGAGTAGAGCCTCTAGGAACTACGTTAAGGCTGGACAACAACCCTATAATGTAGGAGGAGTCTCCCTAAGGTGGACCACATTTAGATTTGAGGCTTGTTGCTGAGTTGTGAGGAGGCTAAATGCAACGTGGTGTGCCCTAACTAGTGGTGCAACAGTACAACAGTGCAGCTTGGTAACAACAGTGATGTTGTGATGTGTATTGGATCTAGGTGTGACCAGGATTGGATCAGATTCATATGCAACCTGCGTGGAAGTGTCGTGGGTGCAAGAAATGACAACATATGATGCTGCAGGTGGGCCGTTGTCCCTACCTCTTATTTGGAGGGCAACATGAAGTTTTTTAGAGGTTTTCTATGCCGAGGACAACATTAAAAGGTGCCAACCCTTCTCCAAGTCAAGGCCGCAACAAAGATGTTTTGAGTCTCACAGTTAGTCCAAGGAAGTTAAGAGGACATCGCAGTTGTTAAGGGTATTTGTTTGGGCCTGTTGAGGTGACCGAAAGGCTTCAACAAGTTGCTGAGATAGGCCGCAGGACATAGCTAACTACTTGAGGTTGTTTCTGGGTTTCTTTGAAGTATTTAAAGAATTCAGATTTTTCATCTTGTTCCCGTGTGTAGAAGACTCGGATTACTGACTGTGGAGGTTGGGTTTTACATCGAATCTGCAACTACCTGTAGCTCAACCTGTGAGACAATCATAGTAAAGAGATTCAAAATTATTGGAACAGTCACCTGAGCAGTATACAAACGTGGTAGCTTGTACTTTTGTGGAGAGTCTGCTTTGCAAAGAACTATGTCAACCTTGAACAAAGACAGGGACAGTCTTGTGAAGCTTGGATTGGTTTCTATAACAGTGTGAAGACTCTTGCCAAGATTGAAATGCAGCCTCAAGAAACTGGTTCATTTTTCTTTGCAGCTATAAGACCTCAGACCTGTTTGGAAGCCTTGAACATGAGATAATTAAAAGAATTTGTTGCATCCTTGGAGGTTCAAAATTATGAGTATAAGCAACAACTCTCTGTGGAAAGGATCCTGAAGGGACAGTCACTGTGGAAGATCTATCCTAAGCTTCTCAAGGATTAAATATTCGTTATTCTAAAGCATAATGTTGATCATTTTATGAAGAGTTGAGACAAGCATCATAAGTTCTAGAAGTCAGTATTGATCTCCAGGGAATTATTGACACATTGCTTCATCATTGTTTTGAAAGTTTATAGAGGATCTCACTGTGACATCATTCGAAATCACTGTGATAATTTGTGAGGAATATGTACTATTCAGGACAAAGGAACAGTGGCTATCCTTAGCATGAAAAGGAGTATAGTGGAGTGCCTGTGTTGAATCGAACATCCTCAAAATTACTCCAGGAGTGATATTTTGCAGTATTACTACAACAACGTCAAAGATTTAATCAAGTCAACATCATCATCATCAGACGTCTTGTATGCAGAATTTGTGAAGACCTGCTAGCTTGTGAAGTTTGATATCTTCAATTCTGTATAGCAGTGATGAATATGATAGTGATGTGTATGATAATATTATGGAAACAATGTAATCAATGATATATGATACTTGTCAAGATGTATGACAAATATATGGCAGCATATGGCTATGATTATTGTATGGCCTTGACAGTGGGAGAATAAGATTCAGGCCCATGAGTACAAAACTCCTTTCTGAGTTGGTGTCTGGGATGCCCACATTTAAAGTAATCATAAAGGAATTTGAAAGCATAGGGGATTTTTTTCCTCAAGTGTCACAAAGAAATTTGATACACACTGTCTTATCTGATATGCTATGTCTTATCTCACAAGAGGAGCTGGCATTAAGAAGGGGACTACAACCGTATATGCTCATGAACTAATATCATTGCTGGAAGAAAGAAGACCCTCATGGATCAAAGACATATGACTCTATAAGATCGAGCATGGATCTGATGGGAGTGCTGAAAAGTACAAGACAAGATGTGTTGTCTGAGACTTATCTCTAGGAAGGCATTGATTATGATTGCACCTGTGATCTATTATTACCCTTGCTGCTACGCAAGGATGGAATCTTTGTCAGATGGATGTGAAGACCGCCTTTCTGCATAGTACAATAAAGGAAGAGGTGTATGTAGAGAAACCTTTGGGGTTCGAAGTCCAGGATCAAGACACCTATGTTTGCAGGTTAAAGAAAGCCCTCTATGGGTTGAAGCTAGCTCCCAGGGCTTGGTACGAGAGGATATATAGCTATTTGATGAATTTGGGCTTCACTGGTAGTAATGTTGATTCAAACCTTTACTTCAAGGTTATTAACGAAAAGCCTTTCATTCTGATTCTCTATGTGGACGATATCTTCCTGATAGATTTTGACCCTCTCATTCACGAGTGTAAGAGGGAGCTCGCTTCTGAGTTCGAGATGAAGGACCTAGGATTGATGCATTAATTCCTAGGCTTGGAGGTCTGGCAGAGACCTGGAGAGATCTTCCTTTCTCAAGGAAAATATATTGTGAAGCTGCTGGAAAGATTTGGAATGGTGGACTGTAAGTCCGTGTCGACATCGATGGAGCTCAAATTTAAGAAGTTGAGTGGCAGTGCTACTGGGCCCATGCTAGAAAATCCTACTGAGTATCATTAACTCGTAGGGGCCCTGATGTTCTTAGGGAACATCCATCTGGACTTATTTTGTGCAGTGAAAACTTTGAGTCAACACATGCTTGATCCCCATAACATTCACTGGGTTGGTGCCAAGAAACTCTTGAGATATCTTTGGGGCATGATAGATCATGGGCTGAGATACACTACTAGGAGTTTGAGACTATGTGGATATATTGATGCTGATTGGGCTAGTAGTGTGGTGGATCGCAATAGCACATCTGGATGCTGCTTCAAACTTGGGTCTGCTTCGAGAAGGAAGCAGAAATCGGTAGCTTTGAGCACCACTGAGGCCGAATACATTGCAGCATGTATGGCCTGTTGTGAAGCCACTTGGTTGCGAAAGCTCTTCAGTGAGTTTTTCGAGCATGTGCTAGATGCCACCGTTATCCTTTGTGATAACCAGAGGGGGATTTTTTTGTCAGAGAATCCCATGTTCCACGATAGATCCAAGCATGTTGATGTATGGTACCATTTTATATGGGATATGGTACAACGAGGGGCCGTAAGGCTCAATCATATAGGAACTGATGAGCAGGTCGCAGATATTCTCACAAAGCCCTTGGGGAAGGTCATGTTCCTAACCTTCCATGAGAATCTTGGAATCATGGAATGACCCTATTTGGAGGGTCCTATTGGACTATGAGCTTTGGGAGCTCTAGAGGGGCTTTGGGGATAGTTTTTTTTTAGAACTATGGGCAACCACAGGGCTAGGCTTGCCAAACCTTGTTGGTGTGCTTCCGCCCACCGTGATGATATTGAGTTGGTTTACCTCTCTTTGATCTATGCCCTGTATGAAACTAACCATGGAGTTTCGAACTCATGGGAAGTACCTCTCATTTGGCCAATGAGGTGGGAAATGTGAATAGAGACCATAGCAAGACCGATGGATGCATCAGAGATTGCTGTACTCTCTATGTCTAGGATGGAATGTCTCCAACCACTTGATCTGGGATCAATTCAGTGAGGTTTCAGACCTCCAACTGACTTTGGGTCAGTGAAACTAACTTTGGGTTAGTATATGACTCTCTCGAATCCAAGAGAGGTTTCAGACCTCTAACTGACTTCGGGTCAATGAAACTAACTTTCGGTCAGTGAAACTAACTTCGGGTTAGTATATGACTCTCTTGAGTCCAAGAGAGGTTTCAGACCTCCAATTGACTTCGGGTTAGTGAAACTAACTTCGGGTTAGTATATGACTCTCTCGAGTCCAAGAGAGGTTTCAGACCTCTAATTGACTTCGGGTCAGTGAAACCAACTTCAGGTTGGTGTGTGACTCCTTTGAGTCCTATAGAGGTTTCAAACCTCTGAGCTGACTTCGGATTAGCCGTGAGTGATGTCTTTGTGACTCACCTTTTGTTTTGAAATAAAGAAGCCATCGAAGCAAGTTACGACGGGATGACGCATGATGTTTGGATGGCACTGGTGGATGGAGTTCTCCCTAGTTGAGAGGGAGTGTTAGTTTTGGGAAACTAGGTCCAAACTCCATGTTTTGATGCTTAGATGATGATGCCAATATTTTTATTGGATTCCTCTTTCAGAGAGGTGCAAGATCGATCTAAAAATAATCTTGATCAGATGAGCAGAACATGTATTTTGATTTTATTCCACATGTGCAAGGTCAGCCTGATTTATCCCACATGCATTAGAGATGTGTCACACACCCCCAAATATGACTATATATTGGAGAGACTTGGAGTTCATTTTACACACACATTTTTGGAGGCATTTTTCTTCTCTCTTGGATGGCAATGGAGCAACGTTCTTGGTTTTGTGTTTAGGGCTTCTTGGTGTAGCGTCTTTGTGGAGTATCCTTGCTGAGACGTCTTGGGGTTGTGTGACACATTGGGTTGGCTGGCCTTATGGAGACTTTGCTGGTTGAAGCATCCTGCTGACCCCGTAACACCACCATTCTTTATCTCTGTTTTTGGCTTGTCTTCCATCGATATATTGGTATGTTCTATCTGCATCTTACTTTCATTAAGCCCTAGAAGTTTAAAGTGTATTTACATCTAGCATAGAACATCTTCAGTATTTAACAATTAGGAAGGGACATGGTAGGGAAAATTGAATTTTGAGTTTCAAACAAAGAGTAATGAGGGCAACGGGAATTGAATTATAAATTTACTATTCATATGAGGAGAAGATAATAACTAGAGAAAACATGGAGGACAGTCAAGAGGTTGAACATGTGGAGTTGGTAAATCATTCCATAAATTGAGAAAGCACACACTAATTGATTGATTGATGGATTGATTAACTCACTTATTAACTAATTCACTTGATTTTCCATTAAAGAAATTGAATGACAAGGGAGGTTCGTTTCCTTAGAGGGACATGTGGAACCTAGCCACATGGATGAAAGCACATGTCAAAAGTGGGTTATTGTAATTGCAACCTCTATTAGAGAATAAAAAAGGAATAAATATCCTCTTGTTCTTGATTATTTACTTATAATCTTCTTTAGTTATTATTATGCTCTTCTTATCTTTCTTCGTATTAATTAATAAAGAAAATATCAAAGTAAATGCACATAGATCAATGTCACCAAATGTAGGCTAGCAACCAGGGAAGAACCCCACTATAGAGAAAAACCAGTCAGTAATTCTTCCTTCAATATTAATTCTTGAGAGTCTAGACCTTGACCCAAAATTCCTCCACACCAAGTAAACCTTCCTTGTGATCCTTCCTGAATTTGGCAGCAGTAGCAAAATTAGCAACACTATGATGACCTAGAACTTTGAACATTCTTCTTGAGACTTTGATCTTGAGGTATAGACTTCGATCTAGCTTCAAAGACTTTGATTTAGGCCTAGTACAACTTCTCAAAGCAGCAACATTTAGCAAAACAAACTTTGACTTCTCTCTAGGCAACAACACCTTGGCAGCAAGTGGTATAGCAATTTTTGCAACAAAAATTTGGGAACTTCGATCTCCCAAACTATAGTTCGAAATGCAAAGAGAGTAGTGCAAAAATATAGATTTTATTTAACTCTAAATGTGCCCAAAAACGAATCCAAAAATTCCTCCAAAATTTCGCAATTTCTCCTTGTTGCAGCTTCCAAATCGAATTTCTATGTCACTGTGTGTTCTATCCAAGTGAATTCGATTCCATTGTATATATAGGCTTTTGATGGGTTCAAATTACTGGATTTGAGGCCAACTTGATCACCTTAATGCCAAATTTATGTGGAGGCTTCATAAATCATATTTTACGCAATACTTGACCTATTTGCATGATTCAAAAGCCTAATACGGATCAATTTAAATCTGCAATAATCCTATAAACTCAGAATGAAACCTAGAAGTCAACAATTGGGACTGTGACCTAAAATAAATATGACCCAAGCATGAAACTCATGCTTTAATAAATCATTTAATAATAATATAAAATTATTTTCTTTATTCTTTTGACAAGTACAATAAGTATTGACTCAAGTACAATTTATGAAGACCGAACCTAGTTACATTCTTCAACGACCTCTACATTGACTCCAAGAAGGAAAATATAATTACCATCTATAAAACCTTTGATGATCCCCATGATTGTCCCATAATAGCTCGTCCTTTCATAGTTATTTTTCTTATGACCACCCCTTAATATCCCTTAGATACCTAAACAATTCCAAACTGTTAATGGCCAATTTAAATATTGTTCAATGTCAATTCTTTGAATTAATGTGTTTCTGGCTTAATTTCAAAGGAATGTTATGAATAGAATCATAATGTCTTAATATTTGAGCTCATCATGATTATTAATATTTTGTGCTTTAAATTTGTTAGATACTAAGGGTATGTTGTGTTAGAGAAATGGCAGTTAATTAGTTTCTCTTATCATGACATTATCTAGTGATTATTATTATGTGTTCTTGTCTTTGATCTTTTAGCATCAAGACTAATGCCAAACAAATAGAAGAGGACACAAGATGTAGGCACGCTGCCAGGGAAAAACCCCTCTTTGGGGAAAACCCAGTCAAAATTATTTCTTCAATAGGTTCAAGATGAGAGGACCAAGACTCTTACACTATAGGCTTTCTCCATCAAGTCATCCCTTCACTGTAATAGAACCAAGATCTCCATGACACCGATATCTCCCTTGCTTGCACCCAAACTTCATCCTCATTATCTTGATCGAGGTTGAGATAGCAACATAACACCAAACATCATAACGACACAACACTAAGCATCATCATAGTACGAGCAACATCACTGATCATAAGAAATATCACTGAACAACATCACTGATCACTATAAGGAGTATCACTGAGCAACATCACTAATCACTATGAGAAATGTCTCCAAACAACATCACTGAAATGAATCCAAAAAATATACTTCTCTGATCTGAACTGCACCCTTTCACATTGTACGAAAATTTCAAAGTAGTCCAAATTGTTCTTGTCTTTGAAATGAAAAAATATAACTCTGTATTTATAGTTGTTGCTCCAGGAAATAAGCCGACCTGACAGTGAATAGTAGCATCTTTAATTTGAGCCGACTTGAAGGCAATTTTGAGGTTGACTTGAGTATGTAATCTTGTAGATAATTTGAGGCCGACTTGAAGGCTGCTTATGAAGAATATTTTTGCTGAAGATCGAGGATGATGACCTTTGAAGGATATGACTTAATGGAGGAGTCTTTTGGCCAACCTAATATTACATGATTTAAAAGCCCAAATAGTTTCAATTTAAATCTATAACAATTAGTGTAGAAGTCCACAATTGGGACCTTAATCTAAATATGACCCAAGCATGAAACCCATGCTTTAATAAGTAATTTAACAACAATAATAAATTACTTTGAAAAATATATTATGAAGACCGAACCTAGTTACATTATTCAACATGTTTCACAATAAGTATACCAATCATAGAATTTTTCCTTATGTATCTTCCACCAAGGGAAGGATCTATCCTTCATATAATCACTTTGCTTTTGACATAAGCATATGAAAAACATATTTACGGGATCATGTGACCCAAATTAATGGAAATGTCAAAGAAATCTATTAATCCGCAAGAGATAACCATTAATCTGTTTGGAGTTTGAAATTTCAAACTAAACTGCACTAGAAATTGCACCAAGAAGTGCAAAAGAACACCGAATAAGTCTCTCATAGTAGTACAAAAGTCTATTTTTTGCAAAAAAATTGGAACCCCTTGAGATTTGTATTCATGCTCCTTTATAACTCTTTGAGTTTCTTTAGCCTCTCACGATTTTGGACTCAAAATTCTCCATATCCACCTACAATCCAAACAATAAACAAATTCTTAAAACAAAATATTAAACTAAATCTAAATAAAACTTTAAATAAAATCTAACATTAAAAATAAAAACTAATATAAAATTTAAATTTAATTAAATTAAGTTAATTAACTAAAAGTGATCTTAAATAAAAAATAAATTTAAAATAACTTAAACTATAATGTAAATAGATAAAATTCAAATTTATATGTTAATATTATCATTCAAACAAAAATTCAAACTATTAAATAATAAAATCAGAAATCAATGTTACTAAATCAAACCTAATAACTATTAAATAATAAAATTATAAATCAACATTACTAAATCAATACTAAATACTAAACCAACATTAAAATAAATTTAAGCTAAACTAAATTAATTTTTAACTATAACTAAAGAAAACTAGTAATATAACTAAAATAACGTAATTTAAATAAAAGTAAACTAACAAAAATTGAATGACGACCATAGACCAAAAACTAAATTAGCTATTAAAAAAGTCTGGTCATAAAATGAAAAAAAAACTATAAAGTTCGTTAGAGGACAACCTGTTGACCTCATGTCTCGGAAGGTTTTCACTCCCAAGTACAATGATCTAGACAATCATATGGTAGTTATGTATCTCCAAATTATTGATTCAAAATTTCTGTAACAAGTTAACATGCTATAATCAATGTCATAACCAACGCCAAAATGCTTAGATTAAATCGTAGATAATCATTGAGACATACATTTACTATCCTTCAATTAGTGGATAAATCTAATATCTAACTTGAAGGAATGTTAGAATATGTGATTATCCTTAATATTCCCTACACTAAACTAAATTTAGTGGATATAATTTAATTCTTTGTAGATGTTGGTTAGAAACAACCTATTCCTATATTAGTTGTAGAATAGGGAACATGACCATTGCTCATGGAAAATGACATAAGAAAGATAATTTCTATCCTTTTCTAAGCCTTTCATAGGAACCAAAATTCCATTATAAGTAGGGTGAGTGGAAGGTACAAAAGGTCTTGGATCTAATATTCATTATATATTAAACACTGATAATGCTTTGGATTTTTAAATATTGTGATGAAGGAACATTTATTTCAAATTTTGTGCAAAATATGTATCTTTAAATTGCTTATATTAAGTGATAATGTGACTATGAATGTAATGAAAAATGTCCAAGGAAATCAACAATGAATAACACATATTTGGACAATTTATTTACTATTGAAATATAATATCAATTGATCACAACTGCAGAAACATTTCCTAACAAAATGTTGAAAACTAGTAGTAAGCTAAATTTCACTCAAATTGAGCAATTGATAGAGATTCTACAAGATCAAAGATAAGCTTTTCTTTGGAACTATGGAAACATGAAGGAAATCCATCTATACATATGAAAGCATCATGTTTATATTAAAAATTATTTGTTTCCCATTATATGGCCTAATGAACATGGTGCTAAAAGGTAAGCAAATATAGATTACAAAAATTTTTAGATGCAGGTTTCATATATTCTAATTCAGATAGTGAGCAGATTTTTCCCTTAGTCATTCTTTGCAGAAAAGGAGGTAAATGGAGACTATGTGCAATATAAAAAAATCAACAAGTTCACTAGAAAACACTGCTTCTCTTTACCATTTATTGACCAAGTGTTAGATGCATTATTCACAGATAAACATTTCTCTTTTCTTTATGGATTTGTTGGATAAAAAAAATTCAAATTGGTCCATAAGACCAATACAAAACCATATTCATGGCCCATGTGGTATAATTAGTTATAAGGTTCCTCCATTTGGATAATGATTGTTTTTTTCTACTTTTTGAAGAGTTTTTTTTAGCATATTTTTCATATTTAATCCATGATATTTTAGATATTTTACATGTGATTTTACTATTCATGGAAATAGTTTGTGTCAGGCTAGGTTTGTAACTCTGAATCAAATTGTGTTTTGCATTAAGAGAGAATATGAATATATACAAGGAGAGGGAGACTATTGGGTTTCATCTCCCAATGTCTCTTCATCTTCCAACTTCCTTTATTTTGTTATTTACAATATTTACATAGGTTTTGATAATCCCAAATTTTAGATGTCAACATTCCCCCCCTTAATCTGAAGGGATTTTCGTGAGTCCAAGCATCATTCTGAATCTTTCAAACTTTTCCCTTCCAAGCGGTTTGGTGAAGATGTCTGAAACCTGCTCATTTTTGGAACAATGTCATAGGTGGATTATATTGGCCTCAAAATGATGTCAAATCAGATGATATTTTATATTAATGTGCTTGGTTCAATTATGGAACTTTGGTTTCTTGGCCAACTTTATTGAATAAGCATTGTTAATCAAGAGAGGAGTTGAATGCACTTGTTTTTCCTGCAAATCTTCCAAAATTTTCCCGAGCCACACAATTTATTTTGTTGCTTAAACCACTGCCACTTATTTTGCCTCATATGTGGAATTTGTTGAATTTACTGATTGTTTGTGTGACCTTCAGGAGACAACTCCTGATCTAAGACTAATAACATAACCTAAAGTAGATACTCCAGTTTATTTATCTCCGTCGAAATCTAAATCAGAGTATCCAATCAAGCTAAAGTCACCCACCTTTGTATACTTGAGTCCAAAATATTAATATCCCTTCAAGTATTTTAGAACTCTTTTTGCAGTAGACCAATGAAACTCACAAGTATTTTGCATAAACCTGGAGAGGATTCCAACAACAAATGAAATGTATGGTTTGGTAGAAGTTAGGTAATTGAGACTTCCCACAAGGTTTCTATACTTTGTTACATCCTCAAATTTGTTTTCTTCAGTGGATGTGAGCTTTAAGTTCTATTCCATTGGAGTAGTCAAAGGATCACACTCAGCCATGCCAAAATTGTTCAAAAAATCTCCATTGTACTTCTTTTGAGAGGGAAATGTTAACTTCAGATGTTGGGTTACTTCAATACCAAGATAATATTGAACATTGAGCCCAAATATGTCATTTCAAAACCTTTCCTCGGTTCTTTCTTTATGGATGTAATGTAGTTCTAATAGTTCCTTGTCATTAAAATATCATATACATACACCACAAGGTACACAACTATTTTTCCAACTTTCTTGACAAACAAAGTTGCATCATCAAGATCATAATGTTTGAAATTAAGTTCGAAAATATGCCCAATCAACTTCTCGTACCAGGCTTGCGGTGCTTGCTTGAGGCCATACAAGGATTTTACAAGCTTGCATAATTTGTGTTCCTAACCCTTCACAACAAATCCTTCGGGTTAGGACATAAAAAACATTCACTTGTAGATCTCCATTAAAGAATGCGATTTTTACATCCATTTGGTGGAATTTCTGTTGAAGAATGTAACTAGGTTCGGTCTTCATACATTGTACTTGAGTAAAATGTAATATATTTATTAAAATAAAATAATTTTATTATTATTATTATTATTTTTGAATTAAATTTGTTAACGCACGGGTTTCATGGTTGGGTAAATTGTCATAGGTCAAGCCTCCATCGTAGGCTTTAGGATTGAGTGAAAGTATATCCTATCATATTAAACTACTCCTCCATCAGAGTCTCCTTGATGTTGGCCTCAAAAGGAATCTCCTTCAAGTCGACTTTCCTGAAAAAACACATGTCAACCTACTAAAGAGACACATCTCTTCATGAACACATGTCGGCTCATTTCAATGGAAAAATATATATATATACATGCATAAGGTATTCACATCACTACAACACATAAAATCAGATCAATTGCAGAGATTTTTTTTCGGCTAACAATAGTGAAAAGTTTGGATATTTTCGACATACCTTTATGAGATAAAATTGTGGATTATAGTGAATAATAAAGATAGAAATTTGGTGATATGTCACAGTGAATGGTTTGGTGCTATTTCAATGGAACCACAACAAATGATTTCGGTGAAATATATCTGAAGAAGGCTCCATATAACGATGATATATCTCAGTATATATTAGTGATATAGTTCAGATAAATATTAGAAGAAGGGTTCGAACATCATAGTCGATAAATTTTGGTGCTACTACAGTCAATAAGTCTCAGTGTTATCTCAAGAGACAAGTTCAGTTCCATTGCAAGGACCAAAGTGTGAAGAAGGATGGCTGCTACAGGAGAGAAGAATGATGGAATTGAAGAATGAAATGACAGGGTTGACTTGATGGATGGAGGTAGTCCTAAGTCTAACTTTTAAGGGTCTTGCTCGTCTCATATTGTTTTGAATCTACTGAAGGAAGAATTTTGACCAGGTTTTCCCTTAGCATGGGGTTTTTCCCTAACTGCGTGCCTACATCTTGTGTCATATTCTATTTGTTGCTTGGCATTAGTCTTGATGATAAGAAAATATAAATAAAAAGAATGAATAATAATAATGAAAACATCACAAGATAATGTCATCATAAGAGAAATCATTTAATAGCCATGATATGGATTTCTCAACATAGTTTCAAAGCTAAGGTCATGATTAAAGGCAGTTTGAAGATCACTTATACATATTTGAAGTATTCTGAGTGAAAGGTTCTGTTTGCAATTGTATTAAAGATAAATATCCCAAGAAATTCAAATCAAGCACAATGTTCAAGCTCAGATTAATCAGAAATATAAGTCTCGGTGTCACCATAGTCTCGGTATACCACAGTCTCAATATAAAAATAGTTTTAGTATATCACAATGATGCAAAATCTTAGTAAGAAGCTCAATTGTCACATACTTCAATATTCCTTAGTGAAGTAGGATTTCGATATACCAAATTGAAGTAATTCAGCTCAATTTTTAGAGAATAAGGATCGTGAAATGTTTCGATTAAATTTAGAGTGATGAACTCGTGAGTTCTCAGAAGAAAAGTGCAGAAATCACAGTGAATGGGATTGTAGAAATCAATAAAGTCATAGTAACCTAACTATATATTACACTGAAGACTATAGTGAAGATAGATGATAATATATGGATATTATTACAGAGATATAACTAAGTCATAATTTATCGAATGGAAATGAAGTATGAAGCATTTTTGAATAAACTATGTCATCACATAAAGAACCTGAAGTATATCCTATGGAAAATAAAATTCAAGCATTGAGGATCTGAATTGATAGTCGAAGTACAAGGTACCAGCTCAAAGAAATCAATTAAGTATTAAGATGCACCTGAAACAAGTCTAATGAAATCAGAGGTATGTAAAATCAAGGTATGTATGTTCATAAACTTTTAATTTTTCAAAGTATCTAATCTTAAATAGTTCATATAATCCTTGTTTATAGCTAGTCTAGGGTAAATATTGTAACATGCATCTTTATCTTTTAGGGATTACAAGTAATATAGAATGTCAAGCATAAGTCCTTGATTAAAAGAAGGAATAACTTTTCATAGGATCCCATCCCCCATGGTTATGTAGGAGAACTAACTTGAGAAATTAAATCATGTTCTTGGTATCACATGTTCTACTTGAAATTTTGTATTACAAGTATAAAATATAATGGCTTAATATAAAGAGAACACTTCCTAAAAGGTTTTTCAAGGAATATATCTATAAAGGAAAATTTTAAGGATGGAAGTTTATCTTAAAGTTTAAAAACCTTGAAAAATCTTACTAGTTGCTAATATGCAAATTGTAAAATGTTTAGTGATATTTTCGTAGAAATATTTAGTTTTCCAATGATTTTATATTATTTCATATAATATTTTGGTGATTTTTAAGTCAAAATAATGGTGTAATATAAAATTTGGGCTAATCGTTTCAGAAAAAAATGAAAATTGGCGAATCTTTGTTTTGCAAAAAACTTGGAAAATTAGCCCACCTGTGAATATTAGCCCCTAAAATTTTCCCTCTCCAAGTATGTCTTAAACCATAAGCTTTATTCTATTCATAATCATTCTCTTTGGTAATCCATTCTAAATTACTAACATTTTTGTGTCTATATCTCTTGAATCATGAATATTCTTGTTTCGGGTGATTCATCATTTGATAAATCTACCCTCCTCATATCTTCGATTGTTTATATAAAGAACCCAAGATAGGTTCTATGGA
This sequence comes from Pinus albicaulis, assembly GCA_034641835.2. Lineage (NCBI taxonomy): Eukaryota > Viridiplantae > Streptophyta > Pinopsida > Pinales > Pinaceae > Pinus > Pinus albicaulis. Next base: position 1,210,162,631 of record CM076584.1, read on the forward strand.
AATCCCTAACTTAAGGGTATGCTAATGATAATATGTGAAACCCTAGATTGATTAGGGTTAATAAGAAATGCTATTTAATTTTTTTGATAATTATGTCATGTTGGGGGTTTTGATATGATCATGAAAACCCTAACTTGTTAGGGTTGAAATGGTGTTGTCTGAAGTCCTGAACCTTTGAAGTTCTAGTTTGCTATGTTATGACTTGAAACCCTAGATCTTTAGGGTTTGGTTGGGTCTTTAGGAAAAACCCTTGTTATGTATTTAAATTCATAGGAATGAAACCCTAGGTATGTGTTCATTTAGTTGAAACCCTAGCTTGGTCTAGGTCGGTATATGTCTAATGTATTAATATTGTTTGACATATGTCATGATTATGTTTGATGATGAAATCCTAGATGTGTGTTGACCTTATTTTTAATGGTCATAATTCCTAGGGGTTGGAAATAAGCCCTAGCCAAAGTTTGATATTCTAGGATGATGTTTTTTGGAAAATCTAGGGGTTTGCAACTAAGCCCTAGTAATAGCGAAAATTCTCTAGTATGTGAGATATGACAATATGAATTCTATGATTTTTTTGTGTGTCTATTGATGATGAAAATCTAGGGTTTACATAAAAACCTAGTATACGATATTCATGTTGTTGATTAAGATGTGATTGGTTTTGATTGTTGGAGCTCATGTATGAAATCTAAGGTTTACATGAAATCCTAGTGAGAAGTCTAACACATGAATTCTGAAAATTTGTTACATGCATTAATATGATTTGCCTCTAGGGTTTTATATTTAAAAGAACTTTTCATATTGTTGAAAGTAATGTTAATACCATAGATATAATGAGTTTGATATTCTATTTGAGCTATTGATGTGATTTAGGGTTTGTAACAAAGGCTAAGAAAGAAGTTGAAGTATTGAAGTATCGTCTCTTGTTGATTATGTTTGTAAAGTATAGTTCTTACATTATTATAATAATTTGATATTACTAACTTCATGCTTCTATATATTTGGTTTTACTTGATATCTAAATTATGCAAGTACATCATCTTCAAGATGGTGAAGATGTCCGTAAGAGAAGTTGATATGATAAGAATGATGAAGGAAAATATATGAATGACTTTGATGAGAAGGATGGAAGTCATGAAGGATTATACAATATTGTAAGAAGAAGTTGATCTCCATAGGTTAAGAGGGAGCCTGAATAGAAGAAAACTCCTTGGTTGAGAGGGAGCGCATAACATAGTTCTGATTTGAAAATGCATTTTTGAAGGGAATGTTGTTTCATGAGAAGTAGGAAAGGAAAGCATATGATTGAGGAATATTCTATTGGTAGTCCTCTCAAGATAAGTTGAAAAGAAACATTGAGACCCCGAAGGTTTTTTTTTTATGATGTACATTTGAAAGTGTACTACTGATTAGGGTTGTTTTTGTACATGTAAATCTCTCGAAGTTTTGATATCATGCTGGTTATTGGTAAGTTTGATTGAGAGAGATTTATTAATGAGGATTTGTGAGTGAAGCATTTCATGGGAGGACATCTAGCCAAAATGTTTTGTTGATGTCTAGGTCCCAAAGTAAGGAAGGCAGTGTTGGTCATAAAGCTATGAGCTCGGATACACACCTAGATCCTTAGGTTGATGGTTAGTAAGTAAGCCTAATGGTACGTAGAGAGGCTGAAAGGTTGAGTCTATCTTAGTCCCACTTTGATATATTGCCTTGGTTAGGAATTTAGTCCATGGCATTACGGTGCCCAAATTATTGAGAGACCTTGAATAGATTTCCCTGGTCAGGAATCTAGTCCATGGCATTGTGGTGCCTAAATTTCTTCATATATGTTTTTTTTCAGATCTTCCATGTACCTCTTTGATTATATGTAACTATGAATACCTCCATAGTTAAGAGGGAGTGTTGAAGAATGTAACTAGGTTCGGTCTTCATACACTATACTTGAGTCAAATGTAATATATTTGTCAAAATAAAAGAAAAAATAATTTTTATTATTGTTGAAATGACTTGTTAAAGCATTTTTTTCATGCTTGGGTCAATTTTCATAGTTCAAGCCTCCATTGTAAGCTTTAGGATTGAGTAAAATTCTATCTTGTCATGATAAACTCCTCCTCCATCAAATTCTCCTTGATTTCAGCATCAAAAGGAATCTCCTTCAAGTCGGCTTCCCTCAAAGAACACATGTCGACCTATAAAGAGACACATGTATTCATTAAAAAATGTCTCCATGAACACATATCGACTCATTTCAATGGATGACAACTATATATATAGACATACGATATTTACATCACTACACCACAAAAAATCAGATCAATTCCAGAGATGTTTTTGGGTAACCACAGAGACAAGTTCATATATTTTTGGCATACCTTTCTGAGATAAAAATGTGGATTATAGTGAAGAATACATATATAAATTTTATGATATGTTAGAGTGAATGGTTCGATGCTATTTCAGTGGAACCACAATAAATTATTTCGGTGAAATATCTCTGAAGAAGGCTCCATATAACAATGATATATCTTAGTATACATTAGTGATATAGTTCGGAGGAATATCAAAAGAAAGGTTTAGACATCACAATGGATAAATTCTAGTGCTACGATAATGAATAAGTCTCGATGTTATCTCAAGATACAAGTTCGGTGCCATTGCAAGGAATGAAGTGTGAAGAAGGATGACTGCTATAGGAGCGAAGAATGATAAAACTGAAGAATGACATGGCAAGGTTAAATTGATGGATGGAGGTAGTCTCGAGTCTAAGTTGCAAGTGTCTTGTTCATCTCATATTATTTTGAATCTACTGAAGGAAGAATTTTGACCAGGTTTTCCCCTAAAGTGGGGTTTTTCCTTGTTTGCGTGCCTACATCTTGTGTCCTCTTGTATTTATTTCTTGGAATTAGTCTTGATGATAATAAAAGTTAAATTGAAAGAATAATAATAATAATGAAAACATCACAAGATAATGTCATAATAAGAGAAATCGTTTAATCTCCACGCTATGGATTTCTCAACACTTTCCAATTGTTCTGAGATTCCAAGGAAAATAGTGTCCAGATGGTAGCCATTTTTTTGTGGGGAAAAAATATCCTCATAATCGATCCCTTCCATCTGTGAAAAATCATTTTCCACAAGACTAGCTTTATGCTTTTCAAGTGAGCCATATTCTTTATAATTTTTCTTGAAGACCCACTTGCAACCTATTGGTTTGGTTCCCAATGGAGGATCAACCACCTTCGAGGTGCCATTCTTGATCAAAGCATCATATTCTTTTTGCATCGCTTTTTTCCATTCACCATGAGAATCGACTTCTTTGAAGGAAGTTGGTTTGAAATCTGTAGAAAAATTTGGTTCACAATCATAAGGAACATACATATCAACACGTGAATCTGAATCGTCTACATCACCTCCAATATGTTTGGTTGAGCTTCTTTTTCATGTCTTTCCAACCTCATCAGGACGAACACTTTCAAGTGTCTTTGTGAGCCATTTTGGAGGACCTTTTTGAGATGGCCCAGGATGCTCAGTTGACTGAGATGGGGATGAATCAAGATTTAGCCTCTTTATTCTGTCAATCACATCACTAAAAGTGTCATCTTGATCAATGGTTGAAGCTTCATGAGGGGGAGAGAGTGCACCAGAAGGAGATTCCATAGATTGATCTAGTATAGAGACCCCCCCTTCAAGATGTGGAATCTCATTATCAAACTCTAGAAAATACTTTACATGTATGAATCTATCAAAGCGATCAAGTTGTCGCTCAACAATATTGTCAGTGTTGGAAGATTCAAGAAAGATCACATATCTAGATATTATATAGGTGTTATTCAGTTCGTCATAGAGATGCTATGATTTGGAGATATTTGAGAAGATACATTTTTGAATCCTTGCACTAATTTTTTTCTCTGTTCCTTTGGTACAAGGCATAGCAAGTGGAACCAAAAACCTTGAGATTCATTACAGAAGGAATGTGTGCATACCACATTTCATAAGGAGTCTTGTTTTTGATAGCATGATATGGATACCTATTCTTTATATACACAACACATAGAACTGCATCAACCCAAAACATCAACTTAACATTCTTGAAAAACATCATTGAACGTACCATATTTAAGATTGTTTCATTCATTCTTTCAAATACTCCATTCTATTGGGGATTATAAGGCATGATTGTTGATGTTTGATCCCATGCCGACGAAGATAGTTTCCAAATTCATTTGAAGTATATTATTTTTTATTATTAGTACAAATAAAGACAATATGAGATTGTGCATCATTTTCAATCCATGCATGAAATTTCTTGAATGTTTTAAAATATTCAGATTTGTTCTTAAATAAATACACCCAACAAATTTTGGTGTATTCATCAATAAATATCATCATATATTTATTACCATTTGTAGAAGGAACATGCATTGGTCCACATAAATAAGAATGAATAAGTTCAAGTTTTATATGTGCTATGGAATGAAAATAATGAAAATATTGTTTGTTGGGCTTTCCTAAGATACAACCAACACATTGCTTAATTTTCCTAGGAATTGTAAGCAAACCAATAACACCATTTTTCTTCAAAAAACAAAGGTTTTCATAATTCAAGTGTACAAATATAGCATCCCATAAAAGAATTGATGGAAGTGTACCTTCATCATAGTGAGAACTTTATGAAAAGTTTTTTTCACGAGCGGAGGTTCCTTGCAACTTCAGTGATATTTCTTCTTCTATCCTAGTAATGAAAAGTGAGTGATCTGATGCTTTTCTGACTTCAATCTTGCCATCAAATATGTGAATGGAGTGTCCTTGCTGGCGGATGTGGGCCAAAGAAAAAAAGTTTATCCTCAATTCCAGGAGGTATAAAATATCATGTAGAAGAAAGTCTGGAACACTAGATAGTTTAATCCCGATGGCTTAAGTTTTGACTTGTCTGCAAAGTAGACTACTCCATCAACATTGTTAGTGAATTATTCAAAGAAATCTCTTCGGAAAGTCATGTGGCAATTTTCTCCTGAATCAAGCAACCAAGCATCTTTCCATGAAGCAAGTGAAACATTGAATAAGTCTTTATTTACTCCAATGTTGCAATGTTCCACAACATAATGAGCCAACTTAGGTGCTTTTTGTTTCCCTTTACTAGGTGTTTTACCTTTTTCTTCATTTATTTCCTGCTCGATTCTCTCCCATGGAAGCTTACAAGTGGAATCATCATGTCCATTTATATTACATTTTATGCAATGAAGATCATGCCTTTCTCCTTGGAAATGTCTTCCCCCCTGCCTCTAAAATTATTCCTTCCTCTTCCTCTTCGACCACCTCTTCCTCCAGAAGAATCTTGTACCTGATTCTTCTCTTTCTATGCAAGGCACACAAATTCTTTAGAAGACTGAGGAGCTGTATTTTTCCAAAAATCCTTCTCTCTTTCAGAAAACTTCTTCTCAATGGAGTCAAGGGAAATCTCCTTAAGTTTTCCACTTGCTTTCAATGACTCAAGATAATGTGAATAAGTGGGATATATTGGCTTGACATAATTCGTGAGAGGAACATATTTTTCAACACCAGTGGATTTTATGTCATGCATAATGAATCTTGTTTATGATGATAAGGCAAGAGGGTCATCATTTTTCAATTCAATATTAAGCAACTTGATCATAAATTTAACAACTTGAAGTTCCGAGTGTGAATCATATAATCCCTTGAACTTATTTAAGGATTCAAACTCATTTGAAAATGGAAAAATATGACAACTCACCTCTTCATTTACTGATGTTGAAATTAAGACATAGGCCTTGCTATTCTTGTTTTTCCAAATGAAAAGGTCCTTGTATGAAGTAGGATTTTCAGGTGCATTGTCTCCTTCTCCTTCAAAAACCCATTGAAAATCAATGTGTGTTTTATCTTCCTAGACCACTCATGGTATTTACTTTTTCCAGTGAGAAATAATCCCATTATGGAGATGAGTGAATGCAACATATAATCTAATCTGGCCTCAAAATAATTATAATACTTGCAACAAAAGATTGATGTATTTGTAATAAAAATGATTGGCTAATATTAAAAAAAAAACTTCAACTAAGAGTGCTCTCAATATTCATCCATACTCCATACATACACTTTATGGTCTTCAAAAGGGACACACAACATTTTCATATTATATAACTTCACATATGCATGAACCATCACTCAATGCATACATAAAACGAACTTCACACATAAACATATGCTCTCATATAAATAATGTGGCATACCATCAATAAGCCATTGAAAAGCATTCAACTTCATCCCATGCAGTCTTTTAATTTATATTAACGCAACATGGAATTGAATTTACATAACATGGCCATAATTCCACATACAACGTATGCAATGCCAGGCTTAGTCCTCAAACAAAATACATCATTCACGATCTTCAATTCAACACATATAAATGCCCATCACAATGCATTTTACAAGGATTGTTCAATGTTGTTGCCATATGAAACACCACAAAAATAAAATTATGATACTAAACAATGCATAATGATGAAAAACGTACGGTGATGGACCAATGAACCATTTGGACATCAACACAGATTATAAGGGTAGAATTCCAACAAACGATTGTTCACCAACATCCAGATGAAGGGTCTCCAACTCAATGCAGTGTTCAGTCCTTCAGAAAATTAAACACATTGTATACATAGTGCACCATTGAATTCAAAGCTTGCTCAAATCAATGCACCACAGGCTCTACAGGAGCCAAGGGAACATGAGCTTGATGCCTATGTGTTGGATCTAAATGTTAGGCAATATTCAATCCAATATCAAACACAACCGAACACTTCACAATATTCAATGCATTCAACAAACAAAAACATAGGGAATTCAAAATTATTCAACACACAAAGTCAACGCTCAAATAAACCATATCACCACCCCATCTCCCTTAAATTTTGTTTATTTTAATAGAATATATGCAGAGGGACGAAGAGCAGAGGAATAGAGAATATGGTAGAGAATGCAGGAGTTACTTGCAGAAAGAAACTAAATTTTGGATTGTGCTCTGATACCATGCCAGGCCAGGTTTGTAACTCCAAATTAATTTGTGTTTTGCAATAAGAGAGAATATGAATATATACAAGGAGATGGAGACTATTGGGTTTCATCTCCCAATGTCTCTTCATATTCCAACTTCCTTTATTTTTCTATTTACAATATTTACATTGATTTTCCTAATCTCAAAGATTAGTTGTCAACATTTTGCAAGAAGATTGAACAAATTTAAAAAATTTCCTACTACACTAAACTTATTCTTAAGTAATGAGAGATGTTTGACACTTATGAATGAAGGTGTAGTTTGAGGGAACCACATTCCTTCTTTTGGAATTGAAGTTGATCCCACCAAGATAATTACTATCCATGATTTTTCAATACTTCAAAAACAAAAATATGTTGAAAATATGGCCAACCATGTGCGATATACTATATGTCTCTTATTAAATTTTTTAGTGAGACTTGTTTATGCTTCTTTTCGAAAATAATGAATTCCTTTCAACATTAGAATGATAAAGGCTTTCAAATTATTAAGGGATAAGTTAACTTTATCCCCTATATTGTAAGGACCTAACTAGGATATTTGATTTTACATACACATTGATGCTTTTAATTAGGAGTGGTTCTTGGACATTTCAAGGAGCCATAATTTTCTATATAAACAAAATCATTTAAAGTGTAGAACTAAAATATGTTATTATAAAGAATTATTTCCTTGTAGTAGTATATGCAATTTTTAAATCTTGACATTAAAATACTGATTGCCCACTTTTTCTACACACTAGTCATTCTACAGTTAATTATTTGAGTAATAAACAATATTAAATGGCATACTTTTACATGGTTGCTTATACTACAAGGATTTGACTCCAGTGCACTTGATAAGATTGGTAGAAGCAATATTGGTAGATATCCTATCTAATCTAACTATTAGTAAAAATCAAGACATATGGGATGAACCTTTTCCAATCAAGAACTTATTTGTTGTTTCAATGCAAACACCATAGTTTATCAATATAGATATCTATCATTATATATAAAAATTTCCTAAAAATTCTTGTTACAAGGAACATTGCAAAATTGTTAGGCACAATGTCTGATCCCCTATATTAAAGATGCATGATCAAGGTTGGACTAGATCACGTACTATGGTATTATATACAAAAAGATGAGGTCTATGACATACAACATGCTTGACATAGTGGGGGGTTCATGGGGGGGAAACAACCCTTGATTTTTTTCTTTTTTTGGGAGGTTTTTTGCATATATTTTTGGAACACAACTTTTTCTTTTGGTGGCTTCGTGTTGCATGATGTCTTATCCCATGATTGTCTTATTTTGGTTAAGGAATTAGAGTTTTAATCTAATCTGGGTCAATGGATCAGGGTTTTTGAATGTAATGGGATCATGTATATTGTATTGTAAACAATGAAGTCGTTTGATGGTAAAAGTTAGATTTGTGGCTCTAAACAATTTGCTGGTTTTTTTGGTTTGGGTAAATTTATGTGTAATATGTGATTGCAATTGTTTTACTTTTTTGTTTATTAAGAATTTTTGTAGGGATTGCATAACTTTAAAATTTTTATAACTTACATTTGGTATTAGAGTAATTATTGGCTTAAGGGAGATGCCTTGGTATCCAAGGGTTCAGTTATCTTGGGTCAATGATTAATGAGTTCTATGCTGGTGATTCTTGTGTTGGAAAAGAATGGCGAGTAGTTCAAAGAAGTGATCAATAATTTTAATGGGAGAAGATTTGAGCTACATAATATCAAGTTGGAATATCCTTTGGTTGATAAATATTAGTGGGTCATTGTGGATCCAGATAATGCACCTATATGAATGTCAAAAAAATACTAGAAAAGGTTGGGTTGGAAGGAAAATATCATAATTTGGTTGTCTCCCAAATTCAATATTATTGAATTTTTTAAGTGAAGTTACAACTAACACATGATGGGATGGGTTATGGACTTTGTATCAATCTAAGTCCCCACATAATACACTTTTCTTACATAAGAAATTGTACAACCTAAGGATGAATGATGGAGATTTGGTGATGGAGCATTTGAATGCCTTTAGTATTGTGGTAAGTCAATCATTGTTTGTTGATATTAATTTTTTTGATGACTATAGGTGTATTAGTTCACTATACTATTTATTGAATTCGTGGGATAATTTAATTATAACCATAGGTAGTAATGCAACTATTATAATTTTTGGTGATGTGGTGTCATCCTTGTTGTCAAAGAAGATAAGGCGAAAAAATATGGAAATTCAAAGCGTAGATGCCTTATCTATAGGAGGATTTCACATGATAAAAATAAATATAAATTCTCAAGTATGCGATCTAAATTTAGAGGTAGATATATATCTCTAGGAAATTTTGTAAAGAAATGTTGGAAATAAGACCAAGACAAAATCATATTCATGACACATAAAGTATAATTAGTTGTAAGGTTCCTCCATTTGGATGATGAAATTTCTTTGCTACTTTTTGAAGAGTTGTTTTAAGCATATTTTTCATATTTAATCCATGATATTTTATATATTTATACAGATGATTTTACTGTTCATGGAAATAGTTTGCATGAAGATTGAACCAATTTTAAAAGATTCCTACTACACTAAACCTATCCTTAAGAAATTTGAGATGTTTGATTCTTATGAATGAAGGGATATTTTGAGGAAACTGCATGCCTTCTTTTGGAATTTAAGTTGATCCCACCAAGGTAACTACTATCCATGATTTTTTAATACTTTAAAAATAAAAATATTTCAAATATTTATTGTCTATGTGCGATATAATATATGTGGCTTATCAAAGATTTTAGTGAGACTGCAACACCCTTATTTATGATCCTTTTTGAAAATATTGAATTCCTTTCAACATTAGAATGATAAAGGCATTTGAAGTTTTAAGGGATATTACAAGGAAATAACTAGGATATTTGATTTCACATACGCATTGATGCTTTTAATTAGGAGCGGTTCTTGGACAGTGTTATGAAACTAACTCCAAAAATAGAAGAAAATAGAGATCAACACCTTAGAAATTAGCCACTTCAAGGGGGAAACCTCCAATACATTACATAAATGAACAATTCTTGGATGATACAAATGAAAAAATATCCTTCTATATATAGGGGTCCATGGGGTCACAATATAATCCTAGCCGACCTAACAATAATAATGTAAGTGAACAATAATAACAATATGGGGGTTACAAGGGTAGAACATTAACAATAAAGGGGCTACACTAATAACTAGTAATACGGGGACCTAACATTAACTAGTAATATGGGGACCTAACATGCCCCTCTCCTTCAAAAAAGTGTTGTACTCAATTCTTGAGTAGCTCTGGATGCTTCTGTATAAAATTTTCATCCTCCCATGTAGAATCTTCAGTGGGTAAGTTCTTCCACATGATGAAATACACTGAAATTGATCGATTTCATAGCTGTCGATTTCTTGTTTCCATGATTGTTTCAGGTTCCAATATGATTTTTACTTCCTCATCAAGTTTTGAAAATATTGTTTGAACTGGAATTTTTTCACCTATAAGCTTCTTTAAGCATGAAACATGGAAAACTGGATGCACTCACAAAGAAGCAGGAAGCTCAATTTGTATGCCATAGTACCAATATTTTGCAACACCTTGTAAGGACCATAGTACTTTGGCGATAATTTATTATCCTTCTTTGCTTGCTTGAGGGACATTTGTTTGTATGGTTGTAGCCGCAAAAATACCCAATCTCCTACATCAAAACTTCTCTCGCTACGATGTTGATCTGCCTGTTGTTTCATTCGATTTTGTGCCAAATTCAGGTTATCCTTTAAGAGTTGTAGAACTTCTTGCTGATGCTCGATGTGATCTTCCACTGCTTGAACCTTCGAATTTTCTCTTAAATATGATGTGATGGATGGTGGATGATATCCATAAAGTGCCATAAATGGGGTCATTTTTTTTGTAGTATGGAAGGAAGTGTTATACCACCATTCAGCGAGAGGTAACCACTTGACCCATTGTGTTTGTTTATCAGATACAAAACAACGAAGATATCCTTCCAAACATTTATTTACTATCTCATTTTGACCATCAGATTGAGGATGAGAAGATGAGCTATGAGCTAATTGAGTACCCAAACAAGAAAATAACTCCATCCAAAAATTTCCAGTAAAAATGGGATCTCTGTCGCTCACAATAACCCTTGGGCTTCCATGTAGCTTTTGAATTCTGTCCATAAATGTAGTAGCAACTGTATTTGCTTTAAATGGATGAGATAATGCACAAAAGTGTGCATACTTGGTAAGTCTATCAACTACCACCATGATGACACTCTTTCCTTCAGACTTAGGTAAAACTGTGATAAAATCCATTGAAATATCCTCCCAACGTTGACTTGGAATGGATAAAGGCTGTAGAAGACCCGGGGTCTTAATTGTCTCAATTTTATTTTTTTGGAAAACCAAATATTCTGCCACAAATTTTTAAATATTAGATTTAAGGCCATCCCAAAAAAATTCTTTCTTCACCATGTGGTAAGTTTTGAAAAATCCTGAGTGTCCATGGGGTCACAATATAATCGTAGTCGACCTAACAATAATAATGTAAGTGAACAATAATAACAATATGGGGGTTACATGGGTACAACAATAACAATAAGGGGGATACACTAATAACATTAAGGGACTACACTAGTAATATGGGGACCTAACAGATAGTTCAAGGAGCCATAATTTTATATATAAAAAAAATCCTTTCAAGTGTAGAACTATAATATGCTATTATAAAAAAATATTTCCTTGTAGTAGTACAAGAAATTAATAAATCTTGACATTAGAATATTGATTGTCCATATTTTTTTTCATACTAATAATTCTACAACTAAGTATTTTATGAATAAAAAATATGAAATGATGCACTTATTACATGGTTTCTAAAACTACAAGGATTTGACTCCACTACACTTGATATTCTCGGTAGAAACAATATTTGTAGATATTGTATCTAACCTAACTATCAATAAAAATCAAGACATAGTGGATTAATATTTTCCAATCAAGCACTTGTTTGTTGTTTCAATGCAAAAAACATGGTTTGTCAATATATATAGCTACCTTTCTATATAAAAAATTCCTCAAAATTATTGTTACAAGGAACATTTCAAAAATGTTAGGCATAATGTTTGATCCCCTAGATTAAAGATGTATGATCAAGGTTTTACTAGATTACATACAACGGTATTGTATACAAAAGGATGAGGTTAATGATACACTACATGCTTTACATAGTGGGGGATTCATGGGGGGAACAACCCTTGAGTTTTTTTTCTTTCTTGGGCGGTTTTTTGCATATATTTTTGGAACAAAACTTCTTATTTTGGTGGCTTTGTGTTGCATGGTGTCTTATACGATGGTTTTCTAATTCTGGTTACGGAATTAAATTTTTAATCTAATATGGGCCAATGGATTAGGGTTTTTGGATGTCATGGGATAATATATATTGTGTTGTAAACAATGAAGTTGAATGATGATAAAATTTAGAGGTGTGGCTCTAAACAATTTGATGGTTTTCTGGTTTGGGTAAATTTATGTGTAATATGTGATTTTCATGGTTTTAATTTTTTTGTTTATTAAGAATTTATGTATGCATTGCATCACTATAAAATTTTTATAACTTACATTTTCTATTAGAATAATTATTGTCTTCTACGAGATGCCTTTGTTGCCAAGGTTTCAGTTATCATGGGTCCATGATTAAGGAGTTTTGTGGTGGTGATTCCTATGCTAGAAAATAATGGTGAGTAGTTTGAATAAGAGATCAATTTTTTTAATGGGAGAAGCTTTGAGCTACAAAATCTCAAGTTGGAATATTTTTTGGTTGATAAAGATTAATGGGTCACTGGTAAGTGGTAATTAGAGGTGGTCATCAAGTAATAATGAGGTGGTAGAGGTGGCGGAAGGAATGAGTGGTAAGAATAAAAAGCAAGAGGGAGGTGGGGAAAAAATAAAGAGGTGGTATGTCGATCCAAGTAATGCATATACATGAATGTCAACAAAAGACTAGACAATGTTAGATCGGAAGGAAAATAGCAAAATATGGTTATCTCTAAAATTCAATATTATTGAATTTTTTAGGTGAAGTTACAACCAACACATTATGGGATAGGTTAGGGAATTTGTATCAATCTAAGTCCCCATTGAATATTTTTTTCTTATAGAAGAAATTGTACAACCTAAGGACGAATGATGGAGATTTTGTGATGGAGCATTTGAATGCCTTTAATACAGTGGTAAGTCAATTATTGTTTGTTTATATTAATATTTTTGATGAATATAAGTGTATTAGTTTACTATGATCTTTACCGAATTCGTGGGATAATTTAGTTATAACCATAGGTAGTACTGTAACTACTACTACTATAATTTTTGGTGATGTGGTCTCATCCTTGTCAAAGAAGATAAGATGAACACACATGGAAAGTTAAAGCATAGATGCTCTATCTATAGGAGTATTTGACATGATAAAAATAAATATAAATCCTTAAGTATGAGATCTAAATTTAGAGGTAGATCTAGATATGTAGGAAAATTTGTAAAGAAATGTTAGAAATGTAATTAAGGATGGCATTTTAGGAAGCACTATAGATCCAAAAGAATTGAGAGAGGGAAGGGATCTAATGATGGTACCTTCAAAGAAGAAAATACTTCCTCTAAATAAGGAGGGGGTGTGTAACAGGCTTCTTCAAGGACACATGCAGATCATGATGTATGGAAGATTGAATTAGGTTCCTCCTTCAATATGACTCCCTAAGTGGAGTGGTTTTGTGAATATTAAAGGTACAATGAAGGTATTTTTTACTTGGAGATGACTCGATAGCTAGGATAAAATGAAAAGGAAAATTCAAAATGATACTTGGGTATCTAATAAATTAATCCAAATCCCCTCGAAGAAGAAGGCCCCCACTTCTTTATTTCCTACCCTCAAATCTTGAGATATATTGAGATAAAAACTAATATTATATAAGGTCCCAATTGGGTATTATTTTTACAATATAAAGGCTTATTTCTCTCTACATACTACCCATTAAATTCTTGTTATCTAGTTACTAATAAAGGTTAAGCTAGAGTTGTAGAGGATCAAGGAAGGATGGAATGGCTAGAACACTCCGTAGTGTTCTACACATTCCAGTATTGGCTAGAGATTTGATTTATAAGCAAGATGAGTAGTGAACATGTAACTACCATGTTTGAAAAGGAAACCTACAGGATGGTTTGAGGAGCAATGGTGTTACTAAGAGGAGTTCAAAATAAAACTCTGTAAAAGCTATTGGGAAGCACCATGGTTGATGGGCGTAACAGTTCTACTATGTTTGAGGGTGTAAATGGATAATACAAAACTTGTTGGGCCATGTAATTGCCATAATTTTACACAATATTTTCCCTACCTTTACTCCTTTTGTGCTTACCTTTGACCTTGTATTAATCCATTTTAATTTTTATGTACGAGATTTATACTTAAGGTGTTTTCTATTTTATTTTGTTAATATTTCATGTGAATTATGACTTAACATTATAAAAGTAATGTAGTTGCATTTATATTTAAGAATAAGTGAATTTATTGATTGTTGCAGATCCAATTAACACTTGTTATTAGTCCATGCCACTTACCGTAGAAAAATATTCATGAAAACATTTTTTGATGCAACCCCACTTTTCGTCTCTATGGGAAAAGTTATTTCAAGTTATGAAAATAAATCTTTAATGAACGTTGAACTTAGAAAAGATAGTAAAATATAAATTTTATGGTTTTAATTATGGATGATCAATAGCCTTGATGGTTAGCTCAATTGGTCTAGTCCCTGTCATTAAAGAACTTTTGCTACTGAGAGGTCACAAGTTCAATTCTCTTGACATTCTTTGGGTTAGGATCCATGATTGAGTCAACATGAAGTGATCATTTCAAGTGGATCTACCTGGTACAAATATTTCTTGGACGTATTGGTCACCGAACTTCGAGGTCCATGAATCACATACATTTTTTTATGGATGATGGATTTTTATAAAAATCACTTGTATAATACATTGTTTTACATGTTCCAAATTTATTTGGGTAGCTATAATTTTTGGACACTTCAAGTTATGGTTTTAATTTTTTGAAGATGAAAAAGACAAATTTATGGTGGAGATGAGTTTAGATTTCATTTTTTACAATATTTGAAGATACACAGTAAATATATTATGGATATAAGAAGTCGAACATTATTAAATGTCATTTGGGATGTATTTTGGAAATTGTTGTAACCCGCAACTCCAAATTCAAAATTTTCATTCAAGGCATCTTAAATTTGATGAGGAGTTAGTAAGGATCATGAAAACCATTTTCTATGTTAGAAATTGGTTGTAATGACTATGGATTCATCAAATCCTTTAGTGGGTTTGATTAGATATTTGTAATTTTTGTTTCAATCAAATTCATGTATGAAATAGAGTGACTTTTCTATTCTTTGGAGGGGAGGACTCTTAGACACTAGTCAAAGATATAATGGAATACATCATATTTCTTTGATATGTTGTGTTAATGTATATTATAGTTTTATGATTTCAATAGCATGTATTTAAAATTAATTTATTTATATTGTAGATTTGTACTATCATTTATCTATGATAGGGGCTTGTGACTGGAGAGAAAATAGTTTCTTAGTATATAATATATTTTTATCTCCATTGGTTTCAACCATAGTGTGTTTAGTTGTTGTTGGTTTTCTCTTGCATTTTTCTTTGCTAAATAAGTCACATCACTTCCATCACTTTCATTTTTTATTCTTGTTCTCTTGCAACGCTCTACCCAAGTGCTTAAATTATTACATAGTACCTAAGGGATTTGATTCATTGTTAGCTAATTTATAATAACTTTTTGTTGTTTGAGTTTCATATTTCAACAGATTGCATAAGTCACAAGCTCTTGATTCTTTGTTGTTTGATGTTACAATTTCCTTTTCTTAAAGGAAGATAAGACAAACTAATGCAAGATGATAATTTGTAGCTTACACATACATTGCATGACATGCATCAAACATTTGGACCCCAGGTTGACAATTAATGTATGGACCATTAATTAATAAGGAAATTAATTTTCCCAACATTTATTTCTATTTATTTATTTCCATGAGAAATTTTTAATTCAAATTCTTTAATTCCACAAGCATGTTCAACTTCCGAAGAGTAGTTTTATTTTATTTAAGTTTTCCAACAATGAGGTTATTGATTCATGGACACATGAAGTTCCTATACGATGCAAAGAGATAACCTAGTGGAAACAAGGTACAATAACATGCTTGATATTTAAGTAGATGAGCGTCATCAAGGGTGATTGAGATGCCTTTTTATTTTCTCACAAATTCATGTCAATTTGTAATTAATGATGCAATTTCCATTTCATATGAGGATATTAGATAAAATAATGCATGATAAAAATGTAGCTTGCACATACAGTGCATGACATATTGTAAGCGCATGGACCCGAGGTTGAAAATAAACATGTGAACTCTTTAATTATTGATGGAATTAATTATCCTAGTAGAAATCCTATTATCTCTAAAGAAAAAACAATGTCATGGAATCAAAGACCGAGGCATATTGGAGAGAAGGGCCTTTGAGGACTACATAGTAAATATATGGTTGAAGGTATATTTGATTTCACTATGGATATTGGTTTCTATAAACACTGCATTTTGATAGTAAATAGAATCGGGTAAAATTCTCAACCTATGCTACAAGAGCTAAGGGGAATTTAGAGTTAGTACATAGTGTTGCATTTGGACATGTTCTTGTTCCATCACTAGGAAAACTTATTTACTATGTTTCGTTCGTAAATGATTTCTTGAGGAATGCATGGTGATATTTCCTCCTGAAGAAAATTGATGTCTTTGGAAAAATTAAGTAATTCAAGGCTCTTGTGGAGAATCAGAGAGAAAATAAATCAAGGTGTTAAGGACAAACAATGGTGGAGAATTATGTGGAAATGAATTCAAGGAATTCTATAAGTAGTGTGATAAAACAAGGTAGAATACTACACCATAAACACCTCATTGAAATGGGTTTGTAGAAAGGATGAAAATGACATTGATGGAAAAAGAAAGGAGCATTATTTGTGGTATTGGGTTAGAGGTGGTAGATATTGTGTGTATCAATTACCTTCATCAACATTGTTAGCCATGTCTTCGCATGAAAACAATGTTACCAACTTAATGGAAATTGTAGCCTCAAAATGATAACTTTAACACAAAAAGCCCCCTTTTTGCACATAAAACATGAAAAACACCCAAAAAAAATAAATAACCATTTTTATGGTTAAAATTCCAACAATTTTTAGACGTGGTATTAAAAACCAAAATCATGATCATGGAAAACCTTAAAATTCCAACAATTTCCAACCATGAAATTAAACATCAAGTGGCATGACTTTGAAAAACCTCAAAATTCCCACGTTTTTCAACCATGAAATTAAAACCAAATATCATAAGCACAAAAAACCTTAAAATTTTAACATTTTTCACCCATGGCATTATACACCAAGTATCAGGACTAGAAAAACCTTAAAAAAAAATCAAAATAAAAAGAGTCACTTTACCAAGGCAATACCTTTTTTTAATGGATAAAAGTGTTTTTCTTTTGAAATCTTGGCCTTAGACAACTTGATCGGTTTTCAATGGGGCTCTAAAATTGCAATATTTTTTTAAACTATGAATTATAAAATCATCATTAAATTATACAAAATCATCAAAAATATCTTTAAAAAATGACATAACGAATATATATATATATATATATATATATATATATATATATATATATATATATTAATTAGAAACATGAAAATTATATATTTGAAAATTTTACAAGAAACATTTTTAAAAACAAAAAAATTAAAGAAATTAAAAAGAAAAATAAATAAATAAATAAATAAATATATTATTTTAAAGAAAAAGAAAAAAATAATATTTTAAAGTATATATATATATATAAACTTAAAAATATATATTTAAAAAATATAAAACAAATTTTGTGAAAATAAATAAAAAAACAAGATAATATAAAAAAAAAAAAATTGTTTTAGGGGTTATCTCAATTGGTGATTGAAGTAATGTGAAATATGTGAAAATTGAGAGATTCAAGGTTCAAATCCCCAGGCTGTGACCTAGTTTACGAAGAGGAGGATGGGTCGTAGAACCCCAGAAGTTTACTAGTAGTTGCATCTTAAGCAAAAAAAAAGGAGAGAGCTATCATTATATATATATATATATAAATTAAAAAATAAACCCAAAAAAGAATCCAATAAATTTAATAAAAAAAACAAAAAAAAAAAGAAACACAAAGTAAACTTTAAAAAATTAAACCCAAAAGAATCACATGTTTAATAAAAAAATTAAAAACACAAAAGAAAAAAAAAACAAACACAAGTAAACTGTGTGAGAGAGTGATGTGAAGCATCCATTCCGCCCCACATGACTAGCTTGCAATCACCACACAACCTGCAGACTGTAAGGCTATGTGGTGACTACAGGAAATGACCTGACAATCTGGAGCAAAGAAGTAATGTCTGACATCACCCTCCCCCATAGTCTACTTGCGTTTTTGTTTTATTTATTTCTTTTGCTTAATTTTTTTTAAATCTTTATTTATTTTATAGATTTTTAGAATTTAGAGTTTAGATTTATTTATTTATTTTATAATTTTTTTTCAATATATTAATACTTTAAAAAAATAAAATTTATAATAATTTTAAAATATAATAATAGTTTTAAAAAATTATTTTAATTTATTTTATTGGTGGTTTTTAATATTTTTAATTTAATTTTTTAAGTGTTTTATTTGTTGTTTTATTAATTTTAATTTTGAATTTTGTATTTTGTATTTTAAGTTTTTTTTTGGTTTAAAAAAAATAATCTTTCTCTTAAATAAGAGAAAAAAAATAAAAAAAAGAAAGAATTTTTTTATTTTTATTTATTTTTTTATTATTTTTTTTCAAAATAGAATGTGATTTTTTAAAACTAATTTTCTCATATATATATATATATATATATATATGTTTTTTTTTTTTTTAATGTAAATTATTAAATACAAATGAGTGAAGGGAGCTCTACTTGAATGGTTCATGAGGTACAATACTTGCTAATGTTTTGCAAATGGGTAGCAAGCTAAGTGGACTTGATTGTGGGGAAAAATCCACAGTTAAGTGCGCTTGAGCCAGAGGCGATCTGGGATGGGGGACCTCCTGGGAAGTCCTAGTTACAGGGTGTAAACCCCAGAAGTGATGATTGACACTATGTGATTCATTTCACTAGTTTCAATCCCACTTCTTCACCCCTATGAGCATCACTCAATGCAATGAGTGCTAAGTGGACTATTCAAAAATCATGAGAATTTAGTCAATTATGACTACCTCTCATGGAAATGGTCATAGATTAATGACTTACTTAACACAGTTGAATCCCAAAAAATGATATCTGAAATAAATAATAACTAAACAAAAATCAAGTAATGACATTTTAAATTTATAGTTGAATTTAGGTTTTTTTGTTTGATAGCGCCAATGGCTAATGCTATAATGTTTAAAGGTATAAAAACTTTAAGTGTTGATTTTTAGGAATTTTCGTAGTCATGATATTTGGTTTTTAATCCCATGGTTGAAAAAGTTTGAATTTTAGCCCTAAGAAAAAAAGGTGATGCTTCATCACCACTTTTGAATTTTAGCATGCTTTTTAATTTCTTCCATAGTCATGATATTTGATCTTTAGTGCCATGATTGAAAAATGTTTGAATTTTAACTCTAAAAAAAGTGGTGATGTTACATCACCACTTTTGCATTTTAGTGTTTTTTCATGTATTTCGCAATCATGATATTTATTTTTAATGCCATGGTAGAAAAATGTTGAAATTTTCACCCTGAAATGAAATAATTGTGATGTTGCATCACCACATTTCAAAATCAACATGAAAATCACGATTTGATGCAAACTCAAAAAAATGAGCGCTCAGTAAAGGTCTCGTTAAGTGAGTAACATTGTTTGATGCATAGGCTAATAAGAAACACTCTCTTAAACATGCTAGAGTTGTTGGTTGTGGTGTGTATGTACACATTCCAATGGTAAATAAGATTAATTTGGATAATAAGGATGAAAAGTACATCTTTATTGGTTATAAATACGGTTTAAAATATTATAAGCTTTAGAGCCTAGAAACTAGGAAGATTTTTTATAGTTGAGATGTTGTCTTCAGAGAGGTCAATGATGTTTTCCAACAAGAAGTCCCACCAAGGGAAAAATAAACATGGGTATTGGAGCTCATTTTTTAGGATGAATAATCTGACCTAGTACATGACCATGATTTAGAAGAAGAAGAACCTTAGACCCTGGTATTTAGGACATCAATTTAGGAATGAAGATAACTAGAAATGTATACTCCCCCTATTTTTATTCTATTTATGCTTTGTCTATTATTGATGGTTATCCCAAAACTATTTTTTCTTTGTCCATTATTAATGAGGACGATAAAATTTAGAATAATTCCATAGTTGAGGAAATTGTAGCCTTCAATGAGAATGAGGCTTGTGATCTAGTTTACTTGCTAGTTGGAAGAAATACCATTATATAAAATGGGTGTTTAAGAAGTTGAATGTAGAAGGTAAAGTGGAGAAATGCAAAGCTTGGTTAGTAGCAAGAGGATATTCATAGGTAGAGGGAATTGGCTTTGGTGAATTTATTTTTCCTCTTATTCCCATGTTAAATTTTATTAGAATTATTTTATTTGTTGTATTTTCTTTTGATATTGAAGTAGAAAAAATGGATGTGGAGAAAAAATTCTTACCTAGAAGTATGAAAGAGGAATATACATGAAACAACATTTTACAGTCAAAATTTTGAAATAGTTAGCATGTAAGTTAAAAAATTCCCATGCATGGGTTAAAAAAAGCTCCAAAGATGTGGTATCAAAATTTTGATACTTATATGTTGGGACTTGGTTTCAAAAGGATCAAACTTGATCATTGTGAGTATTTCAAATTAGTGGGTGATCATTTTATTTATGTGGTCTTGGATGTGGATGATATGTTACTAATTGGAAATAAGATGAAAATCATCAAGTGGAAACTTAATTGACTTCTAAATTTTATATGAAATATCCTGGTGCTACAAATTTTATTTGGGCATGGAAATTAAAGGACATTGGGATAACAAGGAACTTTAGCTGAATTAGAGAAAGAACTAAAATATAATATGTTGAGAAAATATTATGGAGGTTTAATATGCAAGAATGTATACCAATCAAGGTCCTTATTCTTGTAGGTGTAAAGTTATATGAAAATCGATGTCCCAAGACAAAAGAAGAGGAAGAAGACATGTCCCATGTTCTATATTACAGTATTGTTGGAAATTTGATGATTGAAATAGTTTGTACTAGATAAAAAATTACACATGCAATGGGTGTTTTGAGTAGGTATATGCCTAAACTAGGGAAGGAGCATTATACAACTATAAAAAGGGTTTTCAGGTATTTTTATGACACTATAAATTATGGAATTTATTACCAGGGAAGACATAGAGAAGATAGAGTGTTAGAAATACATGACTTTGTTGACACTAACTAACCTAGATACATGGATAATAAAATATTTGCAATTGGTTATGTGTTTAAGATATTTGGAGGAGAAATCAATTGGATGAGCAAGAGATAGTATCTAGTGGCACTATCAACTACAAAAGTCAAATACATGGAAAATAATTATGTATGTAAGGAAGTTGTATGGTCATAGAGATCGTGTTAAGGCATTGGGTTTGTATGGGAAGATGTAAGTTTAAATTTTGATAGTCAGAGTGAAATATTTATAGAAAAGGACCTAACTTATCATTCTAAGACCAAGCAAATTAATTCTCAATATCATTTTGTGAGAGACATGGTTGAAGAAAAAAAATTATTTTCAGTGAAGGTGAACACTTTGAAAAATGCTGTAAATTCATTAAAAAAGTATATGACCATTGGGAATTTTTCTTGGTGTAGAAAAATAATGGGAGATGTTTCCTTGGTTTGTTTATCATGTAATCCTATGACCCCTATATGTAAATAAAAAATAAGTGGGAGAATGTTGGGTGTGTTTAATATTCATTGCAAGAATAGTCCCACACATTTTTTGTGTATATTTCTTTGCGGTGCTCAATACAAAATTTTCACTTTTGGTGGTTTTGTGGCACATGGTGTTTCACCCCATGGTTTTCTAATTTCACTTAGTTATTTAAGGTTGTAATATAATCCATGTCAATGGATTAGGGGTTTTATATGCCACAAGAGTGTATACATTGTATTGTAAATAATTAATTTGATTACCGATAAACAATAGAGGTGTGACCCTAAACAATTTGTTGGTTTTCTTGGTTTGGATTTCCAAGGTAAATCTCTTTGTGATATGTGATTTCCATTAAGTTTATTTTTTTGTTTATTAAGAATCTTTGTGAACATTACATTTTTGTAAAATAATCAAAACGTACACAACCCTAAAGGTTCTCCTACACGATACTATTGACCTACATTACATAAGTATGCTAAAAATTTTGTTACCTAATGTGATGAATGCCAATGCATGTGGAAGCCTATTCAAATAAGTGAGATTCCATTACAACCATGGGTATTATTAGATCCATTTGAAAAATCAAGACTATAATTTGTAGAGCCCATTTATCCACCTTCAAATGAAAAGGAGTGCATTCTAATATACATAAAATCACCTTACAAAGTGTGTAGAATTCAAATTATTAAATACTGAAAAGGAATTCATGGCAGTATAATTTCTCCATGAAATTTTTTTCATAAGATTTGGTGTTCCAAAATAATTTTTTATTGATCTAGGACCTCAATTTACATCCAGCTTCATTTAAAATGTCATGAATCTACATAATTTCCATCATACAAAACCAACTACTTATCATCCACAAAAAAAAGGCTAGTTGAAAGCCACCAATAGAGAACTAAAAAAATCTTGGAAATACAATAAATGCACATATAAATAATCATTCCAATAGATTGATAGAGGTGGTATGGATTACATGACCACTTGGAAGGAAACAATAATATTCACACCATATGAACTCATTTATAATAATATATCCATGCCCCATTTTAAATTTGTGATGAAAACACTAAGGACAACTATGGACTTAGGTATTGATATCTTCACAACAAAGAGGGAGAGGAGTGATCACCTAAATTCATTTGATGAAATAAGGTAGAGGGCCTCATTTCACACTCAAATAAGTCAACAAAAAAGAGATAAGTGGCATAATAGATTTATAAAAACCAAAAAATTCGAATAAGGTGATCGAGATTTGTTGCATGATTCTTAGTTCAGTGATTTCAAAGGAAAATTAAGGAAAATATGGTTAATTCCCTATGAAATAAACACTTGTTTGGAAAACAAATTAGTGAAATTTATAACATTAGACAAGGACATAACTCTATTCTAGTCAATGGACATGTTGACAGAGTTGGAAATCCATCAACGAAGGGGGTCTCCTCGGTATGAAGTCCTAATTAGACCTCACACCATTTGGAGTAGGAGCCCCAAATGGATAATAAGTTTGGTTTCCATAATCTTAGGAATTTTCCTCTTCTGCAATGATCAACATAGTGTATTATACAAACAATATTTGAAACAAGCAAGTAAGTTGACATTGTGAGGCATACAAATGTAATGTATATAAGGTACTTTCATGCAAGGAAAGAGAGAGTGAGTCTACTAGAAGAAAAGTAGTAGTACTATCGTAAAAGCGACAAACAAGAGCATGTAAGAATCATTGATTAACCTACAAATTAGTTCATAATATAACAATGATAATAAAAACAAGTAACAATGAAAATTCAACAAGATGCATTCCAAATCCAATGAAGTAGTTAATTTTCATTCGTATGTGTTAACATAAACATACACCGCAGATAATGAAATAATATTTTACAATCATTCATGAAATATGCATGAAAGTGAAATGACTTTGAGAGCTTCATATATTAAGTGAAAGTCCCAAAATACACAACTATAATTCTACCACACTAGCCCCAATAGTGGAACATTAATTCACTACTTGCTCCTCCAAATAAAGATGGTGAAAGTCCCAATATACACAATTACAATGCTACCACACTAGCCCCAATGGTGGAACATTAAGTCACTACTTGCTCCTCCAAAGAAAGATCTTCTCTCCTATGCGAAACCAGAGAAGCCAAGGTGAAAAGTCCAAAAGTATAAATCCATTTCTCTTGAGATATGAGGGTGTAATTATAACAAATGCGGTGAATATTCACCTCCCATGTGACCCTTGACCTCCCTCGTGAATCTTGAGATACTATAACTTTTCAAATTCCTATATGAAGGCTTTGAACTTCTAATGACTATAGAAATTTCCAGCGACTTTTCAAATTCCATATGGGACCTTTGGTCTTCTAAATTTTTTACATTTTCTAATTTTAAAATACAATAATTACATTCCACGAATGATGTGGCAAGATACATTGACATCTATGACTTTTTGATGACACTTGGACAAGCCATGGCTTGGCATTGGTGACATGGAACTTTGTAATTGTGATGTGTACAAGACAAGCCTTTCTGCTTGCTTCCATGAATTTGAATTATTCATGATGGATATTTACCTATTATTCATCTTTTTATTCCAGAGGATTTGGATAAGTATTGGAACCTTCAAAATCAACATGAGATTCCACCATTCTTTCATGGTCCAATATTTCTTCATGCAATCATGATGGTTGTTTCGATGCTTCTTCTTCGCAAGTTCTTTCTTGTAACTCCTTAACATATTCCTTGAGAATCACCCTTACATGTTGATATGGTACTCTTGCAAATGAATTTCACTCATGACAAGGTAAGGTCAGCCTGAAAATCATCTAATATACCTCTGCTTTGCTCATGGAAGAGGTTGATTATGACAGACTTGTGCAAGGGCTGAGAGGGAGAGGATTGCTAGGAATTTTTCCATTGAGCTCAATAGTCACTAGGGGATGGACATCTTGTTCATTGGTATTATGTAATGTGTAATCAGTATAGGCTCCTTATAGTCATGCGTAATGGGGAAGTCCATGAGACAAGGGTGGAGTGATTGTGCAATACATAGTGCTCAAGGGAGAGGAGGCATGGATTGTGCGGTTGAGCTTCACAAGGAATGAGGGATGACCTCATTTTCCATGTGAAATATGCAATGCATAGTAGGAGGAAATATAGGACACGATATTGCACAATAAGGGGTTTCAGTTAGCAAGAGAGACATGACTAGTCATTGTAACTACGCAATGCACAGTGACTGAGGGACATGGTTAATGAATTACACAATTGATGGTCTTAGTGACCTAGAGGTGACCTAATGATCACTAGAATTGTGTAATGCACAATAGGGGGCCCACCAAATGAGAGGATTTATGCATTTAGGCAAGTTAGGGAGACATGGAGATAAGGTTACACATTGTAACTACGTAATGTGAAGTGATTGAAGATGAAGTGTTGAGAACTAAGTAGTTGGGCTTGATAGTGACACAAGGAGGCTACATGGTCTATTGTAATAGTGCAATGTTCAATCCAAGGAAATATATGTCGAGGTATTGTGAAGTTGATAGGGCTAAGCAACCAAAGTGATGACCCATAATTCAAGGTTGCTCAATGTATATTTGAGGGAGATTTTCCTTTATAACTACATAGTGCACAGTTCTAAGAGGAAAAGGTTTCTTAACTGTGACTTAAAACTGAGCAGTGCGCAGTTCCAAGAGGGAGAAAATTTAGCAAGTTGCAAAGACAGTGAAATCCCTGAAAATGACTAAGTGCGAGATCAGTGAGAAAAGAGAGAACAATGCATGAAAACACGAGCTGAAATGGTGATCTCACATTCAAATAACATCAACATAAGCCAAAATAATGCATAATACCCAAAATAAAAATGCATACCTTGAAACGAAAACAAATCGACACTTAAGTGTGACAGTTGAAACGTAACTTTGCGACACTTAGAATACAAGTTATGACATGAGTGTGGATTGGAAGCAAAAAGTGTGCCAAATTGTGGGAGAGTGTTCAACACACATTATTATGATATATTTGGTTAGTTAATGTAGAATAGTGTGTTATATATTCCTCTAATAGTGCGGTAAAGTGAAACACATGTAGGACTACAAACAATTAAAATAAACACTTGCGATGGTAACAAAAAGTGAAAATGAACTTGCAAGATCTAAAGAAAGTGAAAGCGACACATGCTAAAGTGAAGTGAAATAAAAAGAGACACTTGTGAAAGTGACAAAAAACACAAATGATAGTCATGAAAGTGAAAATGACACTTATGAAAGAAAAAACAATAGTTTCAAAAACTCACTAGGATAATGGTACACTTACAACTAATAGTGGTAAAGATTGTCAACTAGAATTGTGAACTGACTGTCCATACGGATTGCGTAGTCTCTATCTCTAAGAACTACACAATCACTGTCACTAGAGACTGTGCAAGAATTTTCTTTTAGGACTACGCAGTCATCATCCACAAGGAATTGCACAATCACTATCCTTAGGCATTGCATAGTCACTATCATCAGGATCTTCACAATTACTATCATCAAGGATTACACAATGCTTGAATTTCTAGGGTGCACATTAACTACTAAGGTTTCTAGAAAAAGGTGCACTTGTGAATGCATCAAAGGCTAAGCATGTGTAAGAAAGGGGTTTTATAGTAAGAACCTCAAAGGAATACTTAAAAACTTATAAAATCATGAACTGATCACGAAGCGAATAATAAAAATCAAGGAAAAATAGATCGTAGGATCAAAAGGAGGCTCCAAAATTCAATAAGAGGTAAAATTTTGGAGGGTATTTGTTGCAATGAAAGCACTTGGTGACACACTAGAAGAACTATAGATTCTATTTTTAGGCATAACTTTATGCATAGAGTCTAGTCTTTCAAAAAGTGTTGATTCAATGTGTGGACCACTTTAGCTTTCCCATTTATCCCAGTTATAAGTATAGTTTCTCCTATCCCCCTTTCTTGGCTAAACACATTCACAAGGCTTACCACATCTCAACTATTTCAATTTAGGAGAAGGATAGTATATATTCACGAGTTTAAGATGATCATATTTTTAGTTCCATCTCTGGTGTTGCTCTGTTTCCAACATGCTTGTTCAGTACCCCGATAGAGTCACTACAGGAACACAAGCATTTCTTAGTTTCCAAGGAGTCTATTAAGTACCCCGATGAATTTTATTTCTTCACCACTCTGTGCAGGAGCCTTTATCTTCTTTCACACCTTATTTATTTTCACTATTCTCATTGGAATTTTATCAATGTTTATATCACGAGGGTGGATGTGGGATCCCAACTTATTGAGAGAAAGAGAGGTTCTTCCTTCAAAGACTATTGCATACTTCTGAAATTAATATACTCACTCTTAGTTTTATCCTTTCCCTTCTCTACTTGATTGGATCAACAATCAAAATACCATTCAATTACCATACCTAGCCAAAGAATGAAGATGTTAAATAGATACTGATCATGGTTCTGCTTATATATTTCTATTTGAATGAATCATATTTTCCATTTAGACATATTTTTATTTAAAGGATGTGTAGGAACAAACAAAGAAGAGGAATATATATTAGCCAAATTTTCTCATCATCATAATTTCCTTTTTTAAAAATTTCCACCTTGTTCTCTTGATCCAGACAAGAGTAATTTTCATACATGGTTTTATTGAACAAAGCACGGAAGAAAAGAGATGACACAACAAGAAAAACAAAAGAAAAAGAAGAAATAAAACATAAGACTTAAAAGAAAAGCATCATGCAAGACAAAAGCAAGGGACAAAGCAAATGGAAAAAATAGATGCAGAAAAAAATGTAAGGTTAATGCAATGTAAAAGAAAACTAAAATGCAACCAAACCTACTCCTAATCTAACCAGCTAGAAGGCAGGTGTTAAGTGTAATTAAATTTCCAATTTAGCCATTGAAGCTACTCCTAACCGGAAAATATAAATAGAGGAGCAATTAAACACAATATAAAGATATGTGCAAAGGTAAATATAAAAACATGAATACCTTGTACAATAAATTGAAGGTATTTCCTAGAGGCAAAAAGACATGTCATAACAATTGAATTTAACTTGCTTGCAATCATACCTTTTCAATTAAAATAACAATCATACAAACCTAAAAAGCTTCTTGTGAATGTACCTTCATTTTTATTCTCATTCTTAGAAAACATCATGGAAGATTGAAACTTAATATTAAAAAAAAAACTTGCTAAGTAATATGTTTCCAACCAATCATAGATTATATCATGGAATTCAAAACAATCCTTTTGAGAGATTTGGGAAAATGAAATTTAAATTAACTTAATCGAATTATAAAGAGAATATTTTGAAATAAAATTAACTTTTTCTTGTTCAGGAGCCTCGTTAATATCATGAGAAAATGACATAACCATCAACAAAGGATAACGTGCCTCAACTGATTGAAAAGTATCTGAATAGTGAGATGATAAAACATAAAAACCAGTTGGTTCAACAAAATCAATTGTTGTAAAACAACTATCATCATATATACTACTGGGAAAATTATTAGTTGCATGACATCAGTTAGACCCAAGTCTTATGATCGGATGGACCTGTTAGGGCATAATATTCTCTATTATATGAAAATAGAGATGGATCAATTTGAGCAGTCTCAAAAATTATTTGAATAATGGAATAATCCTTCTCACATGTTGGGTAAAGAAAGTCACTACCTTGTATCTGATTACAATCCAAAAAAACATCATGGAAATTAGAATAGTAAAAAATGAACACTAGTATAGAAAATACAAGAAACCAATTAGATACAACAGGTCACCCTGTATTGAATCAAATTAAACCTTTGTATAAGCTTGGGAAATTAAACGATCAAGATGAGGGATTAAATTCACCAAATAACTCAGGCATTCACCAACACTCAAAATGATATCTTGCGCCATAAGGAAAATGATTAGCATCACAATATTGAAAAGAAAGACTAGGAGCTGGTTATTCTCAAAAGTATTTGAGATGGAAGCCATATACATCACTGGTTTGATCAAAATTTTCATCCTCAAGAAACAAATTACTCAAATCATAAGATTCTTTTGATTGCATAAAGATTAGAGAAATATTGTGAGTGATCTAAACCAAGGAACTATCCTCATGCAAGATTGGATATTGTAAGGAGTGGAATGAATTCTCTATGATTTAATTTCTTTCTTCTTCATCATGGATTAACTAAATGCATTTTTTGAATTAAAATTTTTTCTCATTAGCTTGTAAATTCAAAAAACATGGCATATTTTAATCACGAGTTACTTCATTACGAGTAGTAGAAACCAAGGGATAGTCAACTGAGGAAGAGGTTCCCATGATAATATTTTATTGAGATATTTAAATATTAGACGATATACCTGGGAATTCATCAATGGGATCATGATCATTAAAATGATTATTACCCAATGATTTCTCCTGGTTAATAACTTTGATTTCATTTGACTGATTATCAAGATCATAAATAAGCCAAGAATGAAGGAAAAACATCTTAACATAGAGGATTCTGAAAGAGAGAAGAGGGATTCAAATCATGTTCACATTCCTATCCCTATATTTATGGGACGTGACCACATTGTACCAAATAAAAAGTTGGACCAAGTGTTCGAGAAGTAGACTGATAAAGTGAATCAAGGCATAAAAGGTCTTGAGATGTAGATGATAAAGGATGACAAGTATCTGATTCAAAATTTCGGTGATATTGAGGAATCAAGGTATCAATCTTCACCTTCAGATCCATGGATTTATTAAAACATTCAATGTTTTCTTATGAAATAGATAAAATGAGGATGGGATGAATGGATCAACAATCTGATTTTCAGACTTCTCAACTTTAACAATAACACAAGAGACAACCTTTTTAGGAAATTAAAATGGAGGAGGACAAGGGATGAAAGGAAAAATAGGTTCCTCCTCTAATATTGGAGGTGTATCATGATTAATAAAATTTGGGAGAGCACTAATAGCAAAGGATTCAAATTCAAATTATTTCATGGAGAGTTGAGCCAAGCGCTGAAGATTTTATTTGTATAAATCTGAATCCATATCTTCATCGGGAAACTCATAACACAAGTAAAAAAAAATATTAGAAAATTCCTCTATTAATTCATCAGTATTCATTCTAAGTTGATTAATTATTTTATAAACATCACGATAATCATACCTATCAAAGGCTTGATGAATCTCCTTGAAAAGTTATTCAAATGAATGGATAGAAGTAGATGGTAAGGTATGACACCATAGTTTAACTCGACCTTCAAGGGCGAGGGTGAATAATTTACAGGCACCATATTCTTAATTGATTTCATGAGGTTCACAAAACTTGAGAAAATGTGATGTATGTTTAGCTATGGATATTTCACCCTCACCATCGAACCTTAATTGAGACAAGTTATAAAAAAATTCCACGTGGATTGAAATTTTAAGATTGGATCTACTAGAAAAAAATCCTAGAAGTATGATTTGGGAATGAGGAATTCAATGTAAGAGATTCAAAATAGACTCAATGAGCATAACTTATCATCTAGCCCTCCTTTTATACCCAACTATTGACGATGATGAAAATATGTAAACGAAGTGGTTCTCCCAAGTATGAAATCCCACTTAGACCTCACACTGTTTGGAGTAGGATCCCCAACTGGATAATAAGGTTGATTTCCATAATCTTAGTAATTTTCCTTACAAACAATATTTGAAACAAGAAATTAATTTGACACTATGCGACATACAATTGTAATGTATATAAGGTACAATTAGGAAAGGAAAGAGAGAGTTAGCCTCTAGAAGAAAAGAAATAGTACTACCATAAAAGAGACAAACAAGAGCATGGAATAATTGTTGATTATCCTGCAAATTAGTTCACAAGATAACAACAATGATAAAAACAAATAACAAAACACATTCAACGAGATGCATACCAAAGCCAATGAAATAGTTCATTTTCATTAGTATGTGTTAAATAAAAATACAAGCACAAACAATGAAATACTATTATAAAAATCATTCATGATATATGCATGAAAGTGTGATGGTTCTAAGAGCTTCATATATTAAATGAAAGTCCAAAAATACATGTATGTGTTAACATAAACATACACAGAAAACAATAAAAGAATATTCTTACAATAATTCATGACATATGCATGAAAGTGCGATGGATCTGAGAGCTTCATACATTAATTGAAAGTCCCAAAATACACAATTACAATGCTTCCACACTAGCCCCAGTAGTGGAACATTAAGTCACTACTTGCTCCTCCAAAGAAAGATCTTCTCTCCTATGCCAAACTAGAGAAGCCAATGTGAAAAGTCCAAAGCCCTTTCTATTGAACTATGAGGGTGCATTTATAACAAATATACTGACTCTTCATCTCCTATGTGACACTTGAACTCCTTCATGGCTCTGGAGCTTCTACTATGACTTTTCAAATTCCTATATGACCTTTTTACTTCTACTGACTCTAGAAATTTCTAGTGACTTTTCACACTCCATGTGGGACCCTTGGTATTCCACACATTTTAAATTTTCTCATTTTAAAATACAATAATTACATTCCATAGATGATGTGGAAAGATACATTGACACACATGAACATGTGATGACACTTGGATAAGCCATGATTAGGCATTCATGACATGAAACTTCATTGTGATGTGTCCAGGCTAACATTTTATCCTTGTTGTTATGACTTTGAATGATTCAGGATGGATATTTACTTGTTATTCATATTTATCCTCCAAAGGATCTAGATAAGTATTAGTACCTTCCAAGTCAGCATGAGATGGCACCATTCTGTCATGGTCAAATATTTATTCATGTCTTCATGAGTGCTTTCTTGTAACTCATACTTAACATTTTCCTTGAGCATCCCCTTTTCATGTTGAGATGATACTCCTGCAAATTAATTTCATTCATGAAAAAGAAAGTTCGGTTCAAAAATCATCTAATATAGCTTTTCTTTTCTCATGGAAGAGGTCGATTATGAAGGACATGTGCAAGGGTTGAGAGGGAGAGGCTTGCTAGGAATTGCACCATTGAGATCAATAATGACCAAGGGATGACCATGTTGTGTGATTGGTACTATGCAATGCACAATAAGGAGAGGATGTTCAGGGTCTTGCACAATTTGGAAGTCCAAGAGACAAGGGTGGAGTGACTTCTGACTGTGACTATGTAATGCAGAGTGATCAAGGGAGAGGAGGCATGGATTGCAAAGTTTAGATTCATAGCTACTGAGGGATGAAATCATTTTCCATTGGAACTACAAAATTCATAGTAGGAGGCAATATAGGACAAGATATTACGTACTTATGGGTTTCAATTAGTAAGAGGGACAAAACTAACCATTGTAATTGTGTAATGCATAATGATTGAGGGACAAGCTTAGTGAATTTCATATTTGAGGGTCCTGGTGACCTAGATGTGACATACTGCTCACTATAACTACATAATGAATAATATGGGGCCACCATATGAGGGGATTTTCATAGTTGGGCATGTTAGTGAGAAAGGGAGACAAGGTTGCACACTATAACTACGCAATGCATAGTGATTGAAGAGTACGTTTTGAGAATCACATAGTTGGGAATGAAAATGACATAGGGAGGCTCTGCCTTCTACTAAAAATACACAATGAGAAATCTAGGAAAAGATGTGTCAAGGTATTGTGAAGTTTATAGGGCTAAGCAGCCAAAGTGATGGTCCAAACTTAAAAGTTGTTCAATGTACAATTGAGGGAGACTGTCCTCTAGGACTGTGAAGTGCATAATTACAAGAGGCAGAGGGTGCTTCACTATGACTTAATACTACGAAGTGATTAGTTCCAAGAGGGATAAAGGTTAGCAAGTTGCAAAGATAGTGTAAGCCTAAAAAATAACTAAGTGTGGGATCAATGAGACAAGAGAGAACAAGGCATGCACACAAGTCTTGAAATGGTGATCTCACACTCAGATAACGTCAATGCAAGCCAAAATAATTCACAATACCCAAAATCAACATGCATACCTTGAAACAACAATAAAGCGATACTTATTTCTAAGTGTGACAGTTGAAACATAGCTTTGCAACACTTAGAATATATGTTACGACACGAGTGTTGATTGTAGCGAGAAAGTGCACCAATATGTGGGAGAGTGAGCACACATTATTATGATATATATGACTAGTTAATATAAAAGAGACCACTAGAGTTGCCTCTAGTAGTGTGCTAAAGTGCAACACATCCAGGAGTACAAACAGTTAAAAGTGACACTTGAAAAACTAAGAAAAAGTGAAAATGAAACTTGGAAAAGCTAAAGAAAGTGAAAGAGAGACATGCTAAAGTGAAAAGAAAGCAAAAGAGACACTTGCGAAAGTGAAATAAAATGTGTGCAAAAAATATATTTGAGATAACTCAATGTGATAATGGTACACTTGCAACTAACAGTGGGAGATTCTGTCAGCCAGAATCACAAACTAACTATCCATAGGGATTACGCAGTCTCTGTCTCTAAGAACTGTGAAATCACCATCACTAAACACTGTGCAAGAACTATCTTTTAGGACTGCATTGTAATCATCCACAAGGAACTACACAATCACTGTCCTTAGGCACTGTGCAGTAACTGTCATTAGAATTTTTGCAATGACTATCATCAAGAATTTCCTAGTGCTTGAATTTCTAGGGTGCACATTGACTGTTGGGTTTATTATAAAAGTGCATGCTTATGAATGCATCAAAGGCTCAACATGTGTAAGCAATGGGTTTTGACAATTAGAACCTCGAAATAATACTTAAACACTTAGAAAATCATCAATCAATCACGAAGTGACTAAGGAAAATAAAGGAACAACAATCATAGGATCACAAGGAGGCTCCGAAATTCAAGCAGAGGAAAAATTTTGGGGGTTTTTTTCACAAAGACAATAGGACACATATTCAATCCTTAAAAAAACCGTTGATAAGGATTAGTTCATTTCAAACCCCAAGTCCTTACATTCAATTGCTAAAATATTTGAATCATCTCAAAATAATAATATTAATAAAATAATAATTCTTATGATGAAAATCTCATTAAGGCATTGTGGGATAGATGTTGTCATGAAAAATTAATTTTCTTGGAAAGAATCCATCTACAAAATGAAGAATAAAATGATATTTTGGTGAAACCCCCTTGAGAACACCAGAATATAGGGTAGATTTGAAAGCTAATTCTCTAGAAAATATCTTTTGGAAATAAATTTTGAAACTTGTGTTAACACCATATGCTATGTTGGTTCATCATACCTCTACCAGAGACAATCGATTGAGTTGACTAGCACAACAATAAAAAATAAAATAAATTGGATAATTAATGGTTAGACTAAATGGTTAATGAGTTTACTTGTGGAATGATTGACTAAGTGGAAGAAAATATATTCAACTAGATGGTTGGCTCAATTAGATAATCAACTAGCTAATGAAACATTGTGGATTTTCCAGAAGAAATTATAACCATGGATTGTTTTTTGTGGATCATATTTCCTCTAATTTAAGGAATTGGTTAGATCTGAATAAGTATAATTAAATAACCCAAGTGGATTTTTGGGTATGTGTTATATTCTTTCCATGTTTAGTCGCATGC
Organism: Pinus albicaulis; assembly: GCA_034641835.2. Taxonomy (NCBI): domain Eukaryota; kingdom Viridiplantae; phylum Streptophyta; class Pinopsida; order Pinales; family Pinaceae; genus Pinus; species Pinus albicaulis. The sequence goes on from CM076584.1 coordinate 1,210,197,410, forward strand.
GCGGGGGGGTCACAGGGGTATGGGGTTGGTGCAATGAGCTATAAGGATAGAATATGATAGCCAAAGTGCAATTTTCTTGGCTAAGAACTCTGGTTATCATTCAAATACAAAGCACATTGATGTTAAATATCACTTTGTGAGAGATATGGTTGAGGATAAAAGGGTGTTGCTGGTAAAGGTGGACACTTTGAAGAATGTTGCAGATGCATTGACGAAGTCTATGAGCACTCATAATTTCTCTTGGTGTAGAGAAACAATGGGTGTTACAGAGCTAGACTAATGACTAAGCTCTCTTGTGGCCCCCTGCGGAAAGAAAACAACAAGTGGGAGAATGTTGAGTATGTGTTATATTATTTCCACGATTAGTCACACGCATGAGGGGGCCATAGCATCCCCTTGTTTGGGGTCCAGGGCAATGCCCCGGGAAATTTTTTTTGGACCCTAATGTTTGGTGGGAAGACCTGCCCATGGAATTGTGCATGGGTTTGCACATGGTTTTGGGGCATGATGGTTTTCAACCCCTGGTATTTTGTAGATCTAGTCAAGGGAACTATGGTTATGTTATAATATAGGGTTAATGGATTGGGGTTTATGAATGCTTCGACATGTATATATATGTTTTGTAACACTAAAATGAATATAATGAAAAATCAAGTTGGTAGTCCTGATTTGGGATCCAGGGGAAAATCTCTGTGTATATTTATTATATGTTTTATGCTATCACTATTTTTTATTTTCTTTTTTTAATATTAGTTTGAAGATAATTTATGTACAGGGCTAAAACCTACATTTGGAATTAGAGTTGTTTCAGCTTCAAGGGGGCGCCTTTGCTGCTGAGGGGATTTTTTCTTGGGCCTGTGGTAGAATTTGTTCAGTGGGAGATCTGTGGGATCGATTCTTGCGGTGAAATAAGATGGCAAGTAGCCGAAAGAGAAAGATCGAGAAATTTAATGGTCAAAGTTTTGAGTTGTGGAAGTTCAAGATGGACGATCTGCTGGCGGATAAAGATCAGTGGATTGCAGTAGATCTCGGTACTAAACCAATGGAAATGTCAGATGAAGACTGGAAGAAGTTGGATCAGAAGGAAAAGAGCAAAATATGGTTGTGTATCTCAGACTTGGTATTTTTGAATGTATCTAGGGAAGCTATGATGAAGAATTTGTGGGACAAGCTATGGAATTTGTACCAATCTAAGTCTCTGGTGAATAAATTGTTGCTGTGGAAAAATATGTATACCTTGAGAATGAAGGATGGAGACTCAGTGATAGAGCATCTAAATTCCTTCAATACTTTGGTAAGGCAGTTTTCATCTGTTAATATTAAAATCTCAGATGAAGATAAGTGCATCAGCTTGTTGTGTTCTCTACCAGATTCATGGGATAGTATGGTTATTGCAATAGGTAGCAATACAAATATCTCGAATTTTGATGAAATTGTCTTATCCTTACTGTCGAAGGAAATGAGACAGAGAAATATGGAGGGCCAGAATGGAGATGCCTTATTTGTAAGAGGAAGGTACCAAAAAATAAACAAAAATAAGGTTTCGAGTCGGAGACCTAAATTTAGAGGTAGATCTAAATCTCCAGGAAATTTTGTAAAGGGGTGCTGGAAATGCGGAAAGGAAGGGCACTAAAAAAAGGATTGCAGATCTAAAGCTCTTGAGAAAGGAAAGGGATCTAATGATTCTCCTTCTACAGAGGAAAATACCACCTCAGATGAAGGTGCAGATGTGTATTTGGATTCTTCTTCAAATACAGATGTAGATCATGAGGTATGGTTGATTGACTCGGGTGCATCCTTTCATTTCACTCCCCATAGGGAGTTGTTCTGTGAGTATGAGAAGTATGATGGTGGTGATGTTTTCTTAGGGGATGATAAGAAGGCCAGGATCTTCGGACGTGGAAAATTCTAGCTGAAGTTGCAAGGTGGAAGGATTATAACACTTCCTGGTGTTATACATATTACTGCATTGGCTAGAAATCTGATTTCTATAAGCAATATGGATGATGCAGGTGTAAAAAAAAGTGTTTGAGAAAGATACCTGCAAGATGGTTCGGGGAGCATTGGTATAAATGCAAGGAGTTCGGATTGGAACTCTGTACAAGCTTTAGGGTACCATTTTTATTGATGGGTGCAATAGCTCTGTGGTTCCTGAAAGTGGAGCGGAAAGCCTAGTGGTCTCTAGAGAAAAGACCATGCTATGGAATCAAAGGCTTGGACATATTGGAGAGAAGGGCCTTCGGATACTGCATGGTAATGGTATGGTAGAAGGTATGTCCAATTTCTCTCTAGATTTCAATTTCTGTGAACATTGTGTATGTGGGAAGTAGAATCGGGTGAGTTTTCCTTATGGTGCTAAGAGGGCGAACAAGATATTAGAGCTTGTGCATAGTGATGTGTTTAGACTTGTGTCAGTTCCATCACTAGGTAAGTGAGAAGATGCATTGAAGAAGTCTGTGAGCGCTCAGAAGTTCTCTTGGTGTATAGAAACAATGGGTATTGCAGACCTGGATAGATGACTAAGCTCTCCTATGGCCCCTTGTGGAAAGAAAACAACAAGTGGGAGAATATTGCAATAGCCCCCCCTGTACGTTGCGTCGGGCATAGCAAGGGGGGCGGGCCGCCCCCCCTTGTTTGGGGTCTGGGGCAACACCTTGGGAAAAAAATTTTGGACCCTATTTTTAGGTGAGTGGACCCGCTCATGGTTTTGCACATGGTTTTGGGGCATGATGGTTTTCGGCCCCTGGTATTTTGTAGATCCGGTCAAGGGAACTATGGTTATGTTCTAATCTAGGGTTAATAGAATGGGGTTTATGAATGCTTCGGCATGTATATATATGTGTTGTAACACTAAAGGAATATAATGAAAAATAAATTTGGTAGTCCCGATTTGGGATCTAAGGGAAGATCACTGTGTATATCTGTTATATGTTTTATGCTCTCACTATTGTTTATTTTATGTTTTTAAGATTAGTTTGCAGATAATTTATGTACAAGGTTAAAACCTACATGGATCATCATCCTTGATCCTTTATATCTTGTAAACACTTCAACTTGATGAGCCCAATTATCTAATTTCTTAGCATTTACCGAGTCTCCATTATACATAGGAAATTCAAACTTTATGCCAAGTTTCAAAAGTGGAGTTTTTTCATGTCCCTTTGGAGAATCTAGAGGCATTTGTGAAGGGGTTGATTTAGAATATGATAATGGTGAATATGGAGGTGAAGAGAAATGTGGAGTTAAAGGTGGTTTTCCACCATTCCCTCCATTCCCTTTTGGAGGCTTTTCCCCATCTCCTCCATATCATTTTAGAGGTTCATCTCCATCTCCATTTGGAGGATTGGAGCTCTCACCTTGCAACCTTGTATTCCTCTCTTCATAGATAACTTTCACCATTTGTGTCATTTCAAAGAATTCCTTTCTGAAATATTTCTCATCCTCTGACATATTTTCAGGCTCTCCTTCCTATGCCATGAATGGTGAATTTTTAGGTGAAACGTGAGGTGGATATTGTGGCAAATGTGCTCTCCTTGACATAACTTGAGGACTTTCTACCACAATATTACCTTCTCCTCTTTTGAGCTTTGACCTTGTAAGCATAAAAAACACTTGCAACAAAATTAAACCCTCAAAAAAACCAAACAACCAAATCTCTAATACCTAAATTATCTATATATGTAAACTTGAAGGTCTATGGTGAAAATTGCAAGTGAAATGATTAGGTTTTTTATGCAATTATGTCAATTACATTAACACATAAACATGTTTTTAAACTCAGTTTTACAGAAAATAATGTAGACATCAGTACCATAACAACGTACACAAGACAACAAATGATGCAAGAGTTCACCCCTCTTGGGCTACATCTCCTAGTCCAAATTCCAATGTTGGGGCTCTTTCATTATTCTCAAAAATATGTGTTTACATCAAGATACAATGCTCAAAATACAAAAAAAATGTCTCCAATGGCTCTAGAATAGTAAAAAACCCCCTAGTTGGGCTCTTACTGCACTAAAAAAGGTTGAAAATTGACTGAGATGTGCTTTAGAGAAGTTTTCCTACTAACTCTCCTCCAATTCACACCCACCTACAATCTGTTCTACATTTTCCGCATTTTGCGGCCACGTGGAGCGATAATTCCCTCCCCCCCCCCCCCACCGACGAGATTCCCTCTAGTTCAGGTGCAATTTGTCGAATCCTTAAATAGACTATGTCTCCCATGAACCGATAAGAACACGTAATTTGGTGCAAAACGAGTCGTTGGATCAAAGGTCGGTTTAAACCAATTTCTGCTGATTCTTTAACCCAATTCAGAACTAGATTTTTGGTTTGAGTATAACCTGTCATGGTTTATTTTCCCAGAACCCTGCCCAAGGTAGGTTTTGCTCACCGCCAGATCCAAACTTAACCTCTACAGCTGTAGTTCAACGCTGGTTATGGTATAGTTCCCGGCAGCATTAAATTGCACTGCCATAAGTTCACATGTCGTAACATAAACATTGAATTTCGGGTTTACAAATTATGGTGAATATCCGCCAGAAATTTGGGTTATAATCATAACATATGGTTTGCATATGTATTGAAACGTATTGACCATTGGGATATAACATATGGTTGTGACTTTACCATTAGGTTTGGGCATAATATATGTTTTGGGGTTGGTGTTAATGCCAAGCCCTATTTTCCTTCCACATAGCGTGGTTGGGTGGACTAGGGTCTAGGGTTAACCCTGATCCCTACCCTTGAATGCAAACCAACAGAAATTTAAATAAATAATATGAACCATGGTTTAATAAGGAATATGTTAGGTGGCCCAGTGGACGGCTTTGCTGCTAGTTAGTTGGTCGTGCATTTGAATCCGTCAAAGGTCTATTGAGAACCAAACATAATTTTGCACCAATCTCGGGAGGCAACATGGAAACCTCCCATTGGCCCATGTGAGCTCTCCTGATTAGACCACCTCAACGAGCCCCAAACCAATCAAGATGCACTAATTCGAACTTTTCATCAAGTGACACTTGTCATCATCCCATTCGATGATAAAAATATACAAAACCTGTCCAGTCATTACGTAGTCGACGTATGGACTGCTGAGTGGGAATCCCCACAACCACATCTTAAAATTTTAGTTGATTTCCAAATCGATCAGAAAGCAATATTGAGAGCATACGATATCATTTTTAAGTGAAATGAGTTGTGTTGGATTAAAAGCGACGAGATCTTCGCTTTGGCGCCAGTTTCGAGCCATTTCGATCACTTTGAATTTAATAATTCTATTGATCCACTGGATCAATTCCCAAGAAAAATTTCCCTGCTTTCTTCTCAAGTCGCTAAAAAAAACTTGTGTACGATGAATAAATAAATATGTTATTTCATCCAATCTTAATAGGCAATTTGAATTGCATTAACTACTAGGGCTAAATTGAGTAGTTGCAACTAGTTAACTAAGAGTCAGTTGAGTTAACAAAAGTCAAAATACTCAACTAAACTGAAGAACTCAAGTATTTCTCTATTCTAGAACTAGAGGTCAGTTAACTGATAGACACTAGTGTTTAACTCCACTAGATAGCTAAATTTTAGCTATCAACTAGTACACAACTCACTGAAAGCCATCTAACTCAAATTAACTAACAATAAACTAGTGATAGGCCACATCACACATGTTAACTAACAACTAACTCAAGTATCTATGAGACTGAATTCGAATTAGCATCTTTGAATAAGGAACAAGTCAAAGGAGCCATTCCTAGCTACAATTTCAATAACTTTACAACTAGCTCCAAAATATATTACAAGAAATATCTCACTTTTATTAATACTATAACAATATATATGTAAAAAAATAATTTCAGAATTTCAAGAGTACATAAAAATATGAATTTTATCCTAGTTGCCTCTAGGGAAAGACAAAGCTTCAATATTATAAAAAATCATAGGAAAAAATTGCTAATGTTTATCTAAAATGCAAAAAATATTAGTCTGGTGTGCTAGGCCTTTGGGGCCATTCTTTAACTGAAAATAGAAATATATAGAAATATAAATTTAAAAGGAGAAGAACATGGATAGTATCATCTATACTTATTATATTCAGAGGTATCTACAAGAATGGGCTCCTTGTAGCTATCTGGGGAGTATCATGGGTGGGATTCCCAAATGAGTATCTATTTGCTTGAGTCTGCAATCGATAAAACGCATATTTAGCTACACCTTGTCCAAGATTAATAAAGTTTCCTCTTTCGCTTCATTCCTATGAATCAACACTCGCCCCAAACAACAATTTCAAATCTGAATATATGTTGACCGTGTAATAATTCACCTGATCAAAGTGGAATAGTGACACCAAGGAAGTGGCAACATGTGTGGGGATACAATAAAATACTGTGTTATTATTCACAGTGTAAATTAAAAGTATAACTAAATCTTTGAATTCCATAAACCTAAAAAATTGAATTTCAAATATATATTAAAACAAAATTTTACCAAATTGAAACAAAATTACAACTATTTTATAGAACAAAGATTCTTATCATTCTTATATTCAATATAATGTTTGAATAGAAAATGCATTAACTAGTTTACACTGCTAAAATAAAATCAATAATAAAATTCAAGACAAGATAATGCACATGTAAAGTTCAGAGAAAAAGTATATACTTGAAAGTCACATCTTTCCATTAAAAAAAACGATTAAAAATGATTTTTAAAATACAAAATGTAGTGAAATAAATATTAAAGAAAACTAGTAAGCAAATGCCTCTTTGACTTCCTTGAACTAACAAAAATAAATTTCAAATATATATATTGATATACAATTTTACAAAATTGAAAGAAAACTACAACAAATATTTCCTAAAACAAAATTTCTTATCATTTTATATTCAATATAATGTTTCGATTATTAACATATTCTATAGGATAATCTTAAACACATTAACTAGTTAATTGTAAAAGAAAATTAATTATAGAATTTAAGACAATATAATGCACATATAATGGTGGGAGACAAAGTTTATACGTGAAAGCACATCCATTTGAATAAATATCCTAAGTTGCAAATATATGTGAGTTTTATAACAAAAACACTAGTATTTTGATAATAACCCAAGAATCATTAAAAAAAAAAAATTTAAAATACAAAATACAAAGAAATAAATATTGAGTAAGAAATGTTAGTAAACAAATGTCAAAACCATAAAATGACCAAACAAAGATAAACACTGGGAATAAAAATAATGTTCATAGTAAAATCTAGAATCAAGAAAATATTATCTATAAAAAATTTAAATATAAAAATTATTACATAAAAATAATATTGTAAATTAAAAACAAAACTAAATCTTTGAATTCCATAAACCTAAACTTTAAATTTCAAATATATATTGAAACAAAGTTAAAACAAACTTACCACAACTATTTCATAAAACATAAATTTTTAACATTCTTATATTCTTGGATTATTAGATAATTTGAAATACATTAACAATTTACATCCTTAAAAAAAAATAAGAAAATTCAAGACAAGAAAATACACAGAGGACAAAGTCTATACTTAGAAGTCATATCTAAATGAAATGATATCCTAAATTATAAATATAAAAAAATATAATAAAAAGAAGACAAATATTTTCTTACATAATAGTCCAAGAACCATTAAAAATAATACAAAATACAATTTAAAAAAATATGGAATAAGGAAAGCTAGTAAAAAAATGTCTAAATAATAAAAAGATCAAACAAAGATAAACATTAAGGGTAATGAGTCAATATAAATAAGTGAAATCTAGAAACCAAAAAATACCATTTACAAAAAATTTAAATACAAATTATTAAATACAAAGCTAAATATTTATAATTTAAATTAAAAGTACAATTAAATCTTTGAATTCTATAAATCTAAAAATTTAAATTTCAAATATATTGAAACAAACTTTTGCAAAATTAAAAAAAACTATTTCATGAAGCATAGATTCATATCATTCTTATATTCAATATAATTTTTGGATTATTAACATATTTTAGGATAATTCAAAATGAATTAACCAATTTACCCTCCAAGAAAATAATAAAATTTAAGACAAGATAATGCACATATAATATTCCAACCAAAAAAATATCTTGAGTTATTATGCCTGAAGAACGGGGTGACACAAATTGGTTGTTGCGGAGAAGCCATTTACACCTTAATCCCGCACATTTCACATTTGGTTGGGCTTGCGAGAGTGGAGGGGGGAGTGGCGACACTAATAACATAGTTGAATTACTAGCTGTTAAAGCTCTTCTTTACTTTGCAAAATAAATGTGCCATGAATACATTCATATATATGGTGATTGAATGTGATAATAACATAGAATAATGTAGAAATAGGAGTGGTTATGGTTTGTTGAACGAGAGTTTTATAATTAGAGTTTAGTTCCACCAGTTCAGGATTGTTGCCACAAACTTAGCAAGATTAGGTGAGTGCCTATGCTATAAATATGTAATGTCGTCTTTTGAGCTAAGGAGAAGTTGTGTGAGCTTTGTCTCACGTTGTGTGTGTTGCAGTTGCTTGCAAATTTGGTATCGGAGCTCTTGCAAATTTTTGAATGTTCGGTTGGTAGATTCAATTTACAGAGTTGTAAGCTGCTAGTTGTGTGCCCTCTTATATGCTTTGACGTCTCATATACGACTTGCACATCTTCTGGAGACAAACAACTCCAATCCTTGTGCAATTTCTATCTTCCCAACGTCTGCGTCCCAGAGGCTAATCTCTAGCGTGGGCGAGCTGAGCTTCTCTTTACTAATTGCGAACACTTGATCCCAATCAGGATTCAGGTTGTTGGCAATTGTGCACGTGCGGATTCTGTGGTTCCCCACTGTAATCCTTGCATTAGGATTTGAGCTTCCATTCAAGTCCTTGGCAGCCAAGTTCCAGGCCTTGATAACTTGAACGTATATATACGACATCTGCTCGACAACATACAGAGCAGTGAAATCCGCGAGTGCGTGGACAATTGTGAGCAGTGTAAGCCGTGGGGTTGTGCTGCCAATTCAGCATGAAAGTTGTGTCATATAATTTCAGGAGCTTTTTTTTTTTTGAAGCGAATATAAATCTTTCATGAACATTTTTTGATTTATATTTTACGAACATTTAACATTTTTTTTTTTTAAAGCGTGAAAGCTGTGTCATAAATTATAATTTCAAGTGAGGCTCATCTGAAGATGAGTATAGATCGAATTTTGTGCAGGATCATTGCAGTGAATTAATTTCTTGCAATTGAATCTGGTCATTACTGTTGAAAACAATGGCTAATCCTCTTGCTGATTCATATTTAAATTAATCCACCAAACTTGATGGCGAAAACTACGTCAATTGGAAGTTTAAGTTGTTCACCGTTCTCGAGGCATACAACCTCTGGATGATTGTCAATGGTGACAAGCCCAAGCCTGCTGCTGCTGCCGCGATTCCAGATTGGGATAAGCGAGAAATGAGAGCGAAAGTGTTGTTGCGCATGTCTGTAAAGGACAACATTATTCCTCACATTCAGGACTGTAAATCTTCAAAGCACACGTGGGAAACTCTCAAAGGTTTATACGAAACTACTAATGAAAACCACATTTTATTTTTAAAAATGAAGCTACTATCTATCAAAGTGGAAGCCAATGAAAGCATTAGCAACTTTGTTTCTAGAATTAAAGACTTAAGCGATAAGCTTGGTGACATTGGTGAAAAAGTGTCTAGAAGCGATTTAGTAACTGTTTCTTTGAAGGGTTTAGTCCAAGACTATAAAGTCTTTATTTCAGCACTCTCAGCTAGACAAACGCCTCCTACATTTGATGAATTGGCTGGAATTATTCTTCAAGAAGAAGAGAGAATGAAAAAATTTGAATTGGATTCAAATGATTTTGATTTGGAATTGATTGCAAGAGGTAAAAGATCATTCCAAGGGAGACCATGGGATAGGAACAAAGGCCGTTTTCAAGCAAAGCAGAAAGGTATGACACATCCTGATTCTTATGTTAAGAGAAATATTGAATGTGATTATTGTGGAAAACCTGGACATCAAGCTAAATATTTCTATAGAAGAAAGAATCATGAATCAAATCAGAGACATAGAAGGCATAATGGAAATTTCATGAACATAGACACTTCAGTTACTGATGGATTTAAAAATCTTAAATTGTTTCTTTTTGATGTTGCATTGTCTGCTGAAACTGATGATGAGACTGCTTAGTTCATAGATTCTGGTGCATCAGCTCATATGACTTGTAATAAAGAATGGTATGATAAATATTACGAGAAAATTGATGGCACACACATTTACCTAGGAGATAACAGGTCACATAAAGTCCAAGGCTATGACGTAATAAGTGTGTACTTACCTAATGGAAAAATGAGATAGATTCATGATGTGATGTATGTTCCTGGTATTAAAAGGAATTTGATATCTGTTTCAACTATCACTGATAATAATTTAAAAGTGGAATTTGGTAAATTGGGGTGTATTGTGAAAGATGTTCAGGATCACTACAGGGTTGTTTCCACAGGTATCAGGGTTGGTGGATTGTATAAATTGGATGTGACGATGAAGCATCATTTTGCATTGACATCCACAACAACGTCAACAGTAGAGTTATCGCATCACAAGTATGGGCACCTAAATTACAATGATTTATTGTTGTTGCAAAGAAAAACAATGGTTGAAGGTCTTCCTGTTATGAAGTGCGAACATTTACCATGTGAAGCTTGTGCACTTGGTAAGCAGCATAGAGAGGAGTTTCCCATTCATACAGAGAAAAGAAAATATGATATACTTGAATTAATTCACACTGATGTATGTGGACCTATGCAAACTAGGTTGCTTGGTGGTGCTTCATACTTTCTTATTTTTGTTGATGATAGATCTAGATATACATGGGTCTACTTCATATGAAGAAAAAGTGATGTATTTGAGTATTTTAAAGAATTCAAAACTTTGATTGAAAAGAAAACAGGCAAATACATTAAAATTATTAGATCAGATCAGGGTGGTGAATATAAATCAGGAGTGTTTAACAGGTATTGTAAATTTCATGGGATCCAACAACAGTTCATAGTACCTCATACTCCTCAGCAAAATGGTGTTGCTGAGAGATGGAATAGAACACTGGTGGAGTATGCTCGCAGTATGCTTCAAGGTAAAAACATTTCTAATGGTTACTGGGAAGAAGCCATTAATACTGTTGTTTATTTGAAGAATCGAAGTCCCACTAAGAAATTAGTTTTTCAAACTCCTTTTAATATTATTTATGGTCATAAACCTGATGTTAGTCATTTAAGAGTATTTGAATGTACTGCCTTTGCACATATTCCTAAGGATAATAGAAGAAAGCTTGATGCAAAGTCAATCAAGTGTGTTTTTATTGGGTATTATACAGATCATAAAGCATATAAACTATTTGATCCCAGTTCACATAAACTGTTTGCAAGTCAAGATGTGGTGTTTCATGAGAATGCTGATAAAAGTGATACAATGAATGATGCTTGGCATATATCTAATGATGATCATGTCAAAATTGATACTTTGGTTAAATAGGAACATGAAAAGGTACAGGTACAGGTTCAAGATTAGAATGAAAGTAGCATGAGCACATCTAGCAGTAGTGATTCATCATGAGAGGAAGATTCACCTCAAAGCAGGAGAATCATGGATGGTGTTATCACCTGATCTGAACCTCAGGCTGAAAAAAGGCAAAACAGGGTAACATCTAAACCACGCTCAGCCTTGTAGCTAGCCCTACAAGGTCAGGAGAGGGCTCTCTCCGTGAAAGGATATTCAACGAAATACAATTAAGAACTGATTTTAGGCTAGGTATAATAATGGGAAATGTTTAAATAAATGGATTTTCAGGGTAGTATGTAACAAATAGGACAGTTGAAACTGGGGAATTAAATCAGGGATGCATGGTATTTCATAGGGCAAGGTAGGCAGGAAATTTTAGCAATTAAGTTTAGATAATGATGGAATGAAAGACTGGTGAGGAGCTGAAAAGGGCATAAGAAATGGATCATTTTCAAACAGAAGAAAAGACAGAATATTGAATGATTTCCCAAGGCAGAGCATAAAAAATGGATTCTACCTTTCTATCTTGAAAGCATTCAAACAAAGATTTTTATGAATGAATGGTACACATAACAATTTACATATGAAGACAAAGGAGAGAACAAATGCTAAATTTCATACCACATGGATTCCACAAATCAGAGCTGCATCTCTTTATTAATTCCCTATCCAAAAACTGTTACAGTGGAGCGCAGAGCGTCCTCCTTGATTTCCACACTATTCCCCTACTTACTGATTTATAGACTACTTAAAAATGATTCAAAATTAAATTTAAATAGTGAGGGAAATATATCCACAAAAAGAGGAGATGTTTGCCAGCTCAAGAACTGAAGTCTGATCATAGAAAAGAGAACCAACAATTTTCCCCTGAAAGTAAGGAACAACAATACGTTTTTACCACTTGGGCAGATTCACTGATACGCTGGATGGATGTAAAATAGGCAATCTAAAGTGCAAATCCCTATTTTCTTGTTGTTGTAGAAATATCTGTCTCATTTTAGCTCTCGGCCCTTTGACTGTTTCTTTCTATTATTTCTTTGAAGAAAACTGACTTTTAATAAAATTCCTTTGAAACCATGGAAATGAAATGATGCCCTTTAGTGATGGGGAAAACCCATTTCGAATGAGAAAGAGGGAAGGGAAAGGAGGTGGGGTCCAAAATCGCAATCGCAATCGGAATCAGTGGGAAGAGGGGATACAATATATAATGGAGCAATTGAAAATACATGTTGCAATGGTGTCATCGCAATCGGGATTGGAGGGTTGGATATATTTGGAACAAGGCACAAAAATCTCCGATGCAATTGGAAAGGTCCGATGGGGTAATACAATAATATAGTGGGGAAATCCCTTTGAAAACAAACGAAAATGATTTTTCGCTTTATGTAAAGGGAAGAATGATTTCTCATTGAAAGGGCGGAGGGCTTTTAAGGTGGGACCAGGGTATAAATCGCAATCGCAATTGGGGCTTTGGGGCGGGCGTATTACATAATAAGACTACGCCAATGCGATTGGGGATAGGTGATGGGGGAATCCTTTGTATAAATGAAATAAAACAAAATTTGATTTTTACAAAGGGAAAGGCCATTTTATTATGAATGGGTGGAAGTTTATGTGGTGGGCTCGAAGGTCAATCAGAATCGAGAGATCGGAGGAGAGCGGAGGCAAAGTTTATTTACAATTGCCGATTGCGATGGGGTGACGAACTGTGGGCCGTCCGATCGGAGGGGGCAGATCGACGGCGGAGGAGTAATTGGGCGAAGTCAATCGGAGGGGATTCAATCAGCGGGATTCAATGCAATCGCATCAGATTTTTTTACAAGGGCCAATCAGAGCACGTCGATCGAAAGAGCTGATGGAGTATGGGTTTTTCGATCGGATGAGAAGATCAATGGTCGGGATCTAACCAATCTCATTGGAGTTTTTGTAGTCACGAGGCCCATCAGGATGCACATGTTAAATGTTGTGATTGCGATCAGGAAAGGGAAAGGAAGTGGATTGGCGGGAGTTTTATAATATAAAACTTTAAAATTTATTATAAAGTTTAAAAGGCATAAGGGGGAAGTGGTTTATTAAATCGAATGGGATTTATAATAAATACTTTGTAACGCGATTATGTAATCGGAACGGGAAAAGGAAACAGGACTTTATAATAAAAAACTTTAAAATGTTTATTATAAAGTTTTAAGGGGACACGAGGGGAAATGGTTTAACTAAATCACATCAGATTTCTTTGGTCAAGGAACTTTTGCATTGCGATTGTGTAATCAGATAAGAAAAAAGGGGGGTTTTATAAAGAAAACATAAAACTTTAATGAAATAAAATTTAAGGGAGAAATGGGAAAAGGGGAAGGTTTAGGGTATAGGGCAATTTTCTTTCATTTAGGCATAAATTTCAATCCAGGAGTCAGTTTTGAGAGTGTAATATACCTTTGGAAAGCTCTTTCCGGGCTCTTTCTGATGGACATACTTAGAACATGATTCTAAACTAAAAATTCTATGGAAAACTTCTCTGAAAGGAAAGGTGGTGACTTTGTGGAGATAGCAGCTTCTGAAGTGTGACTTATTACATATAAAGACATAAAATTACATAAAGATAATAATAAAAATAAAGTATCACGTTTTCACCTCAAAACATGGTTTTGAGGTGAAAATTACATCAAACTGAATAAAATATTTCTTTGGTCTTCCCAGGTGCTGTGACTTTGAGTTTATTGACTTCCTCATGACCTTGCTGATATTTATTGACACTTGACTCATTAATTTGACCATGATGAGACCCTAGAACCTAATGATACCAACCCTATGACCTAATAATATGATTTTGAGAGTGAAAGTGACTCATGACTAAAGACCATACAGAGGAGAATCAACAAGTTTCACATGAGGGAAAACTGATGAAAAATCACTACCATCAATGAATCCATGACCTGGCGGAATGGTGAAAATTTATGGTATGGGACTCCTAATATGCAAATGCAAAAGAGAAATTTTGATCACTGATGGCAACATGATTAGATTGACACTAACAGATGGAACTCCAACAGGTATTGTAGAACCAATAAGGTCAACCCAAAAAACCCAGCTTCCTGCAAGATATAGAGATTATGCCTTGATGTCTAATATCATGAATGTTGTAGAACCAGTTGATTATGAACAAGCTAAAGAGCATGAAAAATGGAGAAATGATACGAATGATGAATATGACTCTCTTATAAAAAATCAAACATGGGAATTAGTTGAAATCCCTGAAAACAAAGTTCCAATTGGAAGCAAATGGTTGTATAAATCTAAATTTAAAGCAGATGGTAGCATTGATAAATTTAAGGCGAGATTAGTTGCAAAAGGATATGCTCAACAGGAGGGAATTGATTATGAAGATACTTTTTCACCAGTAGCTAAATTGAATACAATTAGAGTACTAATTACCTTAGCTACAAAACATAATTGGAATATACATCAATTGGATGTTAAATTTGCTTTTCTGGATGGTGATTTAAAGGAAGAAGTTTATCTGGCTCAACCTGAAGGGTTTGTAAAACGAGGACAGGAGCATCTAGTTTGCAGGTTACGAAAAGCCTTATATGGTTTGAAATAGGCGCTGAGATCATGGTATGTAAAGATTTATACATTCTTTTATCAGAATGGGTTTGTGAAAAGAAAAAATGATCCTAACCTATATGTTAAGAAATATGAAGAAGAAAATGTTTCTTTAATATATTTATATGTGGATGATCTCATTATCACAAGCAGTGCTTACAAGTTAATTAAATAAATTAAAGTTCAGTTGTCTCAGAAATTTGAAGTGAAAGATCTAGGTGAATTGCATTACTGTTTAGGAATTGAGGTATGGAGAGAGCGTGGTAAAACATTGATCACTCAAAAGTAAATACACAAAGGAAATTCTTAAAAATTTCAATATGAGTGATTGCAAAGCTATGTCAACTCCCTTAGAACAGAATGCAAAGTTGTACAAAGAAGATGGAACTAAATAGGCAAATGGAACTTTATATCGTCAGTTGGTGGGAAGTCTGAACTATCTCACCACTACCAGACCAGAAATTGCATACTCAGTTAGTACCCTTAGTCAGTTTATGGCTAAGCCTTCAGGAAATCACTAGAACGCTGCAAAGAAAGTTCTCCGATACTTAAAAAGAACAATCAATTTAGGTATTATGTAAACTGATGAATATGATGTTTCAATGATAGGTTTTTCTGATTCAAATTGGGCAGGAAATACTGATGATAGACGATCTACCTATGGCTATGTATTTCATATAGGATCAGGGGTTGTGTCATGGAGTAGTAAGAAACAGCCAATTGTTTCTTTATCATCAATAGAATCTGAGTACAAAGCTTTGACCAATGCCACCTGTGAAGCTGTTTGGTTGCGGAGAATTATTGAAGATCTCGAAGAGGAGCAAAGTGGTTCAACATTCATAAATTGTGATAATCAAAGTGCTATAAAATTAGCACACAATCCAATACATCATGCCCGATCAAAACACATTGAGCTGCAATACCACTTTGTACAAGAGAAGATTGAATCAAATGAAATTGATTTAGTATTTTGTAATACCAAGGATAATATGGCTGATATCTTTACCAAGCATCTTGGTAAAATCAAGTTTGAACTTTTTAGAATTAAATTAGGTGTTGTAGAAAATCCATTTCTCCATTAAGGGAGGATGTGAGAATAATCTAGAATAATATAGAAATAGGAGTGGTTATGGTTTGTTGGACGAGAGTTTTATAATTAGATTTTAGTTCCACCAGTTCAGTATTGTTGCCATAAACTTAGGAAGATTAGGTGAGTGGCTATGCTACAAATATGTAATGTCGTCTTTTGAGCTAAGGAGAAGTTGTGTGAGCTCTGTCTCACATTGTGTGTGTTGCAATTGCTTTATTTAATTTTTAAAACTTGTCATAAACTAGATTATAGGTTAACAAAGGTGTCGAAACAAATTTCTTCTTCCTATTGTTCAATACATTCACAATATTATGAATTCATATTCCTCTTGTTTGTGTGAACACACACATATATATATATGGAGAGAAATGTAGATGTAGATGTAAAAATTATTTAAAAAAGGGTATGGAACTCGTTCTGGGTGATAGAAGAACATAAGGGACTGGAAGTTTAAGAATTCTACTATTGTCCATAAACATATTAGTTGGATTTGTATCTCCACATGGACAACCACAACGGTCTTTTATTATTATTTCTGGACAAAAATATATGCACGTGTTCACTTGCATACTTCATGAAAACACAATGTATTTTTTTAGTGCAATTATTCATTGGATAGTAATAGTTTCAAACTAGTTTCGTTCCAAAAGTTACAAATATCATATGTTACAGATCTTCGATGAAATCACTGAAAACATGCTTGACATGTTTCTACATGATGTACTTTTGGAATCATTTCCTCAATGATATATAAAACCAACATATCTCCATTGTAAGTATGACTCTAACATGAGCGGAGAGGGATCAAATTTCTTCACTTTCTAACTTCTTTAGATTGTAAAACACTAACCATAATTATTCCATTTTTAGTCTCCTTAATAAAAGGGCTTAATTTTTCCCTTGCCCTGAAAAATATTCCTATCGATGAAATTATATGTAACATCGAGTCTGGTATAGAGATCTTCCAGATAATGTTAAGGAGACTATTAGGCAAGATTGTGTTGTTATTAGGAAGGTTAAGCCTCCCAAAAGGAACCTCAACAATATTGAGTTTCTTGCCCTTAAAACCTTAAGGGATGAACCTGACATTGTAATCCTCAAGGATGACAAAGGTGGTTCTATAGTCATTTTGGATAAATCTCACTATGTCAACAAGATTATCGACCATATTTCGAGTAGTGGAAGTTACGTCAAGCTTAAAAATAATCCCCTTAAATCTATTTCTAAGGAGGTTTCCCTAGCCATTAAGTCATATTTATCTCTTAATCATATCTCTAGGAAGCTTATCGAGAGAAATCCTCTCACCCTTAGAATTTATGGCCTTCCTAAGGTTCATAAATCTGGGGCCCCTTTAAGACCTATTGTTAACAAAATAGGTGGTCCTACTTATCTTCTCACTAAATTATTTTCCCAGAAGCTTAAGCCTCGTATCGGCCTCATAGATTCCTATGTTAAGGACTCGACTTCCTTCATTAAGGAATGGAAAGATATCAGGTTGGAGCTTGGTGAGTTGTTGGTAAGTTTTCTCGTTGTGTCCTTGTTTACCAAAATCCCCATCCAAGAAGCCATTGGTGTCATAGATCATATCTCAGACTAAGACATTGCTAAATTAGTTGGTCTTTGTCTCACCTCAACATTCTTTAGTTTCCAAGGTGATTTTTATGAGCAAACTTGCAGTGTTGTGATGGGTTACCCTCTTTCCCTTGTAGTTTCTAACTTATTCATGGAATATTTTGAAACTAAGGACTTAGCCTTAGCTCAATTTCACCCTAAAAAGTGGAAGATTTTTATGGATGACACTTGTGTCATTTGGCCCCATGGTCATGAGAAGTTAGATATGTTTATGTACCACCTAAATTCCCAGTCTGATTTCATCAAGTTTGCAATGGAAGTTGAGGTAGACGATTTCCTTCCTTTCCTTGACATCATCCTCTCTAGAAGGGATGATGGTTCCATTTCTCACCAAATGTTTTGTAAGAAAAATCACACAAAACAATATCTTAATGTTGGTTCCCATCATTTTCCTGCTAGAAATTTGGTGTTTTTTCACTCTTTCTACTCGGGCTCTGAGAATCTTCGATGAAAACCACTTGGAGTTAGAGAAATCCCATCTTCTTGATGTTTTTGAAAATAATGGGTATAGTAGAGCCCAGGGCCTTAAAGCCTTTAAAAAATCCTATAAAGGGTTAATTGGCAAAACTTATCGTGTGGACCCTATCTCTAAGGTTAACCTCCTGTTTATCCAAGGGTCCACAGACATGATTTCCCATGTCCTTAGGAGGAATAATTTCTCCTGCTCGTTCAAACTTCTCTCTACCATTAGAAATTCTCTTTGTTCTGTAAAGGTGTCTACCTGGTTCCTTGTTCTTGAAGTATTCCCTATATTGGAGAAATAGGGCGATCCATTAAGCAGAGTGTTATCACCAAACTAAGACTAATTGGGCTGCTCAAAAGTCAATCCAGTGTAACTATTTCAAACCACTTAGGGTTGGAAGTTAGCCCTTCCAACCAGAGAGGGTTCTCATAAGAAAATATATGATATTGAATAAGAAAGCTTTAAAACAAAGATGACTAACTCTCAAATGTTTTTTGGATGATTTTTTGCAGGTGAAAGATGTGTAAGGGCTACCATTGTGCATGGAGTCAGAATGAGAATTCAATTAGACAAAAGTTTCATTCATGGAAGCTGAGGGACAAGAGTTCTTATAAAACAATTATGACAATAAAAAATATACATAAAGGAAGTTAGAGCATAATAAACTATGAATTCCAAGTAATTATGTAAGAGTAAGCTGAGATAACATTAAAAAGATAAAGGACACAAACACATAAGAGCCCAATTAGAATCTCAGGTCTAAACAAAAGTATTCTGCAACTATCTATTAACTGAGTAGAAAAAAGATTTCAATAGTAGATTTGGTCGTTCATCCATAAAACCTATATAACTATAAAAATTTCCTATTTATAGAATGAAGAACCTTTTACATAGGTCTGTCACCTATGCCAGACTCTAAAAAATGATGTAGATTTCTAATCCAAAAAGGAATTCATTACATTGAGAGAAATTAGAGGTAATTCTGTGGGAAAGACTTTGTAACATAAAAGGACTCTATCACTATTAATTTCATCAAAAAACTTTAAATAACCCATACTAATAATTCTTATCAAACAAAAAAACTTTTTCTAAGGTGGAAATATCCATGATTAGGTGGCAAATTGTCATGCTAGAATTTAGGCTATGATATTCAGAATTTGAGGATGAGTTGTGTATTGGTGAGGTGGAAAAAATGGTGAGTTATTTTAACCATGTCAGCCATTTGGAATGGATTTCCGAGCTTCCCCTAAAATGGGTGACCCAATGATATCCCTAATCTCATTAACTGACTGAACAATTTTTCTTTCTGCGTTGATTGCAATGACAAATATTTGGCGATGAAGGAAGGGTGAGCGATATTTCCGTTAGGGGTGTGGGCCCATTAGAAGTTTGAAAGATGACCCCGGGAAGTCATTTAATAAACTAATTGTTTTGGTCACATGTCGAGATGAGAGTGGAGGTGAGTGTGCAGGAAGGAGAGCGGTAAAATTGGTTGGTTTGGCAGATTTCGAGGGGGGGGTGGGGGGAGGGGTGCGAAACGATGAGGGGTTGACATGTCAACGTGGGACCAGCGATGAGGAAACCACTTTTAGGACCCCCCCCAGAGGTAAAGGTCAGATGGATAGGGGGTGCAAAAAATGCTATGGGTTGTCAATTTGGTGGAATGATTGATCGGGTGGTTGGATGGAGAGCGTGACTTAACCACATGCGACAAATGCCTTTTGTCTTTTTGTAAACTTTATTACATATGAAAAAAACTTTGGTTAAAATTCATATGCCTTCTGACTTATGATAAAATAATTTCGATCCCGAACTTAGGCTAATAGTGCATATTCTATAATTTTTCACAAAATTTGGATAAAATGCACTAATAAGCCTATACTTCAAGATAAAGCCTTTGATATAAAATTGACCTCTTTTTATCCTTTCAACCCTTTTTGGAAATAATTTGCAGGATGAAACAAGTTTTGAAATAAGACAATTGTCTTACTTTATTCCCCTAACTATGCTAACTCCCTTTAAAAGGATGATATGATGAAAATGAAGCCTTGTTTGCCCTCTTTGGTGACAATTTTTGGACTTTTCAATGGCAAAAAAAGGAGACCTAGAAACAAACTTAGATGGAGATAGAGTGATTGGCCTAAGATTCTAAATGACAATGAGTGACATGACTTTTGAGATGATGATGACCATGGATGGAATGAGGGGAGAAACATTTTTGATCTAGACCATAGTCAGTGACCAAAATTTATTTGAAAACTTGTTTGAAAAGACAAAATTTTTGACCTAGGACTACTAGCAAATAAACTGAAATAACATGTTTGATCACTGAACATATTGACACAAAAAAAACCCTAACTTAACCTAATTGAATCATGACTAAAAATAAACCTAATGGTTATCTTGGATAACAATGGCTCTAATGGGGATGTTGCACCCCTATGGTGTAACAAAAAACCAACAGCTCCAGTGCCTTACTTGGAAACTGAAAATTATGAATTTGATGAAGTATTATTCAAGATTTTATGGCCTTCACCTCAAGTTCAAACTTGATGATAATATCACCTTTATTTGCAAACAAAATAATAGAGAATGTAATATATACAATGATGTGTATTTCAACATAATGAATTAGGAAGAGTAGTGTTTTAGAAACCTTCCATTCATAGGTCCTCCTTCACACAACTACCCATTCATTTATTGAAGTAAGAATGTGCTGTTCCCATGATATGTTGCTATCATAAAATGTCCTTTCCATATATTCTCAAATTTTCCATGCTTCCCTTTATCTTCAATCCCGGCCTCCCACTTCAAAAACACATCTTGAAATTTGAAGTTTTCCTCCTTTATCTTCCTATCAAAAGTATTTTTGAATTTATTTTGTGACTTCTGATGATCAGTGTACACTTCCTCCCTTTTTCCTTGTAGAGAAATTAACTGATGATTTATCCTTCTTTGGATTGCATTTGGTTCTTCTTCTAACCCTTACAGTAACTTCATCACTAGAACTCCAAGGGAGGTTGGAAATATTACTTTGGTTCCATATACTAGCTCATAAGGAGATGCACCTATAGACCTCTTAGTACAAATTTTTTCAGCCCATAAAGCAAATTTTAACTTTGAATTCCATGACCTTTTGTTTTCTTGCAAAACCTTCTTAATGATTATGAATATACTTTTATTTGATGACTCAGCCAAGCCATTACCTTGAGGGTAATATGTTTTGGAGTGACCAAGAGTAATATGATATTGATTACAGAAACTAATCAATTTCTTAGACTTGAAAGCTTGATCATTGTCAATAATAACTTTCATGGGACAACCAAACCTTGATAAAATATTGTTTTCCAGAAAATGAATGATGACCAAGTTTGTGGCTTGCCTTGTAGGGACAACTTCAATCTACTTGGTGAAGTAATAAATCATTGTTAAGATCCACCGATGTTGGCCTGAGGATGCAGGGTGTTTCTCACCAATTAAATATAATCCCCATTTCTGGAAAGGAGCTTCTACATATATGGGTTTCAGAGGTAAAGGCATTAGCTTCTTTTTTCCATAAAAATTTTGGCACTCATGACATGAAACAATATTTTTGTAGATGTATTTTAACATCGAATGCCAATATTACCCTGCTCTAAGTATCTTGTTTGTTGTGGCCTTCCAATAATGATGACCTCCACAATCACCCTTATGAAACTCATCAATTACCCTCTCAACTTCATCTTCTAACAAGCAGTTCAAAAGTATCCCACCAGTATCTCTCTAATATAAATTCTTGTTTAGAATGCAATACCTTAGAGACTTCAGCTTTACAAATAT
The DNA here is from genome assembly GCA_034641835.2 of Pinus albicaulis. Lineage (NCBI taxonomy): Eukaryota > Viridiplantae > Streptophyta > Pinopsida > Pinales > Pinaceae > Pinus > Pinus albicaulis. Next base: position 1,210,219,597 of record CM076584.1, read on the forward strand.
GGATTTGGACTTGGTTAATTCAAGAGGATCCTTTTGATGCTGTAAAAAAAAATTAAATCCCTATACCATTCATACATAAGGAATTTTTCCTCTACAAGAATCAATTCCTCTTCCTCAACCCCTGCTGAAAATTCTGCAATGAAATTCATAACTAGGCAGTCAAAATTTGATTGTGCCATCAATTTTTCCAGTCCATGACATTTTACCAACTTAGTACAGCTATTATCCTTATCATATCCAACAAAGTGGCAATCCACTTATCTCTTTTGCCATACAAATCAGCTTGAGTCAGTATGTATTTCACCACAGCATTAGGCACAAAAGCCACAATGTGAGAATGTACAATATAAACTATGAAATCTTTAAGTACCTTCACTAAAGTATAAGCTTGTTTCTCCATAATACTATACTTCATTTCAGAATTTTCAAGTGTCATTCTCAAGAAAGAAATGGGTTTCTCATTACCTTGTTGCCTCTTCTGCAATAACACTGCAACAATTGTATGTTCAAATGCAAAAGTAAAAACCAGAGAATCCTTAGAAAAATCAGGGCTTATGAGCACCGGGGCTTGTGTAAGGGTCTTCTTGATCTCTTCAAAAGAATGTTTTTCCTCAATTTTCCATTTAATATAAGAATCCTTCCTAAGCATCTTAGTAATATACTTGACAATTTCTACAAAATTAGGAATAAATCTCCTAACAAAATTGACTTTGCCTAAAAAGGATTGAATATTTTTCTGTTTCTTGGAAAATATTTCTGTATGGCAGCGACCCTACCTGGATCAATCCTTATTCCTTCTTTTGATATTATGTGTCCCAATAATTTTCCAGTGGTCAAAGCAAGAACACTCACATTAGGATTGAGATAAATACCAATTTTTCTGCATTTTTGCATAATTTTCTCTAAGTGCTTGAGATGCTCTTCTTCATTTTTTGAAAATGTGGTGATATCATTCAAGTAAACCACCACTGACCTTTCCTTTTATTTAGCAAATGAAATTACCATAGTCCTTTGGAAAGTTTCTCCTGCATTCATGAGACCAAATGGAATTTTGGCATACATAAATGCCCCCCATGGCGTAGTGAAGGTAGTTTTCTCTTGGTCATCCAGATGCACTAGTATCTGATTATAGCCTGAGAAACCATCAAGCATAGACACCTTTGGGATCCAAAAATGTTTTTCAAAATCAGATCCATTTTTGGAAGAGGATAATTTTATTTAAGAGATGTCTTATTCAAATATCTGAAATCAATGCATATCCTAATCTCACCACTATTCTTTCTCACATGTACCAAATTAGCAAGCCACTTATAAAAACTCAATGGAAAAATTATTTTTGCATCAAAACACTTATTAATTTATTTTTCAATCAATGGCATGAATAATGGATATATTCTCCTCAATTTGTGTTTAAAGGTATTTTCATCATTAGGGAAATTTTGAGGTCTAAAATGGGCCTCCTAAGGAAATAATAAAATAATAGTTAACCAATAAAATAATATTTATGAATTTGCAATTCACTTTTTGCACCAAAATCCATGTAACTATGGTTAAATTCAATTCAAATGTTGTACCAAAATAAAATTATTAAAAAATTTGTATTGATGTGACTATAAATAAGAATGAGATTTTCAAGGAAAAGTCATTATCATTGCACAACTAATGCATTTGTCCTTTGTAATTAAATAAATTAAAATATAATATAAATATAAATTCATAAATTCTTAATTATAGAATATACTATTAATTAAAATTTATATTATTTAAATTATCTGATAACATGTAATTAATATACTATATAAAAATAATATAATACAATATATTGTTTTATGTATGAATTTTATATTACATATTGAATTGTTTTGATTTATAAATAAATATTTGAAATCATACAAATATAATATTTATTGAAAAGTGTGTAAATACATGAATATTGTGTAGGGATATGCATTGTTTCTTTAAAAAAATATGAAATGACAATAATAATATTTTATTCAAAAAATGTGAAATGACATTTATTATGAGTACTTTACTTTATGACTTCAAAAGTACTTAGAGCACTACCATGGTTAACCATGAGTTTTTATCCACCATTGATAATGTGACAAGTAAGTACCTTTAACTTAAGCAATGCCACCTCAACCATTAGGGATGATGTCAACCCCTAAAATGTGATTGGTTCTCATAAACTGAATTTTGATTGTACATTTTCCTTAGGAGGCCTATTTTAGACCTCAAAATTCCACTAATGTTTCTTTGATTGGTATTGTGTTTTGAATGATGCTAGGATCATACCTCTTTAGGTATGCATAACTCCATGCAAAAACATCAATGTACCTTTTCAAAAAATCAACATACCCTTGTCTCATCTCTCGAGAAAGAAGTCTGGACAACTTGATCAGCTTGGGATTTTCTGCAGTACCAAGGTTACAACTTTCAATCTATTCATCATCAGCTTTCATTTTTTGATTCTTAAACACATCATTCGGGTCAAAAAAATTCTCAAGGGGGATTGAGCCTTTAGGAATGTAGTTATTCTTTAGCTAGATGACTTCCAGATTGGCTTGGGTTTTAGCAAACATGTTCTGCTAGTCTACTTGAATGTTTTCAAATTCTTCTTTCATCTCAAGAAAGTTTCTGACCTATTGATCACTATCAAATGCTTTCCATTTGGTAATATTATCAGGGATAGCTGGTCTATGCCTGACCTCAACTTCATAGTTGTTGCTAGGATGATTAGGGATGATAAACAACCTGGCTGAGATAACTAAGGAATCAACCACAGAATTCTAATTTCTAGTTTTGATGGTGAAACTATGTTCTTTGAAATTTTCAAGAAAATCAAGGATCAAATTCATATAAGCTCTGATTCTGACATATTTAGTTTGATAATATCCTTCTACTTGCTTAATTTCTAGCTCAAAATCACCACGAATTGAATTTTTCTTGGCGCCTAAACCTTTCAAGGCTTCTAGACCCAAAAACAAAGCCTCATACTCAACCATGTTGTTTGTACAATAAAAGTTCAATTCATAAGAATAAAACTTGCTCTCATTGCTAGGGCTGGTAATCCACATACCTGCGCCAACTCCTCCTCTTCCAGCAGTACCATCAAAGTACATATGCCACCAACCTTCTTCATTTACCTCTTCAAACTGCTGAATTTTAGCTTGCTGATTTTTTTTTCAATTTTCTGATTTTTTGTCTCATTAGTGACCTCATTGAACAAAATGGAAGACCCCAACTCAGTCTCTACTACATAAATTGTAAATTTTTGTGTCTTATCTTTGCTACTAACCATATAGGCCATTCTAGATTCTTTTTACAACCTTATTTTCTCACCAAAGACCGGAATAGTGGCATAAGTCATATCCATCTACATAGTAACTTTAATTTTAGTAGCCCATGATCTAGATAAAAGCATACCAAATTTGAGAGGAATGTCAGCCAAAACTATATCCATTAACACTGTCTTAGCAAACACTTGAGATAAATAAAAAACCACATCCTTAATGAGACTAATACACTAAACTATTTTGGAATCAAAAGAAAACAAGTCTTTGTAAGGTCTGGTTATGTCTAAGACATTTATTTTCATGATCACCTTAGCCATTAAGTTATGGGAGGCCCCTGAATATAACATAGTATTATGTAAATTCATGTCATGGATGTTCAGACTCACATAGAAAGGTGGAACTTCTTCATTTTTCTCATATTCCACTCTTGGTCCTAGAAAGATAGTAGGATGGTCTTCTTGCAGATTTAGAATGTTAGATGGTCTTCTTGCTGAGTGTTAAGAATTTTTAAAATTTGGCTCCTATAATCAGTGCCATTAATGATCTCACCAAAAGGGACAACAATTTTAATCTTATAAATCTCATTTCCTAGATTGAAAACTGGTGGTGTTTTTTCAATCTCTTTACCATGGGGTGGTGTGTCTTTCTTCTGTTTAACTGGATTTGGAGCATATTTCTTTGGATGACATTTATTAGCTGTAATAGGAACATTTATATTCCTCAAGTTATATTTTTTTTTCATCTCAAGGATAGCATGCTAGTAGCCTTTCAAATAATAAGATTGCTTCTCATCTTCATGATTCCCTATGTCATGGATAGATTCATCATGTTATTCTTTCGTTAAGAATATCCATGACACATTCTCATCCAAACAGTGAATGATGTCTTCTTGAAATTCAGGTTGTGTTTCTTCCTCATCACTAGATTTTGTTGAAATAGAGCCCAACTTGTTGATTAGGTTGGTTTCTATTGTCCCTTGGTCTTTGCTAATTTTGATGCCTTCTAAACTGAGGATTTATAATCTGTGTTTCTTGTTGTGCAACAGGTAAGGGATTATTATCAAGAGAAAGCCTGCCCATAAGCCTCTCCATAGTTTTCATCATGTATCAAATTTTACATCCGAAGATGAGGAGGGTTTTTCTTCCTCTTTTAATCTGGCTTTTCCCATTTTGGATGTCTTTATTGCAGCCATATTTACTTCAACCTTTACAGCATCATTTTGCATGTCAGCTAAAAAGTCAGATTCTCTCTCCCTTAGTAAAATTGAGAAATCATAGTCAAAGGCTTTAGCATAATACAATTCAGCAGCTCCTGGGGGAGGTTCAATGTGAGCAGGGATAGAATTTTAAACTTTATTGAATCTTTTAGAAAATTCACGAACTCACTCATTTGTGGATTTTTTTAGATTATTATATTCAATCAAAGCTTGAAAAAGGTTCACTTTACTTCCCCACTTGGTCAAAAAGATAACTTCTAATTGGTCCCAATTTTGTAAACTTCTCGGGGCTAAGGATTTGAACCATTTTCTCTCCTCACCTATGAAACTCTGCAAAAACAACCTCATTTTTACATCTTCATCATCCACCTCTTCTAGGTCAACAAAATAATTAAACTGGTAGACATGTTGTTCAACAGTAATATCTTATTCACCCCCAAAATTTTTAATTCTAGTGGAATACCCATTTAGAAGGTCATGGAGTATGGCAGGTAGGACAAGAGGAGCATACCTAGCTAGACCTGTAGGAGGAGGAAATCCAGCCATAATGGTAGTGACTGTGCTACTTGAAAAAGCAGTGGAAGGCATAATATTATGATTAGGAGAAACAACAATGAATGAGGATGTGATGCTAGGAGATTTTGAGGTGGGCATTTGTAGTTTAGAGACAAAAGAACTCCACTCAGGTAAAGGGACACCATACCTCCATCTTAACAAGAAATCAAAAGGATCAAGGTCTTTTAATTTTTCAAATGACTCTTGTTCCAGTGACAATCATGATGTAACAGTTTCCCAAAACCCTTCTTTTTCTTATTTTGACACAAGAGATGATGTATCAATTCCTAATATTTATAGATCTAATATAATTTCAATCAATGCATTCTAAGATTTAGATCTAAAAATACCGTCTTCTATCTTTTCATCAAAATTCTTGTCTTCAAAACTTCGAACAACCTCATAGGGAAAATATGAAACTATTGAAAGATATAAATTACCTGATTTTGATGAGCTTCCAATACCTCTGAGAATTATTTATGGATTATAAACTATCTCAGATGTATTAGGGTCTAGATTTCTCCTTTTATGAATCTTCTTAGAAGCCACATTTAAGTTGAGAATCTCAGTGGAGTCACCAAGGTAAAATGTAGCCTCAGATATTTTTGACCTCCTGCTACCTTCAAGAGTTCAGTAGATTTTATTGAGCACAAATTTTCGATAAAATATAGCTTCAGGCTCCCAACAGAGGCACCAAAATGTTATCACCAAACTGAGACTAATTGGGCTGCTCAAATTTCAATACAGTGTAGCTATTTCAAATCACTTAGGGTTGGAATTTATCCCTTCAACCAGAGAGGGCTCTCTAGAGAAAATATATGATATTCAATAAAAAACTTTAAAGTAAAGATGGCTAACTCTCAAATGTTTTTTGGATGATTTTTTTCGGGTGAAAGATGTGTAATGGCTACCATTGGGCATGGAGTCAGAATGGGATTTCAATTACACAAAATTTTAATTCATGGATGATCTGAAAGGAATGTATTAGTTTTTCTATGCTAAGTGTATTTTCAGTTATAAAACATGTGCATACTTGTCTCTTTAGTTTGCTTAAGGATTGAGGATTTTAACCATGAAATGTAGATGATTTTAGTGAATTAGAAGCATGAAATAAGCACAAATAACACTGAAAAATAGTGTAAAATAGAGAAATAAGTCACCACATAACATTTACACATCAAACATGATGAATCAGTTCACCCCTCCTGGGCTACATCTGCTGGTCCAACTCCCAATGGCATGTCCATCTTTCATTATGCTCAAAATTTTGCAAAATAAATGTAGTTTCAATCTCTAATAGTTGTTTTCTCTGCACCAATGGCTCCAAAATGCTCCAATTAGTCTAGAATGACTCTTCATTCACCCTGAATGGGAAAAAATTGAGTCTCCAACTCATTTTCCCAATAACACCTAGAAAAGCTCCATTAATTGTGGAGAACTCCACTTAACTAGAGTTATTTCATTGCAATCCGCACAAATTTATGGCGCCTCCAAGAATCCCACCGAATTTAACCATGATAATAAATGTTGTTGTTGGGGGTGGCCACATGCCAACCCCCAAAACCCACAGTTACAGTTTATGGTGGAGTGGAACTCCACTTAAACCTCGGGATAAGGTTCCCATACTTCGGGTTGAATGGATGGTTAGCGCAACTGCGTGGAAGGTGTTAACAAGAAGTCACATGTGATATGTGTAACATTAATGTTGCGGAGACTCTGGGAGTTAGCTGGCGGTCGCAGTTTAATGTTACGGTTTTCATTGCAATGTCATGTGATAACACGACATAAAACTTTGCGGAGTTGTAATAACTGTTGACCGACAGTTGTGACATTTTTTCTAACGTCCACCATGTGACCACCACTATGGAACCACTAACGGGTTGGGACTGCTGGTGGTTCCAATCCCCCAATGCAATTTTCATTGAAATTTAAATATAACTCGACCACTAATATGGTTAAGTAACAACAAAGCGTAGGTGGTTAAGATGTGTGGTTGCTCTGTCGGAGGTCGTGGGGTCAACTCCTGCGGCCTTAAAAAAAATTTCTACACCACTAAGGGGACATGTGGCAGCCTCAGGGATGGCCACGTGTCACCCTATGATTGGCCCGAAAACCACAACATACAACCTGCCACTTGTTAGCCTAGGATTGGTTCTGAGGAAGGAATATTCCTAAAAATATTCCTTTTGATGACTGTGCATCCTCCATGCTGACTGGGCTTCCCAGTCAACCCTGTCGCAAAATTTTGTTGTTTAGGAATTTGATCAGAATGTGATATCTCCCTCATACAACATCAGTTTTTTGAACCGTTTGTGGCACTGGAATCAGGAAGACGAGATCTACAAAACCATCCTGGTTTCAACCCAATCTTGTAAATTTCAATTTTGAGCAAAATTTATGAACTCCTGATCACTCCTCTCTATTGGGAAGCTTTTGGACCCCAAAAGACTTGATTACATGTTCAGTAGATGAGGGTACAACTCCCTCACCTTTCCAGCCTCCATCCACTTTTCCTTGCTTGGTTTAGTGCCTTTCAACCCAACTCGAAGGTAGTCAATACTTCCCCTCTTTGATGCTCTTGTCCTCTTGTCGAGAATTGTATTTTCCTTGAGCTCATCCAAAATTTCTCGTGAGAAATATTCAATAGAAGGTAGTTGAACATCACTTCTTTGATCATCGATCAAAGGTGGCTCATACAAATGTAATTTTTCAACATTAAAAACTGAATACATTTTCATATATGAAAGCAAGTCAAGTTTAAATGCATTATTACTAACTTTCTTCATGATCTTGAATGGACCATAGAAAATGGGTTTGAGCTTTTTACCTTCCCCTTGCATCCTTTCTTTGATAATGTACAACCATACCTCATCTCCCTCTTGAAACTTGTGATCAACTCTATGTTTTTCATGCCTCTCCTTGTATTTTCTTTGACTTTTCTGAAGCTGTTCTTGAACTTGTTGATGTATAATCTGAATTTTCTCAATGAAATTTTGAGCCTTGTCAATGTCACTATGGCCATCTATTGCAACATCCTTTCCAAAGATGAAGTCTAATGGCGATTTTGGAAAATACCCAAAGAATACTTCAAAAGGTGATGTCTGTGTAGAAGAGTGCTTTGCCCAGTTGTAAGCGTGCTGAATGTAATGCAGTTGCTCATCCCACAACTTAATATGTTTGATTCAATATCCTCTCAATAGATGCAAAACAGTTTTTTTCACCACCTCGGTATGTCCATCAGTTTGCGGATGAAAAGAAAAACTATTTTTCAACATTGTGTCCATCATACTCCAAATATTGGACCAAAAATTCCCAATGAACCTGGAATCGCTGTCATTAAAAATAGAAGTTGGTAATCCAAAATGAACCCATACATGTTGAAAATAAAGTTCAATAGTTTGTTCATCAGTAATGGTTTTCTTACATGGCATAAGTATACACATTTTACTGAATCTATCGAAGACTACATAAATATAATCATGTTGTTTTCTTGACATAGGTAGACCTCCAACAAAGTCCATGGAGACACTCTCCCATGGCCTTGATGGTACTGGTAGTGGCGTGTACAACCAAAGCTTCCTATTACTAGGCTTACTTGTTTCACACATAGAACAACCTCTTATAAAACACGAAAAACTATCTATCATGCGAGGCCAATAGCAATACCTTTGTAGATGTGCCACTGTTTTTATTACCCCAAAGTGTCCAGCAATAAGAGATGAATGAGCTTCTCTCATGACACTTAGCCTCTCTCCTTGTGGTATACATAGCTTACCCAAATGAAACAACAAATTGTTATGCATGTGATAATATTTTTCTTCAACTTGATTCCCTTCACTCAAACTAGCATACACATCTTGAAAATCAACATCATGTGTATATTTTTCTATGTAACTCTCATGTACAATAGAATCATTTTTGAGTAAAGTATATGCACTAATGATTGGCCTTGAAAGAATATCAACAAATTTATTTAAAATACCTTTCTTGTACCTTATAACCAAGTGAAACTATTGAATAAATCCCATCCACTTAAAATGTCTTGATTGCTGCAATTTTGTTTGCGACTACAAGTACTGTAATGGTTGGTGATCGGTATGCACAATCGTCTCTTTACCCATCAAGTAGTGTCTTGACGCTTTGTACCAAAGCATACAGTTCTTTTCCATATGTAGGATAATTAGTTACAACACCATTAAATGTTTTAGAATGAAAAGCGATAGGCTTACCATGCTGCAAAAGAACTGTGCCCATGGCATAATCACTAGCATCGGTTTGAATCTTGAATGGCTGTCTCAAATTTGGTAATGCAAGTACTGGAGCTGAACTGATCTTGTCTTTTAAATATTTGAAAATATTTTGTTGTTTTCCTCCCCATTGGAAGCCTTTCTTCACACTTTTCACTACATGCATAGGAGCTGTGATGGCAGAAAAATTAGCAATAAAATTTCTCCAATACTGAGTTGCACTTAAGAAACTTCTTACCTCGGTTACTGTTTTGGGTGTGGGCAAATTCACAATGGATTCCACTTTATAAGGATAAATTCTCAACTCGCCTCCTCCTACAATGTGTCCCTAAACCAAAGAAGTCTTTCCAAATGTTGGGTATGTGTTATATTCTTTCCACGACTAGTAACGCGTGGGGGGGTGAAAGCCCCCCCTGTACATTGCGTTGGGCACAACAGGGGGGTCATAGAAGGGGCGATAGCGCCCCAGGAAAAATTTTTTGGACCTTATTTTTCAGTGGACAAACCCGCCCATGGTTTTGTGGATGGGTTTGCACATGGTTTTGGGGCATGATGGTTTTCAGCCCCTAGTATTTTGTAGATCCGGTTAAGGGAACTACGGTTATGTTCTAATATAGGGTTAATGGATTGGGGTTTATGTATGATTCAACATGTATATATATGTGTTGTAAAAACAAAAGGAATATAATGAAAAATCAAGCTGGTCATCCCAATTTAGGATCCAGGGGAAAATATCTGTGTATATATGTTTTATGTTTTATGCTCTCGCTATTATTTATTTTCTGTTTTTAAGATTTGTTTGCAGATAATTTATGTACAGGGTTAAAACCTAAATTTGGTATTGGAGTTGTTTCGGCTTCAAGGGGATGCCTTTGCTGTTGAGGGGTTTTTTGCTCGGGCCTGAGGTAGACCCTATTCAGTGGGAGAACTGTGGGATCGATTCTTGTATTGAAAGAAGATGGCGAGCAGCGAGAAGATAAAGATCAAGAAATTTAATGGTCAGAGTTTTGAGTTATGGAAGCTCAAGATGGAGGGTCTACTGGTGGATAAAGATCAGTGGATCGCAGTAGATCCGGGTACTAAACCAACGGTAATGTCAGATGAAGATTGGAAGAAGATGGATCGAAAGGAAAAGAGAACAACACGGTTGTGTGTCTCAGATTCAGTATTGTTGAATGTATCTAGGGTAGCTACGATGAAGACCTTGTAGGACAAGCTAGGGAATTTGTACCAATCTAAGTCTCTGGTGAATAAATTGTTCCTACGGAAAAAGCTGTATAACCTGAGGATGAAGGATGGAGACTCAGTGAAAAAGCATCTGAATGCCTTCAATAATGTGGTAAGATGGCCATCATCTGTTGATATTAAAATCTTAGATGAAGATAAGTGCATCAGTTTGTTGTGTTCTCTACCAGATTCGTGGGATAGTCTGGTTATTGCAATAGGTAGCAATACAACTACCTTGAATTTTGATCACATTGTCTCAGCCTTGCTATCGGAGGAAATGAGACGGAGAAATATGGAGGGTCAGAATGCAGATGCCTTATCTGTACGAGGAAGGTCCCAGAACAGAAACAAGAATAAGGTTTCGAGTGGGATATCTAAATCTAGAGGGAGATCTAAATCTTCTGGAAAGTTTGTAAAGATGTGCTAGAAATGCGGAAAGGAAGAGCATTGAAAAAAGGACTGTAGATCTAAAGCTCCTGAGAAAGGAAAGGAATCTAATGATGCTCCTTCTGTAGAGGAAAAAACCACCTTAGATGAAGGTGGGGATGTGTATTTGGCTTCTTCTTCAAATACACATGTAGATCATGAGTCATGGTTGATTGACTCGGGTGCATCCTTTCACTTCACTCCCCATAGGGAGTGGTTCTACGAGTGTGAGAAATATGATGGTGGTGATGTCTTCCTAGGGGATGATAGGAAGGCCAGAATCGTCAGACGTGGAAAAGTCAAGCTGAAGCTGCAAGGTGGAAGGATTAGAACACTTCCTGGTGTTCTACACATTCCTGCATTGGCCAGAAATTTGATTTTTGTAAGCAAGATGGATGATGCAGGTGTAAAAATAGTGTTCGAGAAAGATACCTGTAAGATGGTCCGGGGAGCACTGGTATTAATGCGAGGAGTTCGGATTGGAACTCTGTACAAGCTTCAGGGCAACACTTTTAATGATGGGTGCAACAATTCTGTGGTTCCCGAAAGTGGAGCGGAAAGCCTAGCGGTCTCTGGAGAAAAGACCATGCTATGACATCAAAGGCTTAGACATATTGGAGAGAAGGGCATTCAGATACTGCATGGAAATGGTATGGTAGAAGGTATGTCTAATATCTCTCTGGATTTTTATTTTTGTGACCACTGTGTATATGGGAAGTAGAATCGGGTGAGTTTTCCTTCTAGTGCTAAGAGGGAAAACAAGATATTAGAGCTTGTGCACAGTGATGTGTTTGGACCTGTGTCGGTTCCATCACTGGGTAAGTCTGTGTACTATGTTTCATTCATAGATGACTTCTCAAGGAATAAATGGATATATTTCTTGAGGAAGAAATCTGAAGTCTTTGACAGATTTAAAGAATTTAAGGTGTTGAGGATAGATAATGGTGGGGAGTTATGCAAGAAGGAATTTGAAGAGTTTTGTAAGAAGTGTGGTATAGCATGAAAGAATACTACTCCATACACACCTCAGCAAAACAGAGTTGCAAAAAGAATGAACAGAATGCTGATGGAAAAGGCAAGAAGCATGCTCAGTGGTATCAGGTTAGGACAAGAATTCTGGGCAGAGGAAGTGGAGACTGCATGTTACTTGGTTAACAGATCACCTTCATCAGCGTTGGAGGATAAGACTCCACATGAGGTATGGACTGATAAGAAATCATCTCTTTCACATCTAAGGGTATTTGGATGTGATGTATATGTGCATGTTCCAAAGGAGAAAATGACCAAGTTGGATAATAAATCTGAAAGGTGCATCTTTATTGGGTATAAGGATGGTTTAAAGGGTTACAAGCTTTGGAACCTGGAAACAAGGAAGGTAGTGTACAGCTGAGATGTGGTGTTTAGAGAGGTGGAAGATGTTGTTAAACATGAATTCCTACCAAAGGAACCTGAGAAGATATAGTTTGAGCTAAAGGAGGATGAATTAGACTCTACAATAGAAGAAGACTCAGAAGAGGAAGAGCCACAAACTCCAGCTATGAGAAGATCAGTTCGGGAAAGAAGACAACCAGAAAGGTATAGTCCATCTGTTTTTGGTTCAAATTTTGCTTTAACTATAACTGATGATGATCCCAAAACTGTCATGGAGGCAGTAGATTCAGAGGATGGAAAACTTTGGAAGGATGCCATGGTTGATGAAATGACATCCTTGAACAAAAATGAGGCATGGGATCTGGAGGAGTTGCCGGCTGAAAGGAAGCCCATCGGGAGAAAATGGGTGTTTAAGAAGAAGATGAATGTAGAAGGAAAGGTGGAGAAATACAAATCTTGATTAGTAGCAAAAGGTTATTCCCAGGTGTCAGGAATTGATTTTGGTGATATTTTTTCTCCTGTTGCCAAGGTTACTTCTATTAGACTACTTTTATCTGTTGCTGCTGCATTTGATTTTGAGGTAAAACAGATGGATGTGAAGACAACATTTCTTCATAGGGATCTGGAAGAGGAGATATAAATGAAACAACCTGAAGGCTTTATAGTGAAGGGGAATAAAGAACTGGTATGCAGGTTAAAGAAGTCTCTACATGGGTTAAAACAGTCACCAAGGATGTGGTATCAGAAATTTGATACCTATATATGGGGACTTGGCTTCACCAGAAGCAAGGAGGATCACTGTGTTTATTTTAAATTAATTGGTGAACGTGTTATGTATTTGGTCTTGTATGTGGATGATATGTTGTTGATTGGAAATGACAAAGAAATTATCCAAGATTTAAAGACCCAGTTGTTCTCCAAATTCGACATGAAGGATATTGGTGCTGCAAACTATATTTTGGGCATGGAAATTAAGAGAGATTGGGCAAAGAGGAAGCTCTAGTTAAACCAGAGGAAGTATGTCGAGACTATACTGCAGAGGTTCAATAGGCAGGATAGTAAACTGGTGAATGTTCCAATTCCTGTAGGTGTAAAGCTGTCTGCTGAACAGTGTCCCAAGACACAAGAAGAAGAGGAGGATATGTCCCGTGTTCCATATGCAAGTGCAGTGGGTAGACTGATGTATGAAATGGTTTGTACTATACCAGACATTGCACATGTAGTGGGAGTATTAAGCAAGTTTATGTCAAACCCAGGGAAGGAACATTGGACAACAGTGAAGCAGATTTTCAGATATTTGCGTGGCACTAGTGATTATGGCTTGTGCTACCAGGGAATACTAGGATTGGAAAGATGTTGGAAATTCATGGTTTTGTTGATGCAGACTAGGCTGGAGATCTGGACCAAAGAATATCTACAAGTGGGTATGTGTTTAGCCTATCTGGAGGTGCAGTCAGTTGGATGCGTAAAAGAGAGTCTGTAGTGGCTCTTTCAACTACAGAGGCAGAATACATGGTAGACACTCATGCAAGAAAGGAAGAAGTTTGGTTGTAGAGATTGTGTTGAAGTATGGGATTGGTGTAGCAAGCTATAAGGCTAGAATATGATAGCCAAAGTGAAATTTTCTTGGCTAAGAACCATGCTTATCATTCAAAGACAAAGCACATTGATGTTCAATATCACTTTGTGAGATATATGGTTGAGGCTAAAAGGGTGTTTCTGGTAAAGGTGGACACTTTGAAGAATGTTGTAGATGAATTGACGAAGTCTGTGAGCACACAGAATTTCTCTTGGTGTAGAGAAACAATGGGTGTTGCAAAGCTGGGCTAATGACTCAACTCTCCTGTGGCCCCCTGCAGAAAGAAAACAACAAGTGGGATAATGTTGGGTATGTGTTATATTCTTTCCACGACTATTCACGCGTGGGGGGGTCATAGGGGGGGCGACAGCCCCCCTTGTACGCTGCAATGAGCGTAGAAGGGGGGACATAGGGGGGGAGGCAGCCCCCTTTGTTTGGGGTCCGGGAAATTTTTTTTGGACCTTATTTTTCGGTGGGCAGACCCGCCCATGGTTTTGTGCATGGATTTGCACATGGTTTTGGGGCATGATGGTTTTCGGCCCCTGGTATATTGTAGATCCAGTCAAGGGAAATACGGTTATGTTCTAATCCAGGGTTAATGGATTGGGGTTTATGTATGCTTCATCATGTATATATATGTGTTGTAACACTAGAAGGAATATAATGAAAAATCAAGCTGGTTGTCCCGCTTTGAGATCCAGGGGAAAATATCTGTGTATATTTTTTTTATGTCTTATGCTCTCACTATTGTTTATTTTCTATTTTAATATTTGTTTGCAGATAATTTCTGTACAGTGTTAAAACCTACACCAAACTCACACTTTGACATCTTAAGAAACAATTTCTCTTTCTTCAAAACATCAAGTGCTATATTCACATGCAAGACATGTTCTTCTCTTGTTTTGCTGAAAATCAATATGTCATCTAAGTACACAATCAAAAATTCATCAAGGAATGGACACAAAACACTATCCATAACACACATGAAAGTTGCCGATGCATTACACAAGCCAAATGGCATAACTAACCACTCAAAGAGTCCTTGTTTGGTTTTGAATGCAGTTTTCCATATATCACTTTCTGAAATTTCTTACTTAATGATATCCACTTCGTAAATCTAACTTGGTGGAAAAATTTTCTTCTTTCAGCTAATCAAGAAAATCATCTATCATTGGGAGTGGGTAACGATTCTTTACCGTAATCTTGTTCAAAGCTTTGAAGTCTACACACATGCACAAAGTCCCATCTTTCTTTGGAATCAAGACTATGGGTGAACCGCATGGCGAGGTGCTTGGCCTTATGATTCCTTTGTCCAACATCTCCTTTATTTTCCTCTTTATTTCAACATTCTCCATTATCGACATGTGATACATATCGATGTTTGGAAGAGGACAATCTTGCTGCAACTGAATCTCATGTTGAATCTCTCTTTTTGGAGGCAATCATGTTGGCTCCTGAAACATCTCATGATGTGCATCAACTACATCATATAAATATGATTTCAACTTAGGATCACATCCCTCAAATGATTCATGATTAATATCAACTTTAGGCTTAATCATTAGAAGAACAAAATTGTTACTTGAATTCACCATCCTCTTTACCTATCCATCATTTACCATAGCAATGTGTGTCTTCTTGCGATGTGATCTAACAATGTAGTCCTTGCCATATTTGAATAAATGGTATTTGTTCTCATGGAGATGGAAGATCGATTTTCTATCATACAAGTAAGGAGTCCCCAAAACATTACCTGTTATGTCAAGCAGAACCTCATCTAATTCAACTGTGTCAACAAAATGTGCAGTGATTGCAAACTGCAATATGCATTTCTTTGAAACCTGTAAATTTGAATCCTTACAAATCCAACCTAATGGATATGGTTTTGGATGTGGAATGGTCTCAAGGTTAAGTTTCTTGACCAAGTCTTCAAAGATTAAGTTTTCTTGTGACCCACTGTCAAACAATGTGTCAATCTTAGTATGTTTGGATATGACTCTCACATGAAACAGTTCAATTCTTTATTCTTCATTTGGAGAAGATATGTAACAGTTTGGTGTAATAGTACTGGGTTTAGTTTCAAATTATTTCCCCTTCATGTTCTTCAATCCCATGGATGTAATCTTACATTCATCACCAGAATCTTCTCCTAAATCATGTTGAGTTGGAGCTGCAGTTTTCTGTTTCCCTTTGTTGTTGTATTTCTTGGGCCTCATTTCAGGATGTAATTTCCAATAATGAGTTTCATCATGGCCTTCTTTTGAAAATTTTTTACAAACCAATTTTTCTCCCTCTTTCTTAACAGATGCATTCTTTTTTCTTTTACCTTTTGAGGTCTTCCCTTTGTTTTTACCCTTAAAAGGTTTCTTCCTACCCTCTTTAGAAATATTCTTCCATTTAGCTTCTAGATATGTGGCCTAAACACATACTTCATCTAGAATTGTGGGGTTAAACATGATAATATTATGTTTAAGGTCGCTATGTAAGCCTCCTATGTACTTGAGAAAATTATCTTGGCTCTACAAATATACCCCTAATAAGAGAGCTCTTCTCCTAAATTCTTGGGTGTATTCCTTCACATTCTGTCCCTTCAATTGCCTAAAGTTTTTCCAATTCATTATGGCTTTCTGCATATGAACTAATGGATAAAACTATTGTTTTATTGCAGTAATGAAATCAGTCCATGATAGAATAATCTTACCATGCTTCTTGATCTCCTCCTTTGTCTTGGCTTCCCACCAAACAAGTGTTGCACCTTGCATTCTCAATGAAGCTTGTTGGAAATACTAAGAGGGGGGTGAATCAATATTTATTTTCAATTGTTAATTTTACCAGTTAAATCAATTATATTTAGAACAAAAAATGAACAATGATGGAATAGATACTTTTATTAATTTCTTCTTTACAATAAGTAAAGTAAAATAATGATATAGGGCTCCAACCATAGATGAAAACTCCAATCTTCCAGGCTCCAACTTGTATTGTGCCAAGAACCAACTTGGTATTTCCAAGGCTCCAACCTTGTAAATTTGAGGCACCAACCTCTAGGGCTCCAACCCTATATCTGGTATAGGCTCTAACCTGGTTTCTTGAGGACTCCAATCCTCTAGGGCTCCAACCCTATCTTCCAAGGCACCTACCTTGTCTCTATGAGGCTCCAACCTCTTGGCTCCAACCCTCAACTTCACTTTGTCAAAATGTGTTTGGTATCTTTCATGGCTTCTAATGTCTTCTTCAATGAGCCCTGCCAATCTTCAGCGATGCCTCCACTTAGTCTCCACATCACATCATCAATGAAAACCTTGTTCTTCACACGAAGGTGTCACCACAACTCTTCATGGTACCCAAAATTTTTTCCCAAGGTTACTTTATAAGGCCTTTAATCAAGTATCAATACTGATTTTAAGACTCTTCAAGACAACATTAAGAATTATTCTTAAACTTCTTTAGCAAGTATCTGCAAGAGACTGTTCCAACCTTTCAAACAATTGTTTCAAGGATCTTCAATAAGTGTTACAGGTTGGTCTCAAGAGATTTCTTGAATGCCTTCACAATTATTTTATCACTCTATTGGACTGCAAAATATCCCAATATACTTCACCACAAATCTGAAAACAAATGTGTCACTGTATTAATATATTCCTTCTCAAGTCTGCTCAGAGAGATCCAAAAGATGTATTTAGTCTGCTCTAAAGATGTCCGTGGGTTTCTCCAAAATATATTTTTCAATAGGCTAGGTTGCTTCAAACAATGTTGCTCCCAAGTGTGACGTCAAAAGGTGCTCCAAGATTTGCTACAAGTCAACACAAAGGTTCTTAAAGGGCTGCTCCAATTTTTCCCTGATAAGATTTTAAATCTGCTCAAGAGATATTCTAAAGGCTATCCCAGTAATGGCTTCCAAGGTACTTCAATAATACTTTAAGATTTCATCTTTAAGAGCCCTTCAAAATCTGCTCCAAGGTGCTTTCAAAGCTGCTCTAAGGTACTCAATACAATCCTCAAGATTGCCTACTCTAAGGCTGCTCCACAAATATTCTTCAGGAGATGTTTCTCAAAAGGGAACTGCTTAAACACTTGTTTTAACCTTTCAACTAAGGTCTGCAACTTTCAAAAGAACTTCAAGGTATATCTTAAACCCTGTAAGGAAACTCCACAATTTTCCTTGAACTCAGTCTAGTTTTGCTGTAGTGCTATAGGTCTGTTGCTAAAAAAAAATTACTCTGTCCATATGTCACTAAATCTGCAATCTCAGGTTTGAATCTCTTTAAGCATGTGCATGAAATGTCTATAATATGCAAAATTTATCTGCATCAAAAAATTCCAAACAGAGTTGTCCATGTCAAGAAGAAATTCTTCCACAAATTCAAAGTTTGTCAAGCTTCAAGTAGCAGGTCTGAAATTTATTATTTTCCAGAGGTCGGAACTTTTGTTTCACTGATCCTTTGTCACAGGTCCAAGATTTTTCGGCAATGTAACTCTGTATTTTTCCACTGAATTTTTATGCCTAGACACTATTTCATTAGCCCTTCATTACTACAAATTGTCTTCCCTGCAATTAGAAATCTAAACCACTTTCTATTCTGCCCATCCGAAAATCTCAGAGATGAATATGTGAAATTCTGTCTCTGAAACGAAAAGTCTGTCCACATATTTATAGAGGTTTTCAAAATTTAAAAGGACATGTCTGTTTGGAGGGAGGCCGACATGAATGTGTGAATGTAGGTTGGCTGGCCAAAAAAAAATAAAAAATTCTAACTTAAAAATTCATTTTCTCTTAGGATATTTGGAGTTAAGAGTTGAGTGAGGGCTTGTTAGAAAGAGGGAAAAATCCTCTTTAAGATGGTATATGACTCATTGTGGTAATATGCCTCCAAGGTGTCAAAAATTATTTTTCTTTGTGAATGTTTTTGAATTTTTCTATGTATAAGGTGTTTGGGACAGAATGAGGTCAATAGGTCTTCTCCATTGTCATGTCTTATGTCATCATATGATTTTCATGTCAACATGTGGTCTCCAACCATGTCATCATATGTCATCAAGTATGGTATTATGGGCATCTAAGACCTCTTTATTTAGGGTAAGGACATCATCATGATTTTAGGGCTTTATCATCAAGATCATAATATGCATAAGGTTAAGGATATCATCATGGTTTTAGTTCAAGGAAATCTAGGGCACTATGATCAAAGGGCATCTAGGGCAACATCACAGCTCCCAAGAATTTTCCATCACGAACAATGCCATATTGACATCAATGACAACCTTGACTAACAAAGCTAATTGGATTTTGGTATCATCATCTTGAAGATTCTAGATTCTCAAATAGACCTCCAATTTCCTAATCCAATTATCAAGCTTTTCTGCATTGAATTCACCATTAAACATTGGCAATTCAAACTTAACATCAAGTTTTAAAAAAGGACTTTTACCAGTGTTATTTGACTTGTGTGGCTGATGTACTGAACATGAAGTAGAGGATGATGAGGTGAGGTTGAGGAGGATGGATCTCCATTGCCTCTATTTCCTCCATTGCCCTTTTTTGACTTATCTTCATCATTGTGGCCTCCTGAAGATCCCTGTCCTTCCTTGTGAAGTTTTGATCCTTCTCCTTCTAGTCTCTCATTCATTTCCTGATAAAGGATTCTAACCATCTTAGTCATGTCAAGGAATGCTTTTCTGAACACTCTTTCTTCCTCTTTGGGATCAAATTCTCAATGGACTTCTTGCAAAGAGTTAAACACACCTTTGCACAAAACAAAACCATAGAATAAACTCTAGCTCTGATACCACTATGATCTGAAAGGACTATATTAGTTTTGTTGTGCTAAGTGTCTTTTCAGTTACAAAACATGTGCATACTTGTCTCTTTAGTTTGCTTAAGAATTTAGGATTTTAACCATGAAATGTAGATGATTTTAGTGAATTAGAAACATGAAATAAGCACAAATAACACTGAACAACAGTGTAAAACAGAGAAATAAGTCACCACATAAAATTTACACAGCAGGCATGATGAAGCAGTTCATCCCTCCTGGGCTACATCTATTGGTCCAGCTCCCAATGGCATGTCCATATTTAATTATGCTCAAAATTTTGCAAATACATGTAGTTAAAAGCCTCTAATGGATTTTTTTTCTCTACACCAATGGCTCCAGAATGCTCCAATTAGTTTATAATGACTCTTCATTCACCTTGAATGGGAAAAAATTGAGTCTCCAACTCATTTTCCCAGTAACACCTACAAAATCTCCACTAATTGTGGAGAATTCCAGTTAACTAGAGTTATTTTAGTGCAATCCGCACAAATTTAGGGCGCCTCCAAGAATCCCGTTGAATTTAACCGTAATAATAAATGTTGCGGTTGGGGGTGGTCACATGCCAACCCACAAAACCCGTGGTTACAGTTTATGGTGGAGCGGAACTCCACTTAAACCTTGGGATAAGGTTACCATAATCCGGTTTAATGTATGGTTAGCGAAACCGTGAGGAAGGCGTTAACAAGTAGTCTCATGTGATATGTGTAACATTAATATTTTGGAGACTCCGAGAGTTAGCTAGAAGTTGCAATTTAATGTTAAAGTTTTTGTTGCAATGTCATGTGATAACATGACATAAAACTTTGTGGAGTTGTAATAACTGTTGACCGATGGTTGTGACATTTTTTCTAACGTCCACCATTTGACCACCATTGTGGAATCGCTGGCGGGTTGGGACCGCTGACGGTTCCAACCCCCTAATGCGATTTTCATTGAACTTTAAATATAACTCGACCAATAATATGGTTAAGTAACAACGTAGCGTGGGTGGTTAAGATGTGTGGTTGCTCTGCCGGAGGTCATGAGGTTGACTCCTACGGCCTTAATAAAATTTTACTACACCAATAAGGTGACACGTGGTGGCCTAGGGACTAGCCATGTGTCACCCTATGATTAGCCAAAAAACCACAACGTACAACTAATTGTCCACTAATATCATGCCACTTGTCAGCCTGGGATTGGTTATGAGGAAGGAATATTCCTCAAATTATTCCTTTTTCTGATTGTGCATCTTCCATGCTTACTGGGCATCCCAGTCAACCCTGTCGAAAAATTTTGTTGTTTAGGAATTCGATTAGAATGCGATTTCTCCCTCATATGACATCGGTTTTAATTCGAACTGTTCACAGCGCCAGAATTAGGAAGACGAGATCTACGTAACCATCCTGGTTTCAACCCAATATTGTAACTTTAAATTTTGAGAAAAATTTATGAACTCCTGATCAATGGAAGCTGAGGCACATGAGTTCTTATAAAACAATTCCGAAAAAAAACAAGATACATAAAGGAAGTTGGGGCATACTAATCTATGAATTCCAAATAATTATGTAAGAGTAAGATGAGATAAAATTAAAAAGATAAAGCACACAAACACATAATATCCCAATCATAATCTCAGTTCTGAAAAAAAGTATTCTGCAACTGTCTATTAATTGAGTAGAAAAAAGATTACAATAGTAGCTTTGGTCATTCATCCATAAACCCTCTATAACTCTAAAAATTCCCTATTTATAGAATGAAAAACCTTTTACATAGGTCTACCACCTAGGGAAAACTCTCAAAACTGATGTAGAGTTCTAATCCCAAAAGGAATTCATTACATTGAGAGAAATTAGAGATAATTATGTCTGAAAGAGTTTGTAACATTAAAGGAATCTATCACTATTAATTTCATCAAAAAAATTTAAATAACCCATACTAATGATACTTATTGAACCAAAAAACTTTGTCTAAGGTGGAAATAACCATGATCAGGTGGAAAATTGTCATGCTATAATTTAGGATCTGATGTTAGGAATTTGAGGATGAGTTGTGTGTTGGTGAGGTGGAAAAAATGGTGAGTTATTTTAACCATGTCAGCCATTTGGAATGGATTGCTAAGCTTCCCCTAAAAAATATGGCCTAATGATAGCCCTAGTCTCATTAATTGGTTGAACCACTTTTCTTTGTATGTTGACAGCAATGAAAGAGATTTGGCGATGAAGGAAGGGTGAGCGATGTTTCCAGTAGGGGCATGGGTTCATTAGAAGTTTGAACGGTTGCCCCAATAATTTATTCAATAAACTAAAGGTTTTGGCCACGCGTTGGGATGAGAGTGGAGGGGAGTGCGTGGGAAGGGGAGTGGTAAAATGGGTTGGTTTGGAGGATTTCAAGGGGTGGGGGTAGGAGTGGTAAGAGGTTTGTGACGAGGGAGTGCGAAACGATGAGGGGTTGACATGTCAATGTGGGACCAGCGGGGAGGAAACCACTTTTCGTACCCCCCTCCCCTCCCGTTGGTAAAGGTTGGACAGATAGGGGGGTGCGAAAAAGGTTGTGGGTCATCGATTTGGTGGACTGATTGATAGGGTGTTTGGATGGAGAGTGTGACTTAACCACATGCGACAAATTCCTTTTGTCATTTTGTAAAGTTTATTACATATGTGTAAGACTTTGGTTAAAATTCATATGCCTTCTGACTTAGGATAAAATCATTTTGATCTTGAACTTAGGCTAATAGTTCATATTCTATAATTTTTCTCAAAATTTGGATAAAATACACTAATAAGCCTATACTTTAAGATAAATCCTTTGATATAAAATTGACTTATTTTTATGCTTTCAACCCTTTTTGGAAATAATTTGTAGGATGAAACAAGTTTTGAAATAAGAAAAATTGTCTTACTTTATTCCCCTAACTATGATAACTCCCTTTAAAATATGGATATGATGAAAATTAAGCCTTGTTCGCCCTCTTTGGTGACATTTTTGGACTTTTCAATGGCCAAACAAGGACACCTAGATACAGACTTAGATGGAGATGGAATGATTGGCCTAAGACTCTAAATGAAAATGAGTGACACAACCTCTGAGATGATGATGGCCATGGATGGAATGAGGGGAGTAGCATTTCTGACCTAGACCATATGCAGTGACCAAAATTTATTTGAAAACTTGTTTGAAACGATAAAATTTTTGCCTAGGACTACTAGCAAATAAACTGAAAGAGCATGTTTAATCACTGAACATATTAAAAATAACAAAACCCTAAATTAACCTAATTGACTCATGACTAAAAAAAAACCTAATTGTTATCTTGGATAACAAAAAGAATCCAAGAGCATGCTGCAGACATTAGGCATAATCGTTCCCGCACTTCGGCTCTAGAAAAACATGGAGAAAAATCATGTCACCATGTCTGTATTGAGGACTCTAGGGTCATTGCTAAGGTTGATCATTTCCACCATAGGAAACTTAGAGAGGTTATTGAGATTGAGAGACACGCTAGGAATCTCAACTGGGATGATGGTTGGAAATTGAGTAAGAGATGGGCTCCATCTCTCTCGATGTGATTCCCTCCCATCTCGCTTGGATTCTTATTGTGTTTTGGCTCTTAGTTTTATTTTTAAAATTCCCCTAGCATTTCGTTATCTTTACTTTATTTTAATATTTTTTCCTTATTATTATATTATTTGATCATTCTTAACCCTTTTTACCCTTATTTTTTTTAGTTAAATTATTATTTAAATAACCAATATTTTTAATATTCTTAAACTTTAAATATATGATAACAAATAATTTTTATTGTAATTTATGAATAAAATTCGAAAATTCTTTAATATTAATTAATGAAATTAAATTAATTAATTTGATTTTTATCCCCTAATAACTAACTAACTATTTACCTAATTCTCTAATGGCTAGTTTTTAATGATTATCTTGGGGAAATGATGCATCCATACTATTTATTCATGAAGATCCAAAAGACATTTATCTACATAATACCTTAATTTTTTCATGATATATAACATGTACATCACATTTTATTGGGAAAATTAAAATGGTTTTTTATTATTAACATATTTTTAAGTATATGTCACTATTAATTCTTATTAAGATATTTTATCAATAACCAAATTATAAGATTTAAACATCTTAGTCACATATTTTTTTTACTTCTAATTACTTTACAACATATTCATTTTAACTTTTATTTTTATTTTAAAAATCAATAGAACTTACACATCATCCCTCATACTAAGCTATAGAATAAGCCTCTATGCTCAATAAAATAAAGTTTTTTCTTTAAAAAAAAAACACATATAATATTTAAAAGACAAAGACTATACTTGAAAATTACATCCAAATAAAATTATTTCCTAAGTTGTAAATATAAGGCAACATTATAACATGAAGATAATTATTTTCTTCCATAATAACCCAATAACCATAATAATAAAAAATAAAAATAAAATACAATATACAATATAATAAATATTAGGAGAAGCTAATAAACAAAAGTCTAAACTGAGAAAAATATCTTTTCTAATCTACGCTGGCCAACGAAATTCTGGCATACGACCTTGACTCTCAAGGCTGGGTTTTTTTTCAACCTCATCCTCATTATAACCCCTTGAAAGAAGAAACCCATACTCTGAGTCCTTCTACCCAACAACCATTAAAAAAAAAAGAAAATTAAAATACAAAATACAATAAAATAAATATTAAAGGAAACTGAGCAAATATCTTTTTTGATCTACGCCAGTCAGTGAAATTTCTATATTTCGGTCTATGACCTTGACGCTCAAGGTTGGGTATTTTTTCTCAATTAAGGTCTAATTCTCATCAACTCCGTTGCGAAACATGGTGCTGGAAAATGCCAAAAAAAAAATGTGAGAGGAAAGAGTATGTATTTTTTGCTCTTCCCAAAAAGTGGAAACAGAAAAACATTTCATTTTAGAATGCGAGGCCTTCAAAGACAGCCGGGAAAATTATGCAGGGATTGTGGTAGCTAATTCTTGGGATAATCTATTCAGCGAAGAGTTTGTCGAGAAACTGAGAGCGATTATTGTAAAAATTTATAGAAAAAAAGCCGAATACAAAAGCCAAATAGAAAAGCAATATGTCCCATAAACTATTTTTAGCTTCTTGGACGTTAAAAATAATTTCTTTCTTTCCTCATTCTAACATCTTGAAAGATAAAACCCATACTCTAAATCCTTCAGCCCTTGTTCAATAATTTCGGCGAATCCCTTGTAACAACAAACATAAATTGGAGGAGAAAAAAATGATCTGTGTATGTGCTATGGTTTGATTAGTATGTTCCCCTGAGAATGGCATCACCGATGGGCCTATACCACAAGATGTATTCCTTGGTACCTTTGGATGGGAGGAGACTGGATTTTGCAGTGCCGATATGTAAGGTTGGGGACTGGTTTTGTTAATTCACGTGAAGTCGATCGAGACAGTGGAGTTTTACATCCTTGGAGCTCTTCGATGTAGGGTGGCTCAATCCCCTGGATGCCTCTTTCTTTAGGGATTATCAAACCCATTAGTTTGTGGCTTTCGATAGAGTTCGAGTTTGTTACTTTTCCACGATTGTTGTATGGATGTGGGTTAATTGTATTTGAGATGGGGGTGCTGCTATGTTTCATACATTTGGGAAGCCCCAAGTGACCAACATACCTCATATTTGAGCTTCTCTGACATCTATATCCATTGGCCTCTGGTTTCTGATGAAAATAAAAAGGAATATCTTCCCTTGTTTCCTATATTGGCATGTAACAAATCCTTCAAATTTTTTATTAAAAATCTTAATGGGGTTTTAGCCCCCTTCTAGATTAAGAGCTTAGAATCAATCATCACATTACAACAGAAAAATGAACAGGTGTGGGGATTGCAGGTTTCATTTCAGTGGTAACATTTTGAAGGTAAAATCCTTCAAGATGCAAATTGTTTTCCAGAATTCAAAGCCACGAAAAATTCAACAATCAGTTTCCACACACTAGGTTGCACGGGGGTTTACTTGGTGAAAGATATTCAATTGGTCCATCCGATTCATTTAAGGATGCAATTAGGGGGAAGGGATAAAACCCTACAGAAACAAATCAAAGCATCCCAGGACCATACATTGTGGATAAAATGGAGTAAGCTAGTGGAGGT
The DNA here is from genome assembly GCA_034641835.2 of Pinus albicaulis. Classification (NCBI taxonomy): domain Eukaryota; kingdom Viridiplantae; phylum Streptophyta; class Pinopsida; order Pinales; family Pinaceae; genus Pinus; species Pinus albicaulis. Next base: position 1,210,245,468 of record CM076584.1, read on the forward strand.
CAACATCTGTCAAGTCTCCTTTTTATTTTCAACTTGGAGTGGAAAGCCATTATTTGTAGGTTTAATGGATTTTGGAGAAAACCAGAGGTGCGCATTTCATGGTATTCTAATTGTGGCATTTATATTTGTTTATATGGATTTTTTTTGTGGGCTAATTTGATACAAAAAAATAACTAGGAGTTGTTCTAAATGATGGGTTATAGCTTTGGGGTAGTGTTAGATTATCTATTACTTGGTGATTGCTTGATTTTGGTTTGACCTCTATGGTGGTCACTGCTATGTATGATTGAGTTTTACTTCTTAATCTGTCCTTTCTATTCTGGCACTATTAATTTATTGAAGTTATTGGGAACAAGCCAATTTTGAAAAAATGGACTTTGAAATAACAAAAAAAGGAATAATTACTTTTGCTATGATTTCTATGGAGATAGATCTCAGTAAAATATTACTAAATCACATCATTCTAAATCATAAGAGTTTTAGGTAGTCTCAAATTCTAGACTATTAGAACACAACCTTTAGATATTGCGTTTTCTTCCAAATAAGATATCTCCAAAAATCATGTCATGTGGAGAAAAAATATCCAAAAAAAGAAGAAGTAGACAAACAAATCCAAAGGATGATAGTTTAGAGATCCAGATGATAGTTTAGAGATCCTACTCTAGTTGAGGAAGAGAAGGATGAAACTACAAAGATACAATCAGAACAAACCGAAGAGTTCAAGGAGAGAGAGAAAGAAGTACAGGTTGATTATGGTCTTCCCTCATGGTGTAATATTCCCTTTCTTGATCCAGTCAAAGTGGATATAATCGATCCATGGTACTTACCGTGTTATTTTCTCATGGTATTGACCCATGGTATTTGTTGTTGGTTTCCAAGAAACATAATAAAATAAGATCTGTAGAAAGTCCATCAAGCCTATAAAAGGGGAGAGAAGCTAGGCATTTAGAAGCATTCTAAATTATCTATCTTATTGTGTTTGGGTTGAGAACCTGGCCTGGCCAGTTCTAGCATTGATCCCGGGAAGAAAACCCCGCGGTGATGTTTATGTGGTGGATCCATCCAGGATTCATAAGTGGGCTTCAGTTTCTTATATTTTTCATTGTCAAGCAACTGCACATGCCATTTGTAGGATTTTATGGTCTGGGCATGTATTTTACTTTCAGTGAATAATAATATAAAAAAAATGGTTGCATTTCTTGTGTTCTGGTTCTTGAAGAAAGACTGTATTAAATGAGAACACTAATATGTTTTAGATCTATCAAAATTTTTATTGTTTGGAATATTACAGTGTTATCAGAGCTATGCATCCTGCCAGCCTGAGAGTTTTATGCAAGGAACTTCGGTGAAATTTATTTTTCACCCTAGCCAGCATTTCTCACTTCGGTGATATTTATCACCCTATTTGGAATTTTATTTTTTAGTAAATTATTTTATTGGGAGACATAAGTGAAGGGAAAATCATTTATAAGTATACCATCATGAGATGAGTTTGCACATACATTGAAATCAGAATATTGTCTTTTGTAAAAGGGAACGTGTATTTGGGCAGCATATCTCCAAATCAAGTGCTGAAATATTATTTCAAGAGGTTGTGTTAACATGTATTTGGGCAGCATATCTCCAAACCAAGTGCTGAAATATTATTTCAAGAGGTTGTGTTATTTATATACTTTTGCTGACACCAATTTAACCTAGTTTCATGAGGGCCAAAATCAAAATGTGAAAATATAGAATACATTTTTTTATATTTCTTTGTCTTGCTATGTGAAGATGGATCGTCTTGAAGAAATTTTGAAAAATAACCAGAAAATATTTGATTTACTAGTGAGGCTATATGGTCCTTTAAGTAGCCATATATCCATAGAACAAAATGATAATCAAAGCAAGAAAAAAATCTGTAACAAGAATGAACTAAGGAGGAGAGGACTATGCTTTGTCTGCAAGGGACCTTGGGCCCTTAACCATTCCTGTCCAGGTGATAAGAAGAAGGCAACAAAGTCAGAACAAGAGGATGGGGAATCTTTTGTAGATGGGTCTACTGATCTTCAGGATGGTGAGAAACATCGTGACATTATTCAGGGAGGCTTGCAGGATGACAAGCATTTGGAAGTGCATGAGGGAATTCTACCTAATGGTATCGATGAGGTAGACTCCTATACAATGAAGTTCGTATATTCCCAAGAAAATATCCATAAAGAATATGAACAATCAAGTATACATAAAATTCCACCAATGCATCTATGTTCGATAGTTGAAAGGGATGAACATATTTTCTCCACAGATGAAGGAGACCTGGGAGATTTGAGTGAGGATCCAGCCATATTGAACAAACATGATGAGTATGATCATGAGGAGCAACATGACAAAAATAATGTGAAAAATGGACCATTCCTAGAGAGTTGGTCAAAGGCTCAAGTTGAAGATGTGGTCGTTGGGCATTGGGTGCAAACAGATACAGAGACAGTCAGCACGACACTAGAATTTCCAGTGAAAGACTTTCAGGAGAGGATCATGCATTTCAAGATAGATCTTATGTTGTTGAAGCAAAGAGTCTAGACAGTTCGAGACACTGTCTTACGGGAGAATAGAAAAATTGAGGAACTCATAGGGAAATGTGCCAAATCATCGACCAAGCTGTCTAGTATTGAGGAACAACTCAAGTCCCTCACAAGGACGCATGAGGATTACAATTGGGAGTTCCATAGCAACGCTCTACAGGAATACATAGATAAATCTTGCAACACCAACAACCCACCTTTATACATTGGGAAGAGCAGGGTAGAGTTCTCCAAATACATCATGTTGGGTAACGAAGTAGAGCCACATGAATCGAGCATTGAACAACATCAACATATTAGATTTGAAAATATTTATTCTTTCCCAAGTATGGATTGGCGAGATATTATGAGTTGGTATTCTATTGATGGGTTGAATATTTGGAGGATACTCATAGCCAAGGGAAAATTACAGCTTGGACCATTTGGTGTAGGCAACGATGGAGAGTTGAAATGGTACCATAACCCATAGGTCCCAAGATTTAGGTGGTATTGGGATCCAAGAGAATCCATTTAGGAAAGGATTGGTCAGAGGATTGTTTGGGATCCAGGTATCGAAGGATCCATTTGAGACTATTCAACACAGAGGGCACATCGGATTGTATGGGATCCTGGTATCAATGTACACATGCTTCTGTTATGGATAGAAGTGGATCGCTTGAGGACAAGAAATCTTTGGGCGGGAGGATTTGTAATATTCCCTTTCTTGATCCGGTCAAAGTGGATAGAATCGATCCATGGTACTTACCTTGGTATTTTCTCATGGTATTGACCCATGGTATTTGTTGTTGGTTTCTGAGAAAAAAAAATAAAATAAGATCTCTAGAAAGTCCATCAAGCCTATAAAATGGGAAAGAAGCTAGGCATTTAGAAGCATTCTGGATTATCTATCTTATTGTGTTTGGGTTGAGAACCTAGCCTGGCCAGTTCTAGCATTGATCCCGGGACGAAAACCCTACGGTGTTGTTTATGTGGTAGATCCATCCAAGATTCACAAGTGGGCTTCAGTTTCTTATATTTGTCATTTTCACCACTGTGCATGCCATTTGTAGGATTTTATGGTCTGGGCATGTATTTTACTTTCAGTGAATAATAATATAAATAAAATGGCTACATTTCTTGTGTTCTGGTTCTTGATGAAAGACTGTATCAGTTGAGAACACTATTATGTTTTAGATCTATCAAAATTTTTATTGTTTGGAATCTTACACATAGCCAGGTCTGGATATTAAAGAACAATAGCACTCGCCTGGGTCTGGATCTTGAAGAACAATAACACTCGCCTGGTACCGGTGGCACCAAAAGAGCTCATTCTTCTGAAGGTTCTGAATTTGACAAAGACCCCCTCATTTGGAGGCAGGAAATGATCTAGTATTAGTTTTGGTTGAACTAGATCATCATGAGTAGCAACAGGTTCAAAGAACAAAGGGTAAAAAAGAAAAATTCAGTTCAAATTGATGATCTTAAAATTTCCTTTTATTTATATTTCTTGTCTATGCTCAAATGTACATACTTATATCAGCTTACCACATGCACTGTTCAACTCCCAAATGCATTAATATGCTCCCAAATTTTATGAATAAAAATTACAATTTTTTTCTCTTAAAAAAATAAAAAACAAAAGTCTAAACAAACAAAAAATCAAATCAAGATAAACGATAAATAAAAATTAAAACAATGTTCATGGTTAAAACCATAAACCATAAAATACCTTATACAAAAAATCTAAACACAAATTATTTAATAAAAAAAAATATTCAATGTAAATTAAAAATACAACTAACAAAATTAAAATTTTAAATTCTATTTAATTTCAATTATATATTTTTATTTCCATGAAATATTCAAATAGAAAAATTGAATATTTAAATTATATATATTATATTATATTATATTATATTATATTATATCATATCATATCATATCATATCATATCATATCATGTGCATTAAAAGACAATGTACACATAATATTGAATGGAAAAGTATAATATTTACTTGGTAAACAAGTGTTGGCAGTCTCTACCGAGTTAAGGAAGAAAAACCGGTTTGATCTATACCCCATATCCTTACGATATGCATCTCTCTCGTAGATGGAGAAAAAATTATTTCCATGACAATTCCAAATTACAATTATGTATTTGTTTGCTTAAATGTCTTAAATATATTTTTTAATTAAATACAGTATTAATATTTATTCAAAACTTATATATTATGGGTAAGTTAATGTCCATTGATACAATTATGATATATGCTGAGGATTTTGGTTCAAAATATTATTGTACATTTGTTGTTCATTTACATTTACTTATCTCTTCTCAACATTGAGTCACCAATAGAGCATGTCAAGGGAGAGTCTCTTTTGGAAAAAGGAAATAAATCTTAAAATAGTCTTGATATGCATAGGATGAGAAACAAACTCTAGTGGGGTTGTCCTCTTACAACGAATCATGCATTGCAGTATAAGAAATTAAACTCTTTCAACTTCGGCAAGACAGGGACTCTCTTACTATGTTGGTTGCTTGGTTACTACATCTTATTTTATGCCCACCATATTAATCCTAACATGGGTTTGTGTGCCTTACTTTAATCCTAAAGGGTGAGCCTTTGGAAAGACACTACCACCCACCCATCAAAGAAGTGGCGGAACCAGTAAGGTAACCAAAAGAGCACAGTGAAGTAGTAAATAAAGGTAATATAAAATGAAATTGGTATGGTAAGGGTAGGGAAAGCACATACATAGTAAGGGGGAGGGAATCCATTCGAGTAACATCGAATTGTAACAACCTTTATTAGTCTCTCCCTTCGGCACTGCAGGGATTATTTTTTTCAGAAGGAAAAAAATGTTGTCTATTATATTATAAATAGTATATATCAAATACATTGTATTCGAAGCTGGTAAGGATAGAGCAAGGAAAATATTAGCACTGTTTATCCATCCTAAGATAAAAATGAGTCTGTAACATTTAGCCTCATAAGAGCTCAAAATGCTCATCATCAGGTTTAGCTATTTTATCCAGCAATATTTTACAACATAATGATACTATTCTAGTTCTGAAAACAACCGCATTTTTACAATAAACCACATAGTGAACAGATTCTGGTTCAGAATACAAACACATTTAGAAACATATTCTGGCTAATCTATTCGTCCCATATTAGAACATAATTAACTGTAGGATAATCCCTTCAGGATGATAACTTTCACAAAAACAACCTCGCTTGAATCATATCAAAGCCCAATTACGCCTCGCTTGAAGTCGTGTACAGAGAGAGACATACAGGTTCGCTTGAAAAAACTGCCTCAGCTACGTTGTTTGTGTCCTGTGTAGTGAGAGTAAAAATAGGCTCGCTTGTCAGTAGAATTGTGATATAGGGAGTGGGTCTTCCATGCAATGAAAAGAGTAGGAAAATGTATAGAGAAAAGTTAACAGGCTCGCTTGATGAAAATACTCCATTAATTATGGGATTGGGATCTCAGTGTCCCAAATTTTTTGCCCATTTCTATATTGTATAACCTGCAAAACCCCAAAGTTAGTGTTGATGCATTTTTTTGATAGTCCATCAGCTCTTCTGTTGTTTTCTCTAAATATGTGATGTAAAGGTGGCTTATCCAGACGATGCCAAATATTTTTTGTCCTGTTGAGCCAGAGTTGTAAACATCGAGTAGCTAGCTCCACTTTGCCAGATATGACATCAATAATCAGTCGAGAGTCTCCATAGATGCTTACATCCTTCAGATTCATGTTGAGTGCAACCAATAAACCACCCCATAAGGCCATCAATTCCGCCTTATTATTGGTGCCCCTACCCCCATTCCAGTATATGTGTATTCTTTCCACCTAGGGGATCTTAATCCATGCACCACATCCCATCCACCAGAACTCCCTGGATAGGAACCCATCATATGTCTTAATATTGATATAGTCATATATATCTTTAACGATCAAGGAATCGCCATTTTTTGTCCCAGCCCACACAATGCAGTCCCCCCAGGCGTGTAGTAGATACTAGCCACCCGGATGGCGTCCATGAAGGAGCCCCAGTCCTCCACATCGGGGCCAAATAGGCCCAATTGTTCAGCAGATTTTAGTATAAGGGTGCCATGGTCCCAATAATGGATCGTTTGAGAGAAATATAGGATGCTCCGATGAGCCAGACGGTGAAGAAGCCGAGGATTAAGTTGTGCCTCCTTAGACAAACAAAAATGTTGTCATATCCCAAAGAAATCCACTTTCCATCTCCAAAACGCCAAGACAATCGCTCTGCCATACAAATGATTACTTTCTTAAAACTCTGCCAAATGGCCGAAATGACCCAAGGGAACGATAAATTGTGGCAGTATATATTGAGAAGGGGATCACCTGATAGATATTTCAATTTGATAATATCAGTCCATATACCCGCCCCCGTAATGGCTCTCCATAGGACTTAATCAATAGAGCCTTATTGAAGACCCTAGAATTTAGAATGCCCCATCCACCATGTTGTTTTGGATGATTTAATAGATTGAGCCTACACAAATGATGCTTTTTTTGCAGTGCAGTGCCACCCCATAAGAATTGTGAAGGGATTTGATTGATAATGGCAACAATATGTTCAGGAATATAGAATATGTTCATCTGACTTAGTTAGTGATCCAATTCAGATGTCCATATTGCAAGGATTTTATTGATAATGGCGACAATATGTTCAGGAATATAGAATATGCCTATATGACTTGGTTAGTGATCCAGATTTTATGCAGGAATGCAACAGAATATAGATATAGAATATATAATATGTTCAGGAATATAGAATATGTTCATCTGACTTAGTTAGCGATCCAAGTCAGATGTCCATATTGCAAGGATTTAATTGATAATGGTGACAATATATTTAGGAATATAGAATATGCCTATCTGACTTGGTTAGTGATCCATATTTTATGCAGGAACACAACAGAATACGGATATAACCATAAACACAGAGATTCAACAGAAATAATGCTTCATTTTATTAATAAAATAATGACTGAAATAGGCTTACAAACATAATGGAAACTAGCTAGGGCGCTGGTAGCATATATCTAAGAAGAGATGTGGCAGGCGTAGGCCTCTGAATTGTGTTACATTGAGGCTCGAAGGCCTATTGTAGACATAATGTGAATATATGAGCTAGGGTACTGGAAACGCTTATCTATGAGAAGATATGTGTTGGCTACCAGCCCCTGAAATATTTTACAAAGAGGCTCGAAGGCCTATTTATTGTTGAGAAACAATGTAGAACCCGAAATTTCAAAAAACCTAACCCTAGGAGATGAAGCGTGAAAATTGTGGGGCCGGTTTGGGTAAATTGGTGTTTCAACTTCCTGGGGATGTAACTTTGGCATCCGATCTTCGTTTGACGCGCTCAATAGCTCATTAGAAAGGTCATAGACCAATGCTGCTCCCCGTTTTCCCAAAAAGCGTCGTTTAGGGCCTCAAAATGGCTCTGGAAGTTCAGGACCCGAAAAAATACTATAAATAGTAATTTGTGCTGAAACTTAAAAACTAAAATAACTGATGGTGGGGTTTCAAATGGACTCGGTGGGTGGCCACCAATATCCACCTGGATCATTAGGTCCCAAAAACGGCTCCGAGAGTGTAGGACCCGAAAACCTGCTAAAAATAGTAAGTTGTGCTAAAGCTGAAACATTGAAAGAATTGATGCCGTGGGTCCAAATGGAATAGGTGGGTGGCCACCAATATCCTCCTAGATCATTCCTCCCTCCTTAGGAAGCAATGGTCTCCATTGCGTTAAGTTCCTCCATGGAAGGGGGGGTTGATTCTGCTAAACTTGGTGTTGGATTTGTCTAGTATGTTGTGAGCCTATTGGCAGATGTGCTGGATGTAGATGTGTCGTTGGTGGGAAACTGTTGAAGAATCTGGGAAAATTTATCCATCATCACATTCCTTTGTTTCTCGAGGGCCTCCTCGAGCAATATTTTGATAGGATATCCTGCTCCCTCGTCTTTCTTTCCTTCCACCATGGGGGGTCGTCGGGGTTGCAAGGTTGAACTCCTTATACCTTGGCTGCATTGGGGACATGAAAAGAAAAATAGAGAAATATCAGACTGCTCTGATACCATTGATCTAGATTTTATGTAGGAATGCAACATAATACAGATATAACCATAAACACAGAGATGCAACAGAAATAATGCTTCATTTTATTAATAAAAGAATGACTGAAATAGGCTTACAAACATAATGGAAACTAGCTAGGGCGTTGGTAGCATATCTATGAGAAGAGATGTGGCAGGCATAGGCCTCTGAGCTGTGTTACATTGAGGTTTGAAGGCCTATTACAAACATAATGGAAATATATGAGCTAGGGTACTTGCAGTGCTTATCTCTGTGAAGAGATGTGTTGGCTACCAGCCCCTGAACTGTGTTACAAAGAGGTTCAAAGGCCTATTTATTGTTGAGAAACAATGTAGAACCCGAAACATCCAAAAACCTAACCCTAGGAGATGAAGCACGAAAACTGTGGGCCCCGTTTGGGTAAATTGGTGTTTCAACTTCCTGGGGACGTAACTTTGGCATTCGATCTCTGTTTGATGTGTTCAATAGACCAATTTTGCTCCCCATTTTCGCAAAAAGCATAATTTAGGGCCTCAAAATGGCTTTGGAAGTTTAGTACCCGAAAAACTGCTATAAATAGTAAGTTATGTTGAAACTTAAAAACTGAAATAACTGATGGTGGGGTTTCAAATGGACTCGGTGGGTGGCCACAAATATCCACCGAGATCATTAAGTCCCCAAAAAGGCTTCGGGAGTGCAGGACTTGAAAACCTGCTAAAAATAGTAAGCTGTGCTGAAGCTGAAAAACTGAAACAATTGATGCTGCGTGTCCAAATGGAATAGGCGGGTGGCCACCGATATCCACTTGGATCAATTAGAAGTCTGGGGTCGAGCCGTCGTGAAGGATAAAATTTCCCACACTGATCTGACTTGGTTGGAAGTTGGGGGTGAAGCCACCGTGAAGGAGGAAGGTTCCCACACTAAACTGACTTGGTCATAATTTGGGGGTCGGGCCGCCGTGAAGGAGGTGAGTCTTGTGCTCATGAGGTAGGCCAACTCTGACTTAGTCATAGGTAGGGTGTCAGGATGTCGGATGGTAGTAGGTGATGGGGGAAATTTAATTTCTCCTGACCCTTCTACTTAACTGATTTTGAAGAAATCCTGTGGAAAACCACCGCTTGATATTGGGAGGTAGGTGGTCATTGTTCACTATGTGTAGAAAAAATAAAGTGCAAGGGGTCTATTATTTATAGTTTCTTTCCCATGACCATACTATTGGAACTAGACCTACTTAGTGAGGAGCCTCTTACTCTAGGTGAGTAGGGTGGGTACATTACAAAGTGGTATCAGAGAAAGGTTCAACACTTGCACTATATGGTTAATCACGGGTAAGTAATTATAATGAGATATGCTAAGTGATCGTTGGGTATTCTGAATTACTGAGTGTTGTTTCTATTGGATTTTCTATTGGCTATTATGATTATAAGTTTAAATTATTATTACATATAAATTATGATTACATTTTCACACTGACTGGGTTTCTCGTCTCATTATATCCTTATGTGGTAGAATCATACATGCCAGACTTAGACTTGTGATTATGTGTTTAACAATGTGTGTGGTTGAAAACACTGTGCAAGTACCATAAAAAATTTAAAAGGAACACAACCATGAGGACTTGGATGGTTGAGTATAGTTTTGATAAATAACAACATGGAACTGACAGGGCTAGAACTGATGAAGGGGAAGGATTAGTTGGTCAAAGGGAAGGGAATAATTCCCTAGACTATATGGAAATCTTGATAAGCCTAAGGGATGAGGTGAAAATATTAGGGCCTATCATATGAGAGGCTTGTAAGAGCTCAAGAAAGGCAAGTCAATTTCAATGCATTCATCCTACAAAGTCTGTCATATTGGTAAAGGAAAAGGAAATCTAAAAAGAGGGTTAGTTAGAGAGACAAGAAAAGCCTTCATGAAACAGAAGAGAATACCAACAGGGAAGATGGTAGCAAGCCTAGAAAGAGATACAAAAAAGGGAGTGAGGACATTTTTCTCGAGGATGAGCCTTTGAGCATCCCCAGGGGAGGAAGTAGCATGCAAGTACATAATTCCTGCAAATTGTCTAGTTCCACTGCTCGGAGGTACCATCATTCTCACTGTCATCATCACCATTTAGGATGTAAGGAAAAGGATCACATGCTGAGGAATTCAAGAATTTAAATCCACCTACATTCAAAGGGCACATGAAAAAATCAGAGGATGTAGAATCACGGCTTCTCGAAATAAAGAATTTTTTCAGGATAAATGACTATTCTGAGAACCTAAAAGCTAGAGTAGCTTCCTATAGCTTGAAAGGAAAAATCGATATATGGTGGGAGGAACTAAGCATTGTTGAAAGAGAATTAACATGGGAAGAGTTTGAGAAGCTCTTCACATAAAAGTACTTGTCTACACGCTATTATAATGACAAGGGAAAATAATTTTATGAGCTTAGAATGGGTCAATTAACCAATGATGAATATGCCACCAATTTAGAATTATTGAGATATGTGCCAGATATTAAGGACGAGAAATACAAAATCCAAAGATTCATCAGTGGATTTATAGTGGCATTTAAGGAAAAAATTGAGTTACTGGAACCGAAACCCTGAAGGAAGCTATCAAGAAGTTGGAACACGACTATGAGAAAGCCCAACGTAGGTCGGATGCTAGAAGTATTTGGCAGGCTAAGGGTAACATTTGAAACAAGGGATATTGGCCCAGGAGAGGCTTAGAAAGAAAGGAAGGTAAACACCTAGCTTAGATGAAATAGTTTCAACAGAAGGCCAACGTTGCAATTAGGAAACAACGCAACAACCAATGAAAACAACCCCAAAGTTTGAAGGTCATGAGCTGCTAAAATGTTGGACGTGTTGTGAGAGTCACAAAAGAAGAGAATATCCACACCAGGAGGGCACAAGAACAGGGATTTACAGTGCTCAAGAGGCAAGCATGGTGGGTGAGGCAACTCAGAGTATTCCTAAAATCTATTCCGGAGTGGATAGCCTCCAAGAAGATCATAAGGCATCGATCATTAGGATGGAAGGTAAGCTGCAAGAATGTGGAGGCATTACCTCCTCAGCAGGAAATTCACACTCATGATAGACCATAGTGGACTTAAATATTTGTTTGGAAAATCAAAGTTGAATGTTAGGTAATCAAGAATGTTGGGCAGGCTCAGTGATTCAACTTTGAAACCCAGTAAATAAAAGGTAAGGAGAACAAGGTCACTAATGCTCTGAGCCAAAGAATTCAGGAAAATCGTTTAGCAACAATAATTTTTTGTACAACAAATTTGGCAGAAAAAGTTAGAATTGGTAGAATTTGGGAGGAGAAATATCAGCAATTGAGAGAAAAATTGTTGCAGCACAATGAGGATGAAGAGTATAACCTCTTTATGGATGACTTAATACGGTTCAAGGGAAAGATATGTGTGCCTAACAATTGCAAGGTAAAAGGGCTAATATTGAAATTTTTTCATAATTAGACCTATTTTGGCCATCTGGGTTATCAAAAGATCCTTATTGTTATAGGCCATTTTGTCACATCTGATCATGTGAGCCTCCTAATGGGAGCAATCAAAATTCTATTCCCCTTTTCATCATATTTCACAAATCCTTAAGCATGTACCTTTCATCCCTCGAAATTTCAACCCTAAACTGCCCTATATGAGCCAGTTTGAGGACCAACGCTCCCTATAATCGTAGTAGGATGTGTTCAACAACAGGTTGCTCCAATGTGGACAATGTTGGTCACAAACAGGTTTCTCTTATTCACAATTGCGTTAGTTCTATAATTCTAGGAGAATGATCAGGATTCCAGAAGCTTCACCTTCTAGGAGTTTCCAAAAATTGCTTCAACTACTTACCTTAGATTGACATTCAGATCCTATCTTACCCTACTTTGGAGTTTTCACCACTTATCATTTAATCTTATGACTCCATCAAAGGTGTATCTCAAACATTGGAATGGTGATTGGATAATAACTCCCAACTTACCACACTCTCCTATATATTTACCATCTTGCATATGCAAAGGTTTGGTGAATGAATAGTTGGCTTTAAAGAGTGATTTTTCCCTTATGTTTTTGTAGTAAGTAGTTATCATCTCATTCATAGGGTGACTGGAGGTACATATTATGACAAGGAAAGGATGATTCAACAACTTGGAGGAGCTCTTCTACAAGATAAATTTTCACTTATGGTTGTAATCTCCTTCCATTTATATTAATGCAAATAATTCTTTGTTTTCCTATATGTGATGTCATTATTTCACTTATTTCAATATGACATTGATCTATTGAATAAAAATTTGATATGATACTACATACATCCCGTAGTTTCTTGGCTTGTGTCATCTTACTGTGCAAGATATAATTTTGGCGATCAGAGCTAGAATTGGAGCTTCCAAGAAAAAGAAGTAGTGAAGTGAGCGACAATTTCTAGGCAGGCCTCACTCCATCATCTATTTAATTTAAGGAAAAACATTGAGTTCCTTGTCTCTCTGTTGTTCTAGGTTGACCACCAAACCTAGGGGAGACACCTTTGTTTGCAATCATAAATCTTGTATAAAAAATTAGTGACTATACTGGGGATCAAATTATTCCCTTGGTGGTTTTCCTTGTCCTTTGTGTTTGAATACTTCCTTGACAGAGTTTTCTTGCATCATCCCACCAAGAACAGGCCTAGGAAATGGCTTAAATCAACCTTTTCTGCAATTAATATACCGAAAACCTCTCTCCCAGGCCCAACACTCCCCCAGTTCCTCTGACAGAGCATTTCACCTCACTCAGTCCTGCTTTGTATCAACATTGAAAAGCATTGGTGCCTCCTTTGCACTAGCATTGGCCCCTATTTTTGCACAAGTTTTTCCTTGGTTTTTGAGCCTCTCTCTCATCAACCTACTTTGAGCTGAGATTCCTTGAGTCTAGAGTGTCTTTTGGTCTCTATAAAACCTACATTCAGTTTGCATATTTTTTTTTTTCCTTTTGGTAAGAATTGGTTTTGATTTTTCTGTGTTCTTGTCATTTGGTCATTTTCAAACTAATGTTGTTTGATTGTTGATCGCTTGGATGAATTATTGTTTTAGTCCTCGTTATGAAAAGTGTAATTGAATCAATGATTGAACATTTGCATCTTAGTTTTCTTCATTTCAAAAATTAAGTGTGATGAAAAGAAAAAATCTCATGCATTTCATCTAGGGTTTTGTGTGTGAAGAATATAATTCTCTAGTGTGAAATTGCATGTTTTTTCTTTCATTTTTGCTAAATTGTGTATCAATGTTAATCGCCTTTGAGTGAAATATCTTTTGATTTTTTAATTTTTCACCAAATTTCAGTTTGAGTCCTCTGTTCATGAAATATCATATTATGTTTTATTGCACTGAAATCCTCTTGTATTTGATTCAAAGAATTCTCTTGCATAGATCACATTTCCATAGTTTGGATTCTGATTTTCACATCAGGTGTTGGTCCTCAATTTTGGTCAATTTTTCTTATAAAAAATCCACCTAATTACCATCATATTCCACCTTATATCATCCATATATGCCTCATTTTTAACTTATTATGCATATTCAGGTAATTAAATTAATTTTTTCAATTTTTAGAAATTTTTGTAAAAAATGGGTTTTAAGAGTATTTTTGGACTACACTAAAAATTCCTGTAATAGATTCATGGAAGTCATATGTGAAGGAAGCATGGGCGCAATATGAGCATATATTTGGAAATCTTGCGAACCATAGATGGAAAAATACCTATTGGTTTGGTAAAACTGAGCTAAAACAGGCCCGATCAACACTGGTCAAACTTGACCTGTTTTTTAGAAATCCCTAGGAAAAAGGGTAGAATTAGTATTTATTGGGATTTTCCTTATTTTGTGAAAATGAATGGATTATTTTGACCTATGTGGATGGAATTAGGATTTATAGGACTGTTAGAGACATTATAGCTCAGTTTGTTTATTATTTTTCCATTTAAACGAAGCTTATGGATCATTCAAACATGTAGAATTTGTATAATTTTGTATTGAGACTTTTGAAGACTTGGAGATAATTTGAAGAACTAGTTCAATTTTATATTTGTTGTTTATGTTGTGGATTATTTATTAATTTTTCTATATCTGAGAAGTTATTCAAGTGTGAAAGGAAAGGGTGGAGGGCCCCCACACCAAGCTAAGTACACTTTTTGGTTAAATTAGCATATTTTTCATGAACTAGTTTTGCTTTAGATTTATTCAGTCATTTAGATGTGTGAATATTTCTTATGGTTGTTAGATTATTATTGGTTTAATTATAATTTTCATATGAAGGGACATACAATAATTTAAGTTAAATTCTCCTTCTATCTAATCTTGAACAACAACTCAAATTCATCCTCTTTTCCTTTCTTGAGTTATTTCCTGAATTTCCGGTTTTAATGCAATGGTAAAAATGATGGAATAGAATTGTAATGAAGGAAAACCTGGACCTCCTAAGTTAGGAGCCTCTTATCCTAATTTTTATACATCATAAACTATTTTTAATCAATTATTTGGTTTCTCTTCATGAAGGTAGTACTGTAGGGAAGGAAAATCAGGATCTCCTAAGTTAGGAGCCTCTTCCCTCACTTATTACATATTGAATCAGAAAATTCTTAGTTATATTTTTAATATGCATTTCCATAAATATTATAATTTAGAATATATTTTTAATATGCATTTCTTTCAACTTCTACACTTTGTCTTCTAAAATTGAGTTCACCTGAAATCCATATCTTGGACATGCTTCCAAGTCTACAAACCCAGGTTGATAAGTAAAATATATGTGTTAGTTTACTTAGTAAATTGACCCAACATTTTTGATGTCGTTGTCAGGGAAGCATACTTCAATATAGTCAATTATGAAGATTCTAAAAAAATAAAAATAAAAAACAAAACACAAAAAAAGCAACAACAAAATTTAGTTTTTTTTTTCCAGTTATGTTTCTTTATGGAGAGAGAAAGATACCAAAAATGTATATTTACTAAGAAAAACCCCCAAAAAATTCAACCACCCATAGGAGCAGGACCATCAGGACTAATTACACCAGTTGTTGGGAGACCAACTTTATAGGAATTGGAAGAAAACTAAAGATCTGGAAAAAGATTGAATTTTATTGAAAGAAAAACCGTGTTAGCCTATGAAGTGAAAATAAAACAAAAACCAAAAGAAACACCTTTCATTGAAAAACAAAAGGAGTCAAGGAAACCAATTATTAAACAATCAGAGCAACCAATTCTTGAACAAATAGAGAAAGTTGAGGAAACACCAATTCAACCTCTTATTGAAACATTACAATCAAATGAAAAGAAAATGACATAGGAAGGAGAAGGAGCTAATATACCAATAATGGCTCCAGAACAAAGAATTTAGTATGAGAGGAAACACAAATAATGGAAGATAAAAAGAGAGGAAGAAAGGAGAATAGAAGCAAAGAGGAAAAGAGAAGAATATACAAAAAGAGAATATGAAAATAAGAGATGTAATGATATAGAACCAGAAAATGATCAGGAAGCTACCTTTGGCTTCCCAATTCTAGACACAAGAAATTCTTTGAGAGGACATAAAAATGAAGAATATTCCACCTTCTGTTTTTCCAAATTTTTATGGAATGTCTACTGAAGATCCTGATTCATTTCTGTTTGATTTTTATATCTTATGTTGTACTTATGGATATACAAATGACACACATAAAATTTGTCTCTTTCCTGCTACTCTTAAGGCAACCACACTAAAATGGTTTATGGGATTAGGAGAACACACTATTGCCTCTTGGGATGATATGATGATAATTTTTCTTAAGAATTATCAAGCCTATTGTAGGCCTAGAGATTCAAAAGAAGATATTTTCAGTATGTCTCAACAAGAAGATGAGAGTTTGGAAAAATACTTAGAACGATTCCTTTACAATCTACAAAATTTCAAACAATTCTCTTTGAATCCTAATACCATTCACACAATTTTTCTTAAAGGTATAAGAGAATAATACCTTGATATTATTAATGTAATGGGCAACTGAGACATCTCATATTTCCCATTTGATGAAATTGCTAAAATATGTCAAAAATATAGGGGTAGAGAAAAGAGTGGAAAAAGAGATGTTAATTCAAGAGTTTCCAAATCACGAGTAGGAGTAACAAGAGCAGAAATAGGGATTTTGTTTGAAAAATTTAAAACTGGTCTTTTGAGCACTTTAGGAACACAAGATAATGTTTTAAAAGGAAAAAAAAGAAAGATGAACAAGATCAAATCTTATCAATATTTTGTCCTAAGTCTAGAAAGAAGCATCCACTAAGAGAATATCCTTTGGATAATATTTAGGTGTGTGGACTTTGTACATAAAAGAATTCAACTAAAAATTGTCCAAATCTTAAAGAATTGCAAGTAAATTCAATGGAAGAAGTACAAGGGATTGATTCTCTTTACTATATGGCACAAAGGAGACCTTGGTAGCCAATGATTCCTCAATAATTTTCTCAAAAAAACCCTCATAATTATCAATATCCTCCTCAAAATTCATGGAATGCTCTGATGCCATGGTGAGCTTGGCCTCCACAACAATACCAAAACCAACCTAGACAAGGTTGGCGAGGATATAGTTATGGAACCCAACCACCTCAACAAATATATCCTCAACAACAATACCAATAGCCATATCAACATCCATATCAATGACCATATCCTCAACAATAATTTCAATATCAACAATTCCAACAACATCCTCAACTAATGCCATTTCCACAAAAAAATCATGCACCCTTACTAACTCAATCACAACAGCTTCAACTTCCTTCTAACCAACCGCCACCTAGACCAACTCAATTACTAGCTCAACTAGTAGCAAATCCAAGTAACAAGGTGGAAAGACTAGCATATAATGTGGAAGAAACAACACATTTTCCTACATATTCTATTCTTCCTATACAAGATGTCCACTTAAGGTCTGAGAAAGTATTACACAAAGATTCTCCACCAATCATAGAAGAAAAAAAATAAAAAGGAGAACAATCTGAAAAATATAATCCAGAAAGTCAAATTCAGAAAGGAAAAGCTATTATAACTCAAACACCACTTTATCTAGAGAGGTTAGTAGAGCAGAAAACTCAAATTTCTCTTCTTGAATTTGATATTTTGGATGAATTAAATAATTCTTATGTCAAAATTCCTTTGTTGCAAGCCATCATAGATATTCCAATCTATGCAAAAACAAAAAAGGAATTATGTATTAAGAAAACTGGCAGAAAGAAAAGAGATCCACCCATAATTCAAGTCATTGGAAAATTAGCTAGTCTCATGTTTGCAAAAACAATAATTGAAAAGTATATTGCTCCCAGGATACCTATGGTTACCATTTCAATCAATAAATTTTCAATTCCAAACACTTTAATATATTTGGGAGCTACTATAAATGTCATGACAACAGAGATTATGAAATATTTAAAATTTCCCAATATTCGACCTACTACTATAATTTTAGAGCTAGCAGATAGTTCTAAAGTTGTACCAGACGAAATATTAGAAGACATCATTGTTTCTTTGGATTCATGGGAATATCCTATAGAATTTCTAATATTGCAACCAAAAGAAAATCTAGGAGGCCATCCTTTAATTCTAGGCACATCATGGTTAGCCACATCAGATGCCTTCATTGGATGCAAATCAAGAAGTATGATCATAGCACATGGAGATGAAAGGAAACATGCTACACTATATCCTCCAGCACAATATCCTTCTTTGTTATCATTTCTTGATGACCAACAACAACAGGAAACTCAATCTTTTCTAAGTATTAATCAATTCTTTAATTTTAGAGAAGAGGAAGAAAATGAGGATCTAATAGACCTTTTCATCTCAGAACCTGATATTTCTGAGAAACTAATAATAACAAAATATGAAGCTACAAATCATCTTTTGAATCAATGTTTTCAGGAAAATTGTACTATTCAATCATTGCAAAATTCATTTGAAAACATTTTTCCTGTTAACTCAATTACCAATTCACAAAGAAAAATCATTGAAATCAATCCTGGAAAGAGTCTAAATATTGGTAATAATCTACAATCATCACAAGAACAACAGGTAATTGCATTATTATAGAAATATTCAAAAGCTTTTGCCTGGGATTATACAGACATGCAAGGAATTCATCCAAAGACATGTATTCACCATATATATCTTGATGATCATATCAACTAGTTAGACAACCACAAAGAAGAATTAATCCTATGATGAAAGAAATAGTCAAAGAAGAACTGCAAAAATTGTTACAAGTAGGATTCATCTATCCTATTTCAGATAGTCAATGGGTTTCTCCCTCAGTCGTGGTACCAAATAAAAATGGAAAATAGAGAATATGTGTAGACTATAGGGAACAGAATAAAGCCACATTAAAAGATCATTTTCCATTACCATTTATTGACCAAGTACTAGATTCACTAGCTGGAAAGAAATTAATTTATTTTCTTGATGGATTTGGTGGATACAATCAGAGTAAGATAGAATTGGAGGACTAGTTAAAACCACATTTACTTTTCCATGGGG
Organism: Pinus albicaulis; assembly: GCA_034641835.2. NCBI lineage: Eukaryota > Viridiplantae > Streptophyta > Pinopsida > Pinales > Pinaceae > Pinus > Pinus albicaulis. The sequence continues at coordinate 1,210,264,666 of CM076584.1, forward strand.
AACATATGCACATAATGTTTTTCCTTTTAGGTTATGTAATGCACTTGCTACTTTTCAAAGAGCATCCTAGCCATCTTTGCTGATATAATCCATGAATGGGTAAAGATCTACATGGATGATTTTATTGTCTATGGAGGTACATTTGATGATTGTTTGAATAACCTTGATTTTTTTTTAAAGAGATGCATAGAGACAAACTTATCCCTCCGCAATGAAAAATGATTTATGATGTTAACTGAAGGGATAGTGTTGGGACACCACATTTCTTCTTCAAGAATCAAGGTGGATCCAAAAAAGATACAAGTCATTGTAAACTTAATGCCACCAACAACGCAGAAAGAAGTCAGAAGTTTCTTGGGATATGCAGGCTATTATAGAAGATTCATTGAAAATTTTAGTAAAATAGTTCTACCTCTGTTCAAGTTACTTGCAAAAGACATTGAGTTTCAATGGACAACAAATTGTCAAAATGCATTTGAAATACTGAAAGAAAATTTGTTAATATCACCCAGTATTCGAGGACCAAACATGTCATTTCCATTTCACATATCTATTGATGCATCTGATACATCTATAGGAGCATCACTTGGAAAAAAATAAATGAGTTTAATTATGCCATATACTTCATAAGAAAAAAATTAACTTCGGCAGAATTGAACTATACAGTAACTGAAAAAGAAATGTTATTTGTAGTGCATGAAGTCAATAAGCTATCAATTGTTTATTCATACAAACCATTTAGCCATTAAATACTTAATGAACAAATAAATTACAAATGGAAGAATTACTAGATGGTTGTTATTAATGCAAGAATTCAATCTTATTGTTCTAGATTGACCAGGTAAAGGCAATCAAGTAGCAGATTTCCTGTGAAGACTTCATTCACCTGGTGATCCTATTCTTGTTTCAGATAATTTTCCAAATGAATTTTTTTTTGCTATAACAGTTAAAACCCCATGGTTTTCAGATGTAGCTAATTATTTATCATCCAGAATATACCATCCCATTTCACTAACAAGTAGTAAAGAAAAACAATAAGAGAAAGTGCTAGATATAGTTGGGTCAATGGTGAACTCTTTTATACTTGTTCTGATCTTTTGATAAGAAAATGTGTTAGAGAAGATGAAATTCTTGATATTTTGAAAGCATGTCATGACGAGCCATGTGGTGGCCATTTTGTAGACAAGCAAACAAGATACAAGGTGCTCAAACTTGGATACTAATGGCCAGCAATCTTCAAGGACTCAAAAGCCTATGTTAAATGATGTGATAGCTACCAAAGAACTGGAAGACCTGTAATATCATATGAAATTCCATTGAAACCAAAAGTACTTTGTGGGACCAATTAACCCGCCTTCAAATTGAAAGAAGTACATTCTAGTGTGTATAGATTATGTTACAAAGTGGGTAGAAGAAAAAGAAGTGGCAAGAGAAACAATAGAAATAGTGGTTTCATCCCTGTTTTTAAGATTTGGAGTTCTAAGACAGATTGTTACAGACCAAGGAGCACATTTCACCTCTAAACTTGTCTGGGATCTTAGAGAAAAGTATAAAATCAAACATAGAAAGTCTATTTTGTACCATTCCCAAGAAAATGGACAAGTAGAATCCACTAATAAAGTCCTGGAAAAAATCATGACAAAGATATTTCAAATGAATAGAAATGATTGGTTAGAAAAGTTAAGAGATGCATTATGGGCATACATAATTACATGGAAGAATACAACTGGATTTAGCCCATATCAATTTGTATATGATAGAGAAGTTTTGTTACCGATTTAATTTCAAATTCATACATTCAAATTTGCAGCAGAATTGAGATTGGACCTGTCAGAAGCACAACAACAGAGATTCATGCAATTAAATGAACGAGATGAAATAAGACAACAAGAAGTTGAGCATACATCACTAGTGCAACAACAAAGAATCCAATGACATGACAGATTTATCAAAAATACATTTTTTCATAAAGGAGACTAGGCATTACTTTTTGACTCCAAGTTCAAAGATTTCAAAGCAAAGTTTAAAACTAATTGGCTTGGGCCATATGATATAGAAGAAATCTTTGACAATGGAGCAGTTAAAATAAAGACAATTGATGAAGCAACAATTTCATTTCTAGCTAATGGACATAGGCTTAAAGTTTATAATAAGCTTATCAATAAAGAGGAATTTCTTAAAAGAGTCTCAACATGAAATAATATGGAAATAATGGAAATGGAACAACATAGTGATATGCCTTCCTTACTTCCATAATTAAAATAATAATAATAATAATAAAGGATTTGGGTTGTGAAAATCTAGGAAACTAGCACAATACAAATTCAAATTCATATAGGAAAACCAACTTGTTTGGCCAATATGAATTTCCTATTTTGTTTTACTTTTTCTTCAATTTCATTTTGTAGAAATCATCCTCTAGAATTCCAAGACTTGAGGACAAGTCTCAAAATAAGCAAGGGGGGGGGGGGGGATTCATAATAAAACTATGAAAATAGTTTAAGTAGTTGTATTGTAGAAGGGAATTGAGACATCATCATTACAAAAGGGACCTGAAACAACATTCAAATATCATTACAGAAGTAACCTGAACAAAATAAAATATCATATGATTGCAGAAGTGACTTGAGGCATCAATATTCATCAGAAGGGACCTGAATCAATATCAGATGAAAAAAGAACATGAAACATAATAAATATACATCAAGAGGATCCAATAAGCAGATAAAAGTGTCTACATTCCATCATAATTTATCTTTGAAGAACTATCATCATTAAAAAAGTCAAGTGTTGACTAACTAACAAAGGTCATCATCAACGAGCATTGACATGGAGCCATTAAGCGCGAAAGGAAAAGTATTGTAAGTGTAAAAAGTGTTCTTAAAACCTTTTATTTTGAGATTTTTTATAGGATTTTTAAACTAATTTAATTTGGATATGAAATACTCATTTCATGAATTCATAATCCTATTACATTTATCATCCTACATCCTACATCATATTACATTATCCTACTTACATCCTACATCATATTACATTATCCTACCGACATCGTACATTAAAAACATTGCATTAACCTCATCCTAACCTCATCTTAATCCTATTACATTCATTATCCTACATCCTACATTAACCTCATATACTCCTACATTTATCCTCCTACATAAGCATTTTTGACCAAAAATGGTGGCTCAAATTTTTGCCTCATAAGGAATTGCCTTGCTTGCCGACAAAACCAAAAAGGAGTTAGTGTCATTATAAGATAAATTTGATCTGAAATGACATATGTATATAGTCATTTCAAAAACAAATTAATGATAAGAATATAAAAATGAAAAACAAATGAATTGAAAGGCAAACAAATAAAATGCAACATGCAATATGAAAACATGCAAAAGAAATGAAAAGACAAATGCATGATAATGCATGATTGAAAATACATGCAATAGTAGGCATACAAAGAAATGAACAAAGATTAAAAGCCATGATGAAGAATTTACATAAGACAGAGTGTGGGTAATACAAATATAATGGTGACAATACAAGCATGTAAACCCGTGGAAGGAAGGATGATCATGAAACAAAGAACGCAGTCAAACTATGACACATAGGCAACCACGAGTATAGAGGTTAGATTATGAGTTGGGAGCACAAGATAAATGGTAAAAAATAATTCAAACAAACAAACTTGCTTTGTGTAATGCTTTCTTCCACCATCATAACAAAAAAACAAGCTCAGAAGATGATAGCAACATTGTGCATTCACACAATGTAAGAAAAAATCTTGTGGAATGAGAAAACATGCAGGAGAAACATAGAAATTGAAGAGAGGCCTGCGTAAGTCAGAAAAGCCCTGAGTAGAGAATAAATTGCATAATAATTAGGCGAGGAAATTGAGAAGTTTGTGTGGAGAAATAAGGAGAGACACAGCGGTTTTAACGAGGAGATTGAGGCCGAGATTTTCTTTGTGCCAAGTTGACCGTGTTTCCCAAAAATATCCAAACGTTTCGCAAGTGAAGAGGTAAGAATCAATCCTAGATTCCCATCAGTAGTTAAACTAATTCAAAGGGTAGTTAAGCTCAAGATGTTGGTCAAGATGTGTCATTATATGAAGGAATAAGAATTCAGTTACAGATTTGTAAAACTCAACCACCATTAAAAATACCTTACCACCTATGTCATTTATGAATCTTCGAAGATGTTGAGAAGAGTTTTAATTAAAATGGTAATGTTTAACACAGGAAAACAAGCCATTACTTAGAAAACTCTAAAACTTTTCTTCTAGTTAATCAAAGATCAGGTATTCTAGCTCAATTTTCTTCATGCATGATTTTCAAAATTGTTGCATATGAAAATGCAGAGTCCTATTTCATATACACAATGTGTAATTTCTAAAACAAAGAAGGAATTTCCTTGATTTTTTTTTTCAAATAGAGAATGAGGCATGATTTTGAAGAGCAGTAAAACGTTGTCGAGATGTTTTTATGGTCTTTTACACAGTGATTTTTTTTTCTATCAGTTTTATAAAAATAAGACTCCTTTTGGTATCATTTACAATAGAAGAAAGGAAATTGAAGAAGTTTCAAGCAGAGGAATAATCTCATTTTTTCAAAGAGCTTAAAAAATCGGGTAAGTCTATTTATCATGATAAATATCCTAAAATTGCATGAATAAAAAAATCAAGGGTATCTATATATTTTTGTTTATTCATGATGAGGATTTTAACTGTACAAGGATATATTAATTGGTATACAGAGCACAAATAAATGGGAACACAAATTGAGCTAAAAGAATTCAAGTTAGAGAATTGAGGGAAGGAAACCATAGAAAGATTATATCAAGCAGGATTGATAGGGTTTCTTCATAATTTTAATGGACATAATGAAAAAATAACACAGGAATTTATAAATCATTATGAACATGGGAAAACAAGAGTGGGCGATCTCTCCATACCACTAAACCCATAATTTATCTCCGAAGCACTAGATCTTCCCTTGACAAGAGAGGAATGTCATAAAGGATTACACTTCAAAGAGAAAGGATGGATATTCTTCCTAGAAAAACAGAGAAAGGGATCCTTTGACAGGGCCAAAGGAATTCCAAGGAACTTGTTAAGTGAACCATGGTCTGAATTAGTTTTGATTATCTAAAGATATTTTACCTGTGAAAACTGGTATAGTGAGGTCTATCTTTATCACATTAGGTTGCTTCAACACATGAAGGGAGAGTCCAAGATCAATCTAGACTATTTATTTTCAAGTAGCTTGATCAAAATGATAGAGAGTGTTAAAAACAAAACTGAAGCAAAGGAAGTAAACATTTATCATCAAGGGCACATTAAAATACTTGTGGAATACCAGGTGAGAAACAAAGAATTGGTTTGGAAAGAATTATTGATTCAGAATCATCTTGAGGAGTCGTAACAAAAAAATAAAACCTTGAACAAATGCATGTGACAGGGAGCATTATTAATTCTCCCATGTATCCTAGGACTATATCAAAGAAAAATCAGGATAATGTCATGGTTGAAAAATAAATATCCTTCCTATTTGTTCCTAGGAAGCCTAGGAGGAAAATAGAAGAAGAGCGAGTGAGAAAGAAAAAGACCCAGTGATAAATTTGTTGAACCTCCAACAACATCAAAGAAAATTAATGAGATATTACAAAGGATGGAGAGAGATGTCCAAGAAGAACCTTTGGAGAGGGACTCCTACTTTGAGAATGCTTGGGTAGGAGCTACCTCATCACATTCATTTGCTAAGGCGATTGTAGGAGAAAAAAGAGAGCTGCATAAAGAAGAACACCTTAAGAAGATAGAAGAGATGACAAGAGAGTTGGAGGTCAACAAGATCTTGGAAATACATTTTAAGAAAGAGAATAAGATGTACAAAGAAAAAAATAAAAATATAATCAAAGAAAATGAGAAATTGACCAAAAAACTTGGTAAGCTGCAAGTGCCCGAAAATTGGAGACCTCTGATGAAGAAATGGACAACACTGTTGGATTTTTGGTGTCGAGAGGTGCAGAATCCATATAAAATTTTCCTGAATTTGACAAAGTGAAAATCTGGACCCTCTGGAGAATGGCTCAGCTCATGGTTCTGCCCCCCTCTTGCACAACGCTCATGGTTCCATTGTCTTGATTTATTTTCCCTCTCCTGTTTGCTTGGGTGCACGTATGACATTACTGGTTTTTATATAAAATCTAGGCAAACTTTACCAAGTTCGTCATTGGCTAGGTTGGTTTGGATCCGAATTTGGAGGGAGTGGGTCGGGTGGTCAACCCCGCCCCCTCCGTAATTAACTGGAATGTTGTTTTAAAAATCCATGGAAGATTTTTTTTAATACCCAACCAGTATATTTTAAACATAAAGGTGGGGGGTCGGGCCCGCATTGGGTGGCCTGCCCCCGGATTCTCTGTCGGCACTGTTATTGATATGGCATGTAAGGGTTATGTGGGGGTGGTGGGGTTGACCGTCGACCACCCCTCACACATATATTTTTTTAATGTGGTAGATGGAGCCATGGGGTATGACGAGGGTCATGGCCCGCCGAACCATAAATAATATTATGCGTTATGTGGTGGATGGGGTGGCAGGGGTGGTTTCCCGCCACACCCTTTTTTTAAATATTTTTTTGTTTTTAAATAACACAAATTGTACATTTTTAAAAATTCGTATTTCGACCGTAGGAGTCATTTAAAAGAGGCCACAAATTTTCCCATAATCTAGTCAGAGTTGGCTGGAATCTGGTGGCCGGAAAAGGTCGAAATTGTGCCTTCATTAACCTACCCAGTCACCCAAGTCAACCCAAACTTTGAATGCTCCTAACTCTTTCATACAGACTCAGAATTGAGTGTCGTCTGCATTGTTGGAATCAGAAAAACGAGATCTTCACTGTGACACTAAGTTTTCCATCTTTCCAACACTTTGTATTTTGAGCCTTTTCACTTAAGCCTCTTAGACTTGGACCTGTTCGATCCACTTGGATCATTTCTCGAGTCTACCAACCAAGGAAACCCCTCTAATAGGAATCTTGGTCCCTTTCCTCATTGTAGAAATATTGGTTCTACTTATATAGAAACATTTCCCTTCCTGGATTTACTATTAGTTTTCCAGTTTGATTTTTTTCGACCCCTTTGGTTACGAATGTCCAAACTGCTTCTCAACTAGGTTCTCCTCCACTTGAACAATATCAACCACATGTTGATCCAAAAGTTGACCCTTTTCCTTCTTCACCTGTTGGTTCTTCATCCCTTTCTTCCTCCTCTCTTGGTGAAAGTCTTGATTCTAGTAACCATGAAGATACGAAGAAGAGGACACAGAAAAAGAAGAAAAATAAGCAGGGGGGCAACCAAGCAAACATTGCTACCGAAAAAAATAGTGTGGAGAAATATTCCAATTAGCCCCGCAAAGTTAAATTCTCTGGAAAATTATGTAAGGGTGATCACCTTCTTTTAGATTTTCCTGGTATTCTCAAGATATTAGAAGTGTGGTCCATAGGCTCACATTGGCCTTTGTCATCAACTTTTGGAGATCATGTTCGTGATGAACCATCAACTAGCGATAGTAAGGTCCATGGGAAAAAGGGTAAATTCAAATTTCCCTATAGGTTATGTGAAGGGAATCATCCTATTTACTTTTTTCCTTATCTGGATGAAGCCTCAAAAGTGTTGGAAAACCTTACAAATTATCAACCTCATCTTCTGGATGGTTATCGAAAGCTTTCCCTTGATCCTCCACTAGTTGATGAAGTGATTTATCAGAATCCATCTCTAGTCAATCCCACTCTCTCTGAATATGAATCCCATGAGTCCATTCTTGACCATTAATTGGTTGAGAAAATGGTTGACTCGATTTAACCTTTAGTTTATTGTACCTTTCCCATAGAGACATTATAGGGAAAATACCCTCTAGAGGATGTTTTTGAGGAACCCCTTATAAAAATACCCCAGACATCCGTTTCTAGTGGAGGTTACTAGAGGAGGTTGGTGGGTGAAGGTGTTTGCAGATGTATTTCATATGGTGCGCTTATCACCGTAAAACGCACCGGTGTGTTCAACACAAGAAAGCATCGGTGAGCACAAAAAATTGGCACACCGGACACCATGCGCTCCGTACAAACCCGCCCGATGCATTTCATTTTTGTAGTGCACTGGTCCTTTACAACACATCTGCACTAGTGCCTCATAAAAAGCACGCGAAAATAGAAACCGCCTGGTGCGGAATGAAGAAAATGCATCGGTGCGACCATAAACATCGTGCACCGGAACAAGGTTAAATAAATAAAAAAAATTACAGCCAACAAACCACACAAAACATTAGCACACCAGACACCGTGCTCCGTACACACCCGCCTGGTGTGTTTTATTACTTTAGCGCCCCGGTGCTTTACAGAGATCTGCACCAGTGCCTCATAAAAAGCGTGTGAAAATAGTAACCACTCGGCGTAGAATTAAAAAAACGCACCGGTGCACCCATAAACCCCGTGCACCAGAACGAGGTTAAATAAAAAAAATTACGGCCAAAAAACCAGACAGAACATTGGCACACTGGACACCGTGCACTTCGTACATAACCGCCTGCTGCGTTTATTACTGTAGCACCCTGGTGCCTTACAGATCATCTGCACTAGTGCCTCATAAAAAGCGTGCGAAAATAGAACCCGGTTGGCGTGGAATGACGAAAATGCACTGGTACGTCCATAAAACCCGGCGCATCGGAAGGGGTTTAAATAAAAAAAATTACGACCAAAAAACTGCACAAAAAATTGGCACACCGGACATTGTGTGCTCCGTACACACCCTCCCAGTGCATTGTATTACTGTAGCGCACCGGTGCTTTACAAACCGTCCGCACCGGTGCCTCATAAAAAGTGTGAGAAACAGAAACCACCCAGTGTGGAAGGAATAAAATGCACCGGTGTGCCTATAAAATCCCTCGCACCGGAACAGGGTTAAATAAAAAAAACATTAAGGCCAAAAAACCACATTTTTCACTTTTTTCAGTGCTACAGAGCTCTCAAGCACCAGTGAAATTTATCCTTGTCTGAGCTGCCCTGACATTGGCGCTCCCATTGCACTCATTTCACGCACTGCTACTGTGCATTGCCCACCAATCTCCAGCTTGGATTTTGCAAAATAGTGGAAAATTTTTCTTTTGAACATTCTATAGCCAATATGCCTCCTCGATGAGAAAATGTACAGGTATTTTTCTTGCTTTTCCATAATTAAGCCTTTTAGCGGATTAGAATTTCAAATAACCTTAAAATTAACCATTTAAAAGTTTTTTTTTTTTTTTTTGTCGCGTGGTGCACTCGAGCCATTTGGCTCGCACCGGTTTGCAGTGTTGCCTGTAAATTTACAGGCCACACTGCAGCCGGTGCTAATGGTATTTGCACTGGTTCCGGGGCAGTACCGATAGGCACACTGTGTTATTTTGATTTTTTTTTAAAAGTGTGGTGCGGTCGTTTACTAGGCTACACTATTGACAATGTGGAATAGCAGAAACATGGTGCATTGACAAAATTATTCACCCCAGGGCTGGTAATGTTATCAACGCACCGTGTTGCCGCTATTCCACATTGTCAACGGTGTGGCCTAGTAAACTGGTGCTAACGGTATCCGCACTGGTTCCGGAGCGGTATCGAAGGCGCACCGTGTTATTTTATTTTTATTTTTTAAATTCTGGTGCGGTCGGTTATCCAGCCGCATCGTTGACCTATTGGAATAGCTGCAACGCGGTGCGTTGACCAAAATAGTAGACACGGGATGACTATTTTTGTCAGCGCACGACTTTTCGTATTTCGCCTGGGTCAACAGTGCGGCCTTGTAAAAGGCCGCATCGTTCACTATGTCGCGATGATAGGAGGTTGGTTTGCACTTAACTATACACCCCAGTGCGTAGAGTTTCATCAGTGCACCGCCCTCCTGACACTGTACATAGTCAATGGTGTGCTATAAATTCTTCTGGAGCACCGTCCTTGGGGCGCTTAATCTTATTAGGTGCACCGAGGCCGGTGCTCTCCATAGAAATACGCACTAGGAACAGTGCATGACTGTGTTTTTGGCGCACCGATTGTTTTTTTATTTTTATTTTTAAAACAATTTATATATCTATATTTCTAAATACATGTATCATTTAATAAAAAAATTGTGTTTAATATGTCAATCATTCAGAGACGTGAAAGGAGAGAAGAGGGGGAACACCAACAACAACAGGCGGAGTAGTATAACATGGTTCGCTTGTGGGAGGCATGAGAGAGGGAGAGAGATGCATACCCTCGCCCTATTACAACAGCTACGCAGGGGCTCCTAAGGCAAGTAGGCCTCCTTAAGCTCTATGAGGAGGCTACTTCTCTAAAGGGCCATAGTTTGTTTTTGAGACATCTTATTCGAAGGTGGAATGCCCAGCAATAGGATTTCTGGGTTGGTATCAACCAGTGCTACATGCCCATTGAGGAGGATATATACTTCATTACAGGGCTATCAAGGAGAGGGGTGGATTTTCCCTCGCTCCAAAAGGTTCCAACTGACTGTGTAGCAGGGAGTCAGTTAGTTTTCTCCCAGAAATACATTGGAGAAAATGTACTGTCTCTTGCAGAGTTTTGGGTTGCTGGAGGTCAGTTACGTATTGGTGCATTTGGTAGGGAGGAGTTGCAGTGTCTCTCACTTATCATTTCGACCATTTCGCACAACACCAGTGACGAGCAACGCATTAGTTTCCCGCTTCTATATTATGTTAATTCTTTAGTACTGGAGCCATGACTTGTCAAGTGGTCTGCCATTTTTTTGCGGCAGTTATGTACAGCCTTAGATAGATGTCGTGCTCATGCATAAGGGAGGGTAAATTTCCCATTTCCTTCAGATATTTTTTGTTTATTTTTTGAGAGGTTTCTAGAGATGAGGCTTACTTTTCTTTGGCATCCTCATAGGACGACTATTGAGGCACGTATCCACATGTGGGGGCAGATGATGCCCAAGAGGGGCGACACTAATTTTTTCATGAGGATATCGCAGGATGCACTGGAGTTGCTAGCCAGCGTTGATGAGCATCCCTTCATTATGGTCCCTTGTACTTACGCGGGTTTGGATTGGAGAGGGTGTGCCAACATCCTCTTCACATCTGATGAGCTGCCAGATGATAGAGGTAATATTACTGTTTTATATATTTAAATTTATTATAGCATGTTCTTTAACTTGTTTTTATTAAATTGTGTAATGAAATTGTCTAATTATTGTTGTGTACTTGTATATATTTTGTAGACATTGGCTCTTTTGATGGAGAGGAGATGTTGACACCAGTATCACATGATGTTGGTGTGGATCCTGATGATGATCAAGGCATGCCAGATGCCGAGGATCATCAGGAGGCCGATGCTAGGTGCGATAAACTTGATGCTATATATCATATGGAGTTGGGCGACCAAATCAGTGCATTGATTGTTAAGGCGGGCATCAGGCCTGCTCATTACAGAGACATAGAAGTCGATGATAGGCTATTATAGATGTGGAGACGCATGCCGTGTGACACGTACAGCCTGATGCGGCATGTCATAGGAGTTATGATAGCTTTTATGTGACTGAAGAGGACTGTTGAATGTTATAGGCGTGGTCAAGACACAACAGGTGATGGAAAATCCACGAGCAACGACTCTTCATCTCATGGTCGTTCACCTCGCACCGCGTCAGATGAGCATGAGCCTCCAATATCATCCAGCAGTAGTCATCATGGAGATGAGGCTGGACCATCGGCCACGTCCAGTCAGCAGCTCGCAGCATCCATCAGTACTCATTATCATGAGTAGGCTGGACCATTGACCGTCGAGGCTGCACCATTGACTGAGCATGCCTCCACTAGTACTGATATTGATGTTGTACTACCACCAGTTGATCCATGACATTTATATTACAATTGTATATTTTTAGCATTATTCAGTTATATTCAATTATATATATATATATATATATATATATATATATATATATATATATATATATATATATATGGTCCATGTATTTTTTGTTCATGTTGCAGTTTTACTTAATTTACATGTTGGTGATCATCATGATGTGTATATTGTTAGGTCATGTTAGATATTTTCATTTAATGTGAAGCTTGTAGATAGATGTGTATGTGATGATAGCATGAGTTATTTGACATGAGATGTATATTTGATGTTTGTGTTGTGATGATGTTAATATATAATGTTAATTGTGTTTTGCTAGATGATCATGATCACGATGATGTTAGTGATTTTGAATGTGTTTTTTAGTCAAATATGATGTTTGTATGATGGTTATCATGAATGTGATTTTTATTAATTAATTTAATACTAAATGATCATGATATTGTAAAATTGTAATTCTAATATATTGTATGTAAAATTCTAAAATTGTAATTGTAATGGTATATATGTAAATTTGTAAAATTGTAAGTCGCTTACTCTTATCAAGCACTTTTTTCCACTCATTTGGAGCAGCTCCTCTTCTCTTTTGTCTTCATCCCTTTCATCGTCCCAAATCACCGCACCTGGTCTGTTGTCGATCTGATTGATGTACTCACTGGAATAATAGAAAGACTCATACGATATGTACCCCTCTGCTATAGACCCCTCGGGTTTTTCCCTTTGTTGAACAAAACCATTCAATTTCTTCATGTACCTCTCTAAGAAGAACATCCAATGACAAGAAACCACCCCAACTAATTCAACATCATCTACTAGGTGGATTAGAAGATGAACCTGTAAGTCCATGAAACTCGTCGGCAGTTCATTCTGAAACATTCAAACAATCTCAACTATCTCTTGATGCCACCGTGGAATGCTAGCCACATGAATCTCATTTGACGTGATCCAACGTACAAATGCAAATAATTTAGATATGGCACATCCTAGGTCTTGAGGGAATTCATGTTTCACACACCCACACACGAACAAATAATAATGACACTGCAAAGTTATAAACACGTGCAATAATATACAAAATTAGTTATGTTTTATGATCCTCGCATGGGATCAAATTTATTAATATAACAAATAATAAAATCATTCTTTTGACATTATACGTACTCTTAGAAGATTCAAATGGTCATGCAATTTCAACCTCGACAAATGGTCATCCACAGTGAAGCAACGCCATAGTGAAGACCCGAATGAAGTTGGCACCCTCACACCCATTATAACTTCCTTTGGCAAAGATATATCATATTTTTTTTAAATCCATGGGACATCACCTTCTTTGAAAAACCATGAATTAGAGGGACCAATGCCTGCCTCTAATCCCATACTTTCTAATCATCTTGGCCAATGTTTCTTTTTAGTTTTTGAAGTAATAAGATATTTCCTAACAGCCAATGTATCACTTTGTTTCAATGATATGTGACTCCATAAAGAATATGAAACAATTTTAAATATAGGCATGGGATCTAATAAGTGGGTAATCTTAATATGCTCCCAATATGGGAGGTCATAAAATATAGATTTCCTTTTCATCCCAATGGGAAATTTCTCAAGTTAGGTGTCGAAGAAATCTGGATCATCGAACATAGGCTCCCCATTTGAATCGAACATTTCTATGAGCTCCTTCTCCTTCTCTCTCCCATATTCTCTAAGCCATTCCGCTAGTGTCATTATTGGAGGCCTTTTGGTTCTCTCTCATTTACTATTGAAAGCGGATGCTGCTCTTATATAAGGGTGTTCTTCTGGTGGGAATACCCTGGAGAAATCATACACTGGCTTTCGTAGGTCCTTGGACCATCTAGCTTTCAGAGAAGGTCCACAACATTTACATCCAAAATACCCTTTTGTTACAAGACCTGCGAGATTATATTTGTATACATTAATTAATATGCATGGAACGTTAAATAATATCATGAATATCAAAACAAATATTACATGAATTAAATAACTAATATGTGAAAGAACATTGTTATGTATATAAAAAAATCAATAAATTAAACATGTAATTTACCAGAGAAAACTCCAAAGCCTGAATAATCATGCGTCATGTAAGCACATATGCCATACAACGTAAAATGCCTCTCTGCTGCGATGGGTCTTGATACATCGTATACATTTATCCCATCCCATGATTCCTTCAGTTCATCCACTAGTGGTTGTAAGTAGACATCCATATTCTTCACTTGTCTTCTACTAGGGACTATGAGAGCCAACAAAAGATTTTCATTCTTCACGGACAACCATGGGGGATATTGTTATTGATCACTACTATAGGCCAAACATAATAGTTGGTGTTCTGGAGGGAATATGGGTTGATGCCATCCATGGCTATGCTGATTCATAGACTTCATACTTCATCCTTGAATTTTTCGGGCCATGTATCCTCTATATGCTTCATGGCTATTGAATCAGTTGGGATTTGCATAACTCCCAAATCACTTCTGTGTGAGGCAAGCCATCCCTGAAACATAGCTAATTATTTGCAACGAAAGAGCTTTTGAATCCTTGGGATTATAGGCATGTGCCTTAATATCTTAAAAGGAGTACCAGTACGCGATTTACCCTTCTTTTTTGATTTATCATACCTGTCATGCCCACATTTCAGACACATATATTTTTCTACATATTCTCCTCTATATAGAATACAATAATTTGGACATGCATGATATGATATGTACTCAACACCCAACATTTTCAACAATTTTTTTGCCTCTTCGCAGCTACCGGGAAAGACATTATCACTCGGAAGAACCTTATATTTGAATAACATGTATTTGGTGATCATGGAAAAATATATTAATAAATGTACATTAATGTTGATATAATTATTAACGTTCATAAAATTTACCATTTTTAATGTTCATTGCAGTGTACTGATTATATTTCAAATGTATATAAGGGAGTACTTTATGGTAACTTACCTCAAAAGTTCTAAGAAACATGCATTCGACAAGCCAAAATTTTCTTTCAAGTTGTACAGTAACATCATTTTTCTCAACTGGGTAGACTTTGACTGATCGCTAGGCCCAAAGAGAGGGGTGGTGGAAGAAAATTCAAGGCTTTCGAAAAAGGTGTCAGCGATATGAGCATCATCCCCTAGATGATCATCGTTTTGGAATGCATCTAAAAACATTGTCTCCATGGCAGTCGTATCCCTTAAGTAATCATCCATACCAACCTCTATTTGATCTCCTCCATTACCAGCTTGTGAAGAACTACTATTGTTGTAGTCATTCCTAATTGGTGAATCTGTACATAGCAAGAATTGAATTGATGGGTGATTCAACCATTCTTGGAATCGTTCCTCTCCGATTTTTTCTCTTAATTCAGTCTTCTCTCGATTTGAAATTTTCGTGGGGTGCAACGAAAGATGGTATGTAGGTCATTCATCATCACTAGAATCTTAATAATTAAAAAAAATATTTTAACATGATTAGTACAAAATATATGATATCAATTAGTAACCACGTTGACAATATTGCATGATTATAAATTGTTTTGACAGTGAAATAATTATATATTAATCAACATATATGTTAGTATGAATCTTAATTTCAAGTGTGCGAAAAAAGACCACTTTATCTGCGCATAAAAAACAACCCTAACAACAAAATATGGCTGCCAATATCTTCAGATCTGTAGTTAGTTGATCAAGATAAATGTTGCAAAAATATAGATCTATTCCTCAAAAGACATTAAGCAGTAGATAAAACAAGATTTACTCCACGCATCTAATAGACAAGACAAGGATATGTTGAATTAATTTTATATTAAGGGCACCTGGGAGGAAAACGTAGAAGGGTGTTACCAGTTCTCCTCAATGGGATGGGTTCTTGTAAGTCCTTAGCACTTCAGATCTAAAATTCCTCTCTCTTGATGGTGTAGAAAACCCAGACAAAAATGGAACTCAAAGGGATCTCACAAGAAAAAGGATAGAAAAATATGACAATGATGGTGGATCAAAGTCAGACCAAAAGTATAGATCCAGAGTGATCTTAGGTAACAAAAGGTGATGAATGAATGGAAAAACCCTTCTATTTATAACAAAATATTGAGTTAGTCTAGATATTGGTGCATAATTAAAATATTATTAACCAAATCAAGATCCAGCTTTTATGGAATATTTTATTATTTTTGTTGGAGGGAAAAGGAATTTGACTTGGGTCAAATCCCTTTATTTGTAAATAATAATAAATAAATGACTTATTTATCCTTTTAAGAATGTGGTTGAGTAATAATTAAATAAATAATGATTTATTTAACTATTTATGGGTGATTTAGTCAAATTTAACAAGGAATATGATTTAAATAAGGTTTAAATAATTATTCCTAGAAAATAATAAGATAAATAATAATTTATCTAATTAATTTTCCTATTTTGGGTTAAATATGACCAGGAATATTAATTAAACTGTTGTTTAACTAATTATTCCTTGAGGAAAACCAAACAAATATAGATTTTTTTAATATTTCCTCATGGGGTTTCCTGTTTAGACCATAAACAACTTAATAAAGGTGTTTTACTAAGTTATTTTTCATAGTGAAAGAAATTTCACTTAGGGTAAAATTGGTCTTACATGGTGTACTTAGGTCCATCTAATAGTAACAGGTTAGATGACCAAAAAATGGTGTAAAAGATTGCCCCCTAGCGTGCGAGTGTTAGGAGCTAATCATATGACCGAAGTACGTTGCAAGAACTCAATCACTAGACACCGAAGGGGAAGTCAAAGAGAGAGAAATATAAGGTAGACTGAAGCGCTAAAGGATTAGACCCTGAGGAGGCGAGACTTACAGGTGCGAAAGTCCTCGAGGCGGGGACAGAGGTGGGTATAATGGCCATGGAGATCACACAAAGCACAGGGGTGGTTGGTGTGAATAGTCTTGGGGTTCTTGGCTGCAGTCAAGGAAGGAACAGAGGTTTTCGGGACCGTAGACTCAGGGAACATGAAATTAACTATGGGATTGAGATGAGGCAACTCCGGACAAACATGGGTGGCATGACTGACAACATCACACAAATCACACTAGATAGTGCGTTTTGGCGGACGAGGAGGGGCAAGGTTTGTCGGGTGGCCTTGTCTTTGGTTGCCTTTGTTCGAGCTTTTCCCTTCTTACCCGAAGTGGTCTCAATAGGAGGTGGTTTTTTTTGAGGTGGCTGAGGCACTGGAGTATCAGGAGAAGTCACGGGGACTGGTTGAACCGGGGTCAAAGAAAGATAAGGTTTGGGTTGACCAGGTGGGGTAGTGGCTGGAGGATCGAGGTACCAGACGGGAATCCCAAGGGTCATGTTAGGAAGAGAGAAGGTGGCCATGACAGGTACCGTGTACACTCCTGGGGGGGAGCTAGGAACGGTATCTAACCGAAGGGGTAATGGCCAGGCGGGACTGCTCCTAAATGGTTAAGGCCTGGAGAAATCGTTCCAGGAGGGTAAAGAGGCTCATGGATACCAGGTGAAGGTCCAGGAGGAGGAGGTCTAGAAGGTTGAATCGAAGGGCTAGGAGTAGGTTGTGGAGGGCGAGGAGGCTACTGACTAGCCGAGGCGGGCCACTGGAGGGCAGCCCGAGACGATTGCATCATGAAAACATTTAATGAGATGGGATTAGAGACAAGAGGAGGAAGACCAGGGAATGTACCAAGAAATGAGGAATCTTTGTAGATTCCAGGTGAGACACTGGTCAAAGGATCGACGGTTTACTTATTGGCCACTGAAGAGATGATGGACTCAGGGGAGGTCTGAGACTTTGGTTTGTAATATGTCAACTGGTTAATGGTGGCTATATTTCCATTATGAGGGAAGGACATCTTGTGGTGAACTGCAGATGGGACAATAGACATCGCATAGGTGTAGCTACGACCCAATAGAATGTTGTAATCTAAGGGGGAATCTATGACTTCTACGTCAACGCAAACAATCTTGTCCATAAGAGTAGTACGACAATTGTAGAATAAGCCAATGGACTGGGAGGCGTGGCCACCCCACGCTCAGAGAGTGATCGTGGAAGGATCCAACTTAGGTGATATGAGTTTCTTCCAAACTGAAGTGGACATCACACAGGTGGATTCCCCCTCATCAATGATGCACCAGGAAACGTTGGCATTCTGGACCTTGACTGGGATTTGGAAAGGGATGGAAGCAGGGAGAGGGGGATGTTCCGACCGATCAACATCAAAGAAAATCAATCAATCGTCGGAAGGATCTACAGTTCCCATGGCAGATAGTAGAGCTTTTCATTGTGAAGGGCACGACTGGAGGAGTTCCAGCATTGAAATGGCAGCAGGAGATTTTTCCAATCATCTACTATGTTATACGAATGGGTAAATTTTCCAGAAGCAAAATTTCGGCGTAGTGGTCCCTTAGGGATATTGGTATGGACCTCCGCCTTAGGCTAAGGGATCTGCAAGGGACCATTAGGTGTCGAAAGAAGCTCTGTAGAGACCGAAGGAGGCGGCTCGGGGACAGACGTAGCAGGAGGCTTGTTGTATTGATGGGATTGAGTCTGAATATTGATGTCTACGGTTAGAGGTTGGTTAGAATTTATCATGAGCATCTGGTAATCGGGGGTACCAGATGGAAGAGGTTGAGTGGCCACTTGACCTTCAGGTGGTTGGGTAGCCACAAATCCTTGCTGAGGGAAAGGATTAGTAAACACATATGGCTGAATAGGCGCAGCACTAGGTGGGATGGAAGCGGAGGCTTGTTGTCCTCACAATTTTTCTTGAGACTGCCACATCTGCTTCATCTGTGCTAAAATAGGACAATCATGTGTGTAATGACCATAAACACCACAACAAGAACAAGGCTTGTTCATGCGAACATGCCTGTCCTGCTTGGGCTGAGTACCCTATTGTTGGTTAGTAGTGTTAGGAGAATTATTTTGAGGATTAGGACCAAGATTATTGGGAGCAGATTGATTTTGAGTGCCTTTCCTCTTCTTTCTGGAAGGAGGAGGATTAGTCGTGCCCTGCTGTGCATACACCTGCTCCTGAGGGGGCAGTGGCTACTATTGCGAGGGTTGAGAAGGCAAGGGAGGAGGATGTGCTAATGTTGGATGAGCTGGAGCACCAGGCTGTGGATACGGATAATAAGGAGGTTGGGCAAAAGGAGGAGGCATGTCGTATCCTGGATACACGCTACCGGGAGGGGGAAAAGTGCAAGAGGTGCTAGCCCCCCCCTGAGGAAGACTATAGCCCATGGGAGGTTGAGCGTATGGATGAGAGAGAGCTCCAACGATACCGCCGAAGGCATGAGATGCCCCCGGTGTGTTGGCATCACTGGGTCTAGGTAGATCAGGTAGAACGGTATAAACATAACCCGACTGAGTGTAGATCAGGTCATATTTTAAGGCAATTTGGAGAGCGACTTCTTCAGTTTGAGGGAAATGCGATGGGACATCTTTGCTGATAGGGGGCAAGAGAGATCTAAGGAACCAGTCCATGTAGACATGGTCTTCGAAGGTAGGGGCTTGACATAATCTCTTTCTTCTCTGCCATTCTTGGATATGAAAGGATAGGCAGGTTGTAGACGATTGACGAAAAGAAGTAAAAAGTTTGGTACCAGTGTCATAACGAAGAGAAAGCTGGAAATAAGAAAAGAAAGCCCGAGCAAGAGTCGTAAAGGTGGTATCAGAAGATGCAGCCTGATCAACATACCACTTAGAAGATTCTCTTGTAAGCGTACATTGGAAAAACTGAAGACAGACAGATTCATCGATAATGGAGTTAGACGAACACCACATGTGGAAAGATCGAACATGGTTTGTAGGATCTTCTCCAGTAAGGCCTTCAAACTTGGGGATGTCAGAAGGGAGATTAGTCGGCATAGCAAGCCAAATAGCATCATGGTGTATAGGGTCATTTATCAACTGGTCAAAATCGGGAAGATTGAGGCCTGCCATATAGGGGAGCAAGGGAGCAGCCGGGATAGTTCCTATTGCAGTCCCACTAGTAGTATTCCCAGCATTAGGGCCGGTACTACCACCAGCATTAGGTCCTGAACCAGACATGGTGAAGGTGACAGGAAGAGAATCGGGAGCGGAAGGAGAACCCAAAGGACTAGAAGAAGAGTCAGAGTGCAGACTCAGAGGAGGACTAACTCGAATCCTACGCGGAGGAGTAAGTCTTCCTACTGGAAACTGAGGATGAAGGCCAAGAAGTCTCCGGGATAAATTCCTTGGTGGCGCAATGATGATGACACAAACACAGCACAAAGGAAAAAGAGACTGGCAAGGGCAATGAGGTGTAGGATCAACTGATTTCAATGTCGAAACAAGGGTGAAGAGGTGCAGGATCAATTGATTTCAATGTTTTAGGGTCTTTTCTTGGCGGTGTTAACCAAGCCCTTTTTTGCTTAGGGTGTGTGCAACGTGTGTAAATTTTAATTTTTAAACCCAGACGTTTGTAGAGAAAAATAAAAAGTGTGTTGTGTAATTTTAAATAAACCTGTAGATAACAGTATATGAAACTGAAATAACAGTAAATAAACAGCTAATAATGCAATAATCTAAACCCAAGAAGACGGGCCTCTCAACAAGTAGTCTGTAGGTGGGCAAAAAACTAGTCAAAGCACACCAAAATAGCCAATAGATCTAAGGTCGGGAGGGACAGGGATCTAAAGGTCAAAATCTGCTGGAAAGTGGTGCAGAAAACATCAACAAATTGGAGGAAAGATTGTTGTAAATGAGGTGGCGAAAAGCTATCTCCTGGAGGGAAATAGAGTCAACCCTAGAGGAAAACCAAAAAAAAACTAAATGAGGTGATTTGGATGGATAAATAGCCAATATGAAGCGGATTTAAAGGTGAGGTATCAGATCTGCAAAAAGGCTGAACACGTTGAAAATTTCAGACAACTTGCAGCAGCTAAAACTCCTCCACAAAATGTGGAGGGTACTGAAGCCCTAGGGGGCTAGGTTCCCACTTAGTTGAGTAAAACAGAACAAGTATAGGTTCAAAATAGGCAGAGATGGAGTTCAAACAAACTTGAACAGATACCCAGACAAACGCAAAAAAAATTCAGAAAAACTCCTGCAAAAAGTTCAAGTCATAGTTTCTGACCTGTTTTCTGTAGAGGTCGCAGTTTCTAGGCTGAAAAGTGTGACCTGGAGCTCTAGGTCGCATGTTTAGGGCCAAAAAGTGCAACTTGCACTTCCGACACTCTCGATGGCAGATTTCAGTAAAAAGTGTTGTCTTAGCTGCGGTTGATGTCTGTCACCTCTGCAATAGGTCCGAAAATACATGAAAGTTAGAATTTTTACTGTTTTAGGGTTTTATAGGTTAAAAACAACATCAAGAAAAGAAAAACAAGAGGCTGAAGAGAAATCCTAGGGTTTGAAGTAGCTGGATATGCAAGGATCATAAAAACGACAGTGGTTGTAATCATAAACCCGTGTGCAGTCGTTAGTTGTTAGTATGAATCTTAATTGCAAGTGTGCGAAAAAAGACCACTTTAGCTGCGCATAACAAATAGTCCTAACAACAAAATATGGCTGCCAATATCTTCAGATCTGTAGTTAGTTGATCAAGATAAATGCTGCAAAAATCTAGATATATGCATCAAAAGACATTAAGCAATAGATAAAATAATATTTACTCAATGCATCCAATAGACAAGACAAGAATATGTTGAATGAATAGGAAAAAATAGAAGGACGTTACCAATTCTCCTCAATGGGATGGTTCTTGTAAGTCCTCAGCACTTCAGATCTAAAATTCCTCTCTCTTGATGGTGTAGAAAACCCAGATAAAAATGGAACTCAAAGGGAGCTCACAAGCAAAAGGATAGAAAAATATGACAATGATGGTGGATCAAATTCAGACCAAAAGTATAGATCCAGAGTGATCTTAGGTAACAAAAGGTGATGAATGAATGGAAAAACCCTTCTATTTATAACAAAATATTGAGTTAGTCTAGATATTGGTGCATAATTAAAATATTATTAACCAAATCAAAATCCAACTTTTGTGGAATATTTCATTATTTTTGTTGGAGGGAAAAGGAATTTGACTTGAGTCAAATCCCTTTATTTGTAGATAATAAATAAATAAATGATTTATTTATCTTTTTAAGAATGTGGTTGAGTAATAATTCAATAAATAATGATTTATTTAAATATTTATGAGTGATTTAGTCAAATTTAACAAGGAATATTATTTAAATAAGGTTTAAATAATTATTCCTAGAAAATAATAAGATAAATAATAATTTATCTAATTAATTTTCCTATTTTGGGTTAAATATGACCAAGAATATTAATTAAATTGTTGTTTAACTAATTATTCCTTGAGGAAAATCAAACAAATGTGGATTTATTTAATATTTCCTCATCGGGTTTCCTGTTTAGACCATAAACAACTTAATAAAGGTGTTTTACTAAGTTATTTTTCATAGTAAAAGCAATTTCACTTAGGGTAAAATTGGTCTTACATGGTGTACTTAGGTCCATCTAATAGTAACAGGTTAGATGACCAAAAAATTGTGTAACAATATATACCAAACAATTATAACTATAATTACCATCATTGTCCCGGGATTGTGGCTAGAAGATGCAATATTGTTACAATTGGCAGGGTGAAGCGGCTATCCATTTTCATCTACTAAATGCGCCTTGCGGTATGCTGCTCCTGATAAGAACTTTCGACGTTTTGGAGTAGATGACGTTTGAATTTTTTGTGCATCTAAACTGGATGTTGAATCTGCATGAACCTGCAAATTTGTATACATTATAAATTTAATTAAGCTGTGCATGATTGACTGCATGGATAAAAAACATAAATGCAATTAGATAGTGAAAATATAAATAAAATCTGAAGTAAATATTACGTCTCGAGATGGATAAGGAGAAATTTGTGATTGAATTTGATAAATATTATAGAACGAGCTGGATTTTGAAGAATTGTCCATTCCATATAATTATGATATTTTCTCCTTGCATTTGAGCAAAACAAAATTTTTTTTTCGTGCACACACATAAATGTAATTTCGGTGTGTAATGTATAGAACACCGCATCGATGTGTTTTTTGTAATGCACACCAGTGTCGTTTTATACCCAGACGCACCAGTGACGAACAACCGCAAATAAAAAAAAAACACAACTTTACTTTATTTAAGTGAAAAAAAGAGGTAAATTGAAAATGGGCAGCAAAATATTTTTGAAAATATAATTTCATAAAACATTTCTTTAAACACTGAACACTTTTCATTATTTCACTCTTTTTGCAAAAATTTTCATCCAGAGATTTGCAGGATACATACCTGGAGCAAACAGAGCATGAGAGCACTGTGGAGCAGGGAAATACGTTTGAAAAGAAGTATTCAAACAATCAAAATTCCAAATCTCTAGTGTTTCAAACCCTGTACCATATAATTTTCAAACGATGTGAGTAAAGTTTATTGTTTTTTTTTAAACTTTTTTTCTATAGTTTTTTTTATGCAGTAAAAGAAAAAATCAAAGTTTATTGTTTTTTTTTAACTTTTTCTGCAGTTTTTTTTTATGCAGTAAAAGAAAAAAAATCAAAGTTTATTGTTTTTTTTACTTTTTCTGCAGTTTTAAGAAGAAAAGAAAAAGAAAAAGAAAAAGAAAATCATCTATTTTTAAAAACAAAAACCCTAGATTCTTTTTGTTTCTGCCCTTTCTTCTCCCTCTTTCTGTAATTTCATAATTAGGGCTTTTCAATTTAGATTTATAGGGTTTGTATAGTCATAAGACATCCAACCCACAGGACAACTTGCATAGTCGGATCCAATTCATGTCGGCCCTTGCGTGAATTAAAAAAAAAATAGATTTTTTTTCCTCAGTGCGCTCTGTTATAACAAAGCACCGCGAAAGTATAGTGATTAAAAAAAAAAAAAAAAAAAATTGTTTTTATTAGTGCACCATATGTAACATATGACACCGGTGTACTATTTTGATTATGGCACACCGCGAACGTGCTGTTTTCGCCAAAAAAAATCAATTTTAGAAACAAACCCTACATTATTTTTGTTTCTGCCATTTCTTCTCCCTCTTTCTCTGATTTCAAAATTAAGGCTTTTCAATTTATATTTATAGGGTTTGTATTGCTAAATATAAGCCTAAGTCATCCAACCCACAGGATGACTTGCATAGTCAGATCCCAATCCATGTCGGCCCTTGCGTAAATTAAAAAAAAAAGATTTTTTTTATCGGTGTGCCCTGTGTACTTGAGTGCACCGGTGCACTCTATTATCCCATTGCACTATGAAAGTACTGTGATAAAAAATTTAAAAAACAAAATATTTTCTCAGTGTGCCATTTGTAGAATATGCAATTGGTGCGCTATTTCATTATGGCACACTGCGAACATTCTGTTTCAAAAAAAAAACTTTCAAAAAATAAAAACCATACATTATTTTTGTTTCTGCCATTTCTTCTCCCTCTTTCTATGATTTTAGAATTAGGGTTTTTCAATTTAGATTTATAGGGTTTGTATTTCTAAATATGGACCTAAGACATCCAACCGACGGGACAATTTGCATAGTCGGATCCCAATCCATGTCGGCCCTTGCTTGAATTTAAAAAAATAGATTTTTTTTTCATCGGTGCACTCGACATAACTTAGTGCACTGGTGCTTTTTATTGTACAAGTGCACCATGAAAGTTATCTAATAAAAAATCAAAAAACAAATTTTTGTATCGGTGCGCCATATGTAAAATATGGCACCAATTTATGCTGCAAAAACAAACACTGGACGATTTTTACTATTTATCATGGTTAATCGGTGCGATGATTGAAATGTAACGCACCGGTGCACCTTGTTGACATAGAGCACCGTACGGTCTATTATACTTCTTGTGCAGTGCGTTTCTAAGACACCCACGCATCGACGTCGGTGCTTAAACCATGAATGGCACACTGGTTTCTTGAAATTTTTTTTTTACTTGAAAAGTTGACAATATGTTTATAAATATATTAATGAATGATATAGTATAGGTTTGAGATTGATAAAGAAAATATTGACAAGAGATTAAGTAACAAAAATACTGATAACACATAAAGAAAAACAAAAAAGACAAGTTCTTTGTAAATTCTTTACAAAAAATATTATTTTTCAACTATATGTAAGTTTAGCTAATATGTATTTTTTACTGTGTATCATGCAGAGCCACAAAATGATTAAGCTCAATAAGATTATTTCTGATCTAGGACCATAAGAGCATAAAATCTTGATGGAAAAATTGCAAAAGGATGAATCAGGTGAATGAAAAAATATTATCGATCCAATATGTGTTTTTTTTTTTTAAATTTCCGTTAATAATATAATTAACATTATTATATAACATGTGTCAAAAAATCTATTAATTCATATTTGTTTAATATTCTAGAGGGACCAACAATTCAGAAAAGGAATTTTGTTCTAAGAAAAGAAAAAAAATAGAACATGCAAATGAAAATGAATTTCTCCTTACCTCATCTGGAGTGGTGTTGGAGGTTAAAGAAAGAGGGGAAAACTTTTAAAAAAGTTTGAGGGATCTAGTGGAATGAATGTATAGACGTTTTTTCCACTTACGATACAAAAACCAATCCGATGATTCTAAGAACCAAATTTTATCTAAACTATAGGAAGAGTTTCCAGAGAATTGGTCAATGAGACATGTCAGAATTTTAATAGAAAAAACGTACAACAACAAAAAAGAAAAAATGAAAAAGTAATATTCCTTTAAATGTTTGTCTAAAATTATTTATAAATATCGCTTTTGTTATATTTACTTTTCATATATCAATATAAATATTAAATAGTTTATTGTCATGTTACATTTTCAGGAAGATTATGAAAATCTCAAAAGATGAACAAGCTGATATCAAAAATATGCCAGTAGGAATGTCTAAAAAGGTGTACAAGGAGTTGGTCAAAGAAATGGACAAACTTGCATCATGGGAGGAGCCATCTCAACAACAACGTGCTTCAAATGTAATATGTAATCATTGAATTTTTCGATCATTAGGTATAATAAATAAACAATTTAGCATTAAATATTAATTTTCAAGTATTTTCTTGCATAAAAGAAAAGAAAATGGAACCCATTCAGCACATAAAACAGGATGACAAGGAAGAAAATGTTTGATATCTAAGTTTGTGAGTAATTGTTACTTCCTTATAACAACTTAACTAGATTTCATTTTTGTATTTTTTAAGTTGTTTTACAAAAATCATCATTTATGTTTTCAAACAGGTGCTAACATACAAAGAAGAACCATCAGAGGAACTGATTGAAATTAGGTTAAATATGGGTTGTGAGTATATGTTGGCATATCATCTTAATTGTGGAATTTGTAAGCATCTATTGATCTTGTTTTACTTAGCTCCGTCTATAATTAATAGAAAAAAAATCTTTTATATTAAATATATGATTTTTTATGAGGTATAAAACTTGCAGAAAACAAAGTATAGAACTGCGCCAACAGATGTTACATAGCTTTGAAAGAATGTGTATAGTTTATGAGTCAATTGTTGCAATGGTACGTCATTTATTTTCGATTGACATTGATGTATATTGGTTGATATTGAAATTTTCATTATTCTCACCAATGTATATACACTCATTACAGTTTATTTTTATGTTTGTAGATGGAAGGTGAAGAAGAAGAAAACAATCAACACCATGAACAAAACATTCCTGAAAATAACCCAAGTCATGGAAGTAGCTCTAGCAGTGACAACAATTCAAGCGAAGAAAGATGATCACTATGTTTGGATATCAAAGCAAAGCGTTGTATTTTTTGAAATATGTCTATGAAATCAGACATTTTCTTTAATGTAATGGACATAGTATCCCAATTGAAAGACAAAGGGATACCAATAACTGTCCCATTTTGTATGACAAAGAATGTCTTATATATATATATATATATATATATATATATGTTTTAATTTATTCTATTGCGCTCTCCATTGTCTCTATTTAATTCTCCATTGTCGTTCTCAAATGCACTAATAAAAATTTAATTCATATGAATATTGTTATAAGATATATATGTGTCGACTTTTGATGAATAATGAATTTTAAAAAACCACAATAATTATGATATGATATAAAAAATTAATCCAAACATCACATTCAAATGCATTAATAAAAATTTAATTAATATGAATATTGTTATAAGATGTGTCGATTTTTGATGAATAATCGATTTAAAAAAATCACAATAATTGTACTGTCACTGGTTGATTTTTCTAAAAAATACAAAATGAAAACTGGTGCATGTCAGTTATTGTACACAGGTGCGTTTGTATTCTTAAGCACACTGGTGTGTTTTGACGGCCTATGGGCACCGCACAAATACCAAAACCAATTAAAAATATCAAGGCGTTTGTGCGGTACGACACATCGATGTGTTTATGTCTATACGCACTGGTGCCATTGTATGACCTATGGGCACCGCACGAATACCGATACCAATTATAAATCTCGGTGCATTTGTGTGATACTACAAACCGGGACGTTTATGTGTCTATATGCACCGGTGCATTTGTAAGACCTATGGGCACCGCACAAATACCGATACCAATTATAAATCTTGGTGCATTTGTGTAATAATGTGCACCGGGGCATTTATGTGTCTATACACACCAATGCATTTGTACAACCTATGGGCACTGCATGAATACTGATACCAATTATAAATCTTGGTGCATTTTTTTGATACTATGCACTGGTGCATTTCTATAATTCTACGCATCGGTGCATTGATACGACCTATGGGCACCGCACAAATCCCAAGACCAGTTAGAATGGCCCCGTGCGTTGTATCACCAACACTATGCCCGGTGCAGTTTTATACCTTAACGACCCGGTGCATTTTCCTTCGACCGCCCCGAGGCGCCTGCTACATGTACGCACCAGTGCATTAAATCCTGAGTAGCGCACCAATGAAAAAAACATCCATTAACCTCTAGCCACCCATTTTTTTTTAGTTGTGTTGAATTTTCGTTAAAAGCTCTGCCAAAACCTCCATAACCATAAACGGATGTTGTAGCAAATGTTTTTTTTGATAATTTTGGCCAATTTTATAACACTAAAAACCTCGTTTATAACCTCTGCTAGACGGTCTTTTCGTTGTCGTGAGAGTGAATCTCATACTACTCAGGTTCTTTTTGTTTCTTGAGATTCCAATGAATTGAGGGGAAATCCTCCCATTCTGACGGTACAAGGGGATAATTCTACCGTTTCGATAACACAAGGGGGAATATCTCCTATTCCCATGGCTCCCTCTCCAAGTAGTATGGTCACTTATTTTAATTGGAGTCAACTTGAAGGATATCATCTTCCTTCTTATGTTCCCTTCCAGATCATAGTACAAGTTTATAATATACCCATTCCTGGCACAATCATAGGTGAAGGCACATCGGTTAGTATTCTTTCCTCAATTTCTTGGAAAGATTTAGGTTCTTTGCAGCTTGTGCCTGTTATCCAGAATTTGTAGGATTTTAACAAAGGAACCAATCAGCCATTAGGGATCCTTCCTAAGTTTCCTATTACTTTGGGAGGAAAAATCATCTATATTGATGTGATGGTTGTCCAAGGCCCTTTGGATTTTAGTTTACTCCATATTCGTGACTATTTTTATGTCATGAGAGATCTTGTCTCTTCTCTCTTTCATGTGATATGTTTCCCACACATTAGGGGAAATTTGAGGTCTAAAATGGGCCTCCTAAGAAAAATGTACAACCAAAATAAAATTTATAAGAACCAATAAGATTCAAGATGATGATGTCAACCATGGGGGATGATTCACCATTTTTTTAATGTAAAAGGGTAAAAATATTAAAAAATAATAAAATAATAAAACTACTTTTTCAACTCGTATTTTCAACTTCTCTCCCAAAGTTGCTACTCAAATTTCAAGTGGGAGTACTCGTTGGATACGAAATTTAATTCTTTATCCAAGGAGTACCCATGTTGCATACTTTTGATGGACCCCGCTACATGAAAAATCACAAATACATGAAAAAGTGTGATTGAAGTTGCATACTTTTGATGGACCCCGCTACATGAAAAATCACAAATACATAAAAAAGCGTGATTGAAATCACATTTTTTCATGTATTTGTGATTTTTCATGTAGCGGGGTCCATCAAAAGTATGCAACATGGGTACTCCTTGGATGAGGAATTAAATTTTGCACCCAACGAGTACTCCTTCTCGAAATGTGAGTAAAAACTTTGGGAGATAAGTTGAAAATACGAGTTGAAAAAGTAGTTTTTTCTTTTTTCCCTCTAAAATTTGATGATGTAATCAAATCTTATTTTAATATTTGCACTATTATTTTATAATATCCTTAGCAGGCCCATTTTAGGCCTCAAAATTCCCCTAATTATGAAGGAAGAATCATGACCATTGATAAACTTTCATTCGTTGGTCCTAATTTGGCTCCAAATCAACCAACATCCCAAAATGGTCCTTATGTGCAAATGGTATCTTCCCCACCACGGGTCAATTATGTGGAAACTTGTTCCATGCTTGTACCTGTTGATGATCTATTCATTGATATAGTACATTAGGTACTGGTGGTATTGGAGCCTGATCTTTCCATTAGATCCCTTGATATGTATCCATTACATAGTGTTGTTCTCCCATCTTATGAGAACCTCTTGGAAGTCATGGACTCTTATGGGCCAAGATCAAGGTGTCGGAACAAAGTTCCTTTTCTTTTGTCAAGCTCCTTAAAAAATGAAACAAGGTCTCTGGAGTAGAGTTCCTTTTCTTCTCTCAAGCTCCTTAAAAAATGAAACAAGGTCTTTGGACTAGAATTCCTTTCTTTGTGTCAAGCTCCTTAAAAAATGAAACAAGGTCTCATGAGAAAGGTTCCTTTTATTGTGTCAAGCTCGTTAAAAAATGAAACAAGGCATCTTGAGCATAATTCTTTTCCAGTGTCAAGGTCATTAAAAAATGAAACATTCCCCCCTCTAATTCGAGTATTTGATTATATGTTGTAAATTATTAGTCGAGTATTTCACTTGATATTGTAAATGAAATTTCATTCCATCCACCTGTTGGCCACTAGTAGTCTACTTAGGTGAATGAAATGAAGTTTAGGGGGACATGTACCTCGAATTGATTCATTATTTTGGTGGCATGCAAAATTATTACAAGCATATTTTGTCTCCATTTCAAGCTTGTGTAAAAATGAAACCACTCTCAAGCATAACTTTTCCTCATGTTTCAAGCTTGTTAAAAAATGAAACCAATTTCAAGCATAGTTTCCCATGTTTCAAGATTCTGTAAAAATAAAACCATTTTCATCCTACCTCTCATGATTTCCATTTTTATCAGCCTGTTTTTGTTGGGGGAATGTAAAATTATTCCAAGCATTGTTTGTCTCCGTTTCAAGCTTGTGTAAAAATGAAACCACTCTCAAGCATAGTTTTTCCTCATGTTTCAAGCTTGTTGAAAAATGAAACCAATTTCAAGCATATTTTCCCATGTTTCAAGCTTCTGTAAAAATGAAACGGTTATCATCCTACCTCTCGTGATTACCATTTTTATCAACCTGTTTTTGCTAGATGAACCTTGTTTTTTTCATTCTATCATCACCATCTTCTTGGATGATTGTACGCTTTCAATTGGATTTTACCCTTTCTTGGGGAACCGCTATGACAAGTGGTCTTATTAGCCATCCTCTTGACCTTTACATGTTTTTAGCAGTTTCACAATGACTAGAACTAGTTGCTACCCCTTATACCACTCGTTCCTCATGGAGGAGTTCTATTTAATATATTTTTAGACTCCCAAAATATGAAAATATTGTTGAGCACTTGTATTTTCGAACTCGTAAAAGTAAATGAAAATACGTCAACTCAGTATAATTTTAACCCTTTCCGGACTAGATAGAATAGCTACGAAAAAGGAATACCATAGTAGAACATGGCTAAGCGGTTCTCTTGAGTATTTTTTTCTACCTTTTCGGACTTGAGAGACTATCTATGAAAATGGAGATGTGAGGTTTTCTTTTCTGCCTTTTTTTCAATCTCTCTAAACATGAAAAATATGTTGCATTTTACCTTCGCTGGATTCGTTAAAACATCAAACAATGATGGAATTGTCGAACATGACAAGGAAGAACCACTCCTTCTCAGGGTTCGTTAAAAATAATTGGAGGGATTCATCTGAAGGATGAAATTATAGATCAAGCATATGTTATCCTCCTCAATATTATTAAAAAATAAAGAGGTACTGGCCAATATGGTTGGGGAAATTGGGAAAATAGGGGATTCCATCTTTGCTAGATGGCAATGAGTCGCTCTTGAACACGACACTTTCCACTTCATCACCATGTTTGTTGAGTTGGGTAATCTACTTTTCTGTGGTTATCATACCATTTTCCGAGCCTCCATTTCGGTTTTGGGTCAATGCTGCTAGCTCCATTTAGTGTTGTTATGTGTTCAAGATAAGTCCTTAAGTTGATCTATGCTACAATAATCTTAAGCCTTCAATTCATGTTTTCCTTTCTTGATCATATCAACATCATTCTGATCATTCTGTCTCAATCATGATACCCGTTTCATGTTGTTGATGGGGGATACATCAAGGCCCTCTTGTGATGGGTCACTTCTTGTCAACATCAACACATCATTTAGGAATTTGAATTAGAAACACCGCTTTGGTACCTTGGTGCTTGCATACATCAATGGAAATTTTCCTCGCTCTCGGCAAAAAGTTTACATCAATGGCCCTCGATTGAAAGATTTTGTGTGGTGTTTGACATCAGCTCATTTAATCATTCCATACAGATTATGTAGTAGTACCTTGAGAGCCATTAACATCATTGGTGGTTTCTCTCACGGTTGTTAACAACTTACATCATTTGCCGGTAATAAGATGATGTCTACCATGTTCGACTCTAGATCATTGATCCACATGGTTAGACTCATACATTAGTGGGGTAGAAGACCCCAGATCTATTTTCATTCATTTGGAATGTGATTCAGGGGTTATACAAAGATCACAATGTATGATGGTCATGATCATATAGACGAACATCCATTCATGGGTCCACCAATTACATTTGTGGATGCGTCTTTTGATCATTGTACTTGTTATGTTAGCTTATGAGCTCAGTATGGGTATGTCTCCCTCAACATCCAATTGTCATGATAAATATATTGTAACAGATGAAGCTCACTGATTTTCCTTGATCCCTACTTGTCACAAGGTAAATCACTACATTCATCAGCCGCCATCTCTGGCATTTTTCTTTAGGGGGAATTATGTGATAGGCCATTTTTTCACATCTGATTAAGTGAGCCTCCTAATGGGATCAATCAAAATACTATTCCCATTGTCATCATCTTGCATAAATCCCTAATCATGTACCTTTGATCCCTCATAATTTCAACCCTAAACTACCCTATCTAAGCCAGTTTGAGGACCAAAGCTCCCTCCAAGCCTACTGTGTGCGTTCACCTATAGGTTGCTCCACTATGGCCAACGTTGGTCACTAGCAGGTTTCTCTTCTTTGCACTTGTGTTGGTTCTAGAATTTTGTGAGAATGATCAAGATTCTGAAAGCTTCACATTATAGGAGTTTCCAAAATTTATTTCAACTACTTACCTTAGATTGACATTTAGATCCTATCTTACCTTAATTTGGATTTTTCAAAGGTGGATCTAGAACCTTAGAATGGTAATTAGCTAAGAACTTCCAACTTACCCTACTCTCCTATATATTTACCATGTTTCATATGCAAAGGTTAGGTGAATGAATGGTTGGATTTGGAGAGTGATTATGCCCTTATAATGCTGCAGTAAGTAGTTATCATATCATGCATAGGGTGTCTGGAGGTGCATATTGTGACAAGGAAAGGATGAGTCAACAACTTGGAGGAGCTCTTCTAAAATATCAACTGCCACTTATGGTTGTAATCTCCTTCTGTTTATATTAATGAAAATAATTATCTTTTTTCTTGTATGTGATGTCGTTATTTCACTTATTTCAATTCCATGTTGATATATTGAATAGAGTATCTAGATGATACTGCATACATATCATAATTTCTTGACTTGTGTCATCTGACTATGCAAGATCTAATTTTGGCGATCAAAGCTAGAATTAGAGCTTCCAAGATAAAGAAGGAGAAAAGTGAGTGACATTTTCTAGGTAGGCCTCACTCCATCATCTATTTACTTTAAGGAAAATCATTGAGTTCCTTGTCTCTCTATTGTTCTAGGTTGACCACCAAGCCTAGGGGAGATACCTTTGTTTGCAATCGTAAATCCCGTATAACACTTACAACCATAAAAAAATGTCCTATTATTGGCCAAATTTGAAAAAGGAAGTGGTTGATTTTGTGGCAAGGTGCGTAGAGTGTCACCAAGTAAAGATGAGTGCATACATCCAACTAGATTGTTACAGCCTATCCCCATTCTAGAGTGGAAGTGGGAGGTAATTTATATGGATTTTTTTACCAGATTTCCCAAAATGTCTAAGCTGCATGACACAATCATGGTAGTAGTGGAAAAGGTATCTTATCAAGGTAGCTTATTTTGTGGCAGTCGAATATACCAATTCCACTAGTGACATAGCATAAAATTTCATAAATGATATTGTGAGACTACATGGCATCCTCAAGAAGATCATGTTAGGTAGAGATGTTAGGTTCACTTCCAGGTTTTGGAAGGAACTGTTTACAGGATTGGGAACAAAATGATCATTTTTTACAATTTATCATCCAAAAACATATGGGAAAACAAAGAGGGTCAATCAAATCCTTGAGGATGTATGTGATGCATCAACCCAATAAATGGGAGGAATATATTCCACTTGTGGAGTTCCCATACAATAATGGACACCAAGAGTCCATAAAATTGAGCCCCTTTGAGGCTTTGTATGGAAAGAGCTATAACACTCCCATTAGCTGGAGTGACCGAGTTAATAGAATCCATATAGGACTTGATATGCTCAGGGATATGGAACAATAGGTTCAGAAGATATAGTAGAACTTGAAGGTGGAACATGATAGAAAAAAAAGCTATGCAGATTAGCATACAACACACAAGGAGTTCCAAGTTAGAGAAAATGTTTACATGAGATAAAAACCTAAAAGGAGCTCCTTGAGAATTTGGATTTGCACAAAATTTACACCATGGTATTTTTGACCATTCGAATTCCTTGAAAGGATTGGGCCAGTAGCATATAGGTTGGCTTTACCTTCGTTAAATAAAGTTCATTATGTTTTCCATGTTTCCTTACTTAAAATATATGTGCTGAACTATAATCGCGTGGTTGATTGTTCTATGATACAGGTGGAACTAGAAGGATATTTATAGCAAGAACCAATTTGAATTCCATACCAGAGGAGTCTCAAGCTCTAGATTCAAGCCATAGAACAAGTCAAGGTGCAGTAGAAGCACTTTGGCAAGAGGAGCATGTCGCTCTTGAACATGACACTCATTTTTATCTTGTATTGGGTTTGGGATATCCTCGATTTGTCACTTGTCTTCATGGGTTTTGGAAATCCATTTTAATCTCATTTTATTATATCCTATTTTCATCATGACCTTTGATCCTATTTTGAGTCAAATGCTGCCAAATTCTGGAGTCATTTCACCGATATGTTCAAGTGAAGTCCCATATGAAAATTTGAACCACTTGTAACTTGTCTAATCCTCTCTGCATCAATCCTGAATCTCTCTTATCAAATCTAAAAATCCTATGCTTCGTGTGGGAAAAATTATGGCCTTCCTTCGACAGATCACTTCCTATCGACTCCAACTCATTATTCAGGAAGATGATTTAGAAGCTCCCTTTTAGTACCTTGGAGATTGCATGCCTCAATGCCATGTTATTTGCATTCGACGATAGGTTCACATCATTGGCCTTTGATCGGATCATTCTGTGAATGTTCGAATTCATCTCCATTTTTCACACCCATATATTGTGTTGTTGTACCTTGAGAGCCATCGTCATCATTGGTGGTTTCTCTCGTGCGTGTTAATGATTTACATCATTGATTGGTAATCAAGTGGTTTCTACCATGTTTGAATTCAACACATCTATTCACATGGTTAGATTCATACTTTGGTTGGATCGAGATAGAGGTGAATACTCTGGGTTTCATTTGATAAATCCAGGCTGTGTGGAGTTATTCAATATTCATGATTGTACACATGAGCCTTTCTAGATGGATGGTTGTGCCCATGTCATGGATACATGATAAATGTTATCCATTCTAGTCACATGGTTGTGTCCATGCCATGGATCCATGTATTTTTATATTCCTTCTCAAATATGTATTGTTAGGCATAGTCACATCAGAGATGTCAGATATATTGTATTATATTTGGATTGCAGGTCTCCTAATGGTGGTTCTCTTGGTCCTTGCCTTCAATTGTAAAGAACTTCAGCCATCACTTCCCATTCCGACTTCATGCTTTAGGGGGAATCTATTATATAGTATTTTTTCACACTCCACTTTGTATTGCCATACCACTAGTGTCGCAAAATATGTTCTCCATAAAAAATTCCTAGAACATCCCTAAATAAGTGGAATAAGACTTGATTTAAAAATATTTTGAAAATCTTGTTTTACAAGGCAAACACATTCTGCATTACTGATGACCCATGCTTGTACCTTTTTTCACCAATTGTGGCTAGCACTGGTAGCGCGACTTTTTTTAGGAAAATATTCACTAGTCCACTTCAGGAAGTTCTTCCCAAAATGGAGGAGAAGATTCCCTTACTATAAGCCTCGAGAATGACGATGTGGTTTCAGGTTGTTGATGATAGGAGCGAGACCTCCAATTCATGGCCATGGATCCTCTTTCCATGTTTTTTTCCCTTAATATGTGGAACTCCTCCCACCTTTTATGGATCCTCAAATCCCTCTCCTTCCCTAAAAATGAAACCCCTACCATCCACTCTTGGTTGGTTTCCATCCTATGAGTTGAATCATTCCCAATTTCTACCCATTTGCGAAGGAGGAAGTTTTTTGAAGAGTGAAGGTTAGGACTTGGAGTCTCACCCGAAGGAGGCATCCAAGATCAAGGCTTCTAGTTGTATTTATCCCTTTATCATTCTATTAATAATACAGTATGTGTTTCCTTTCCATAAATATGTCAATGATTTTCTATTTATTGTAGCGTTCCTTGATTTGCTGCATATCTTATACTAGAGACTATTTTTCTTTGTAATTTTTTTTTTCTCCACTTGTTCTTCCTTACAGGCATTCATCTTCACCAATGGAGAGGAGATTGTGAGCGTGGAAGAGAAAGAAGTAAGGCTGACACCAA
This sequence comes from Pinus albicaulis, assembly GCA_034641835.2. Taxonomy (NCBI): domain Eukaryota; kingdom Viridiplantae; phylum Streptophyta; class Pinopsida; order Pinales; family Pinaceae; genus Pinus; species Pinus albicaulis. The sequence goes on from CM076584.1 coordinate 1,210,300,865, forward strand.
CGGTGAGTAGCAGCATCATAAATAGGTAGGAAATCTATCCTCCATTTTTTCTAGCATAAGTTAGGAAAGGTTGCATATATTTGTCTCGTTTGTTGCTAGATCATCCAATAGGAATTGAGGGATCACTTATTTCTACAGAAAGGATTTCCTACACAACATTTCATCATCAAATTAGTGTAAAACAAATGCAAAAAATATTTTCTCTCCAATAGAAAAACTATGGCCACACAAATATTAAAATCAGACCCTCACAACCATAGAATGTTGCATATTGCATATAGCATCATAATACACATGTATATGTGCTACATGCATCAACATATCCTACAATAACAAGTGTGAGAATCACCATAAAAAATTCTACCCAACACCATACATAAACTCTCCAATCAACCACTACACCAACAACTCCAATTCTGATCTACATTGCATCATGCTTCAGATATGCTCATTATTCAACCAATAAAACTCATAGACCAAAGAAGCTATGCTCTCTATTAGATATAAAGCATACACTACTTATTTACAACCTTCTCACTCACATACATATACCTCCAACTCAGAATCAACAACCACAAAGCTCACAACGCAAGAATATAAAACATGTAGGGCGAAATTGAGCTTGGGGCTACGATCAAAGGTGAAAATTTTGGACCAAATTAATCCACTAAGGTCACTACTAATGCAATAAATGCATTCACATCATGAGAGGACCTTTTCAAAAAATTTACAACCATTTTCATTAATTCAGGAAGCCTCTAAGAATTTCCAAGCTAATTTCCTTCTGAACAACGCGAGGAATGCAAAGAAAATATCGAGAAATTCCATAGTCGCTCCCTTGACACTCTCCGCATATGAATTTGGCACCTTAGATCCATAATTTCTCTGTTAGAAATGTCTCCATGCGATTATAGGATTCCAACTGCTCCCATAGGCTTATGTGCATGCGACTATGGCTAAAATTGAGGTAAAACATCCCTCCTTTAGCTCAGAACCTCTTCCAGTTGTTGGATCACCTTCCCCTACATTTTTAATAGCGTTGATACCTCTAACTTGGCCTCTGACACATCTGTAAGTGGATGAAACATGCCTCTGAAGCATCATTTCCAAGTTGACCAAGAGGGGTAAACAAACAAGGTTGGAAAGTATGCCAACAAGTCCTCCACTCTCCATCATACCTTTGACAAGTTGCAACACATGATTTGAAGCACCTTTGAAACCTCTATAGCACCATCATCAATCCATCACATCACTACAATTCATCTCCATGAAGCATAAGTATGAAGACATAGATGACGACCTAGTTGACAACTCAACTAGTGTGCCATGAACCATCTCCATTACATGTAGTAGCCTCCTCTACCTATAGAAACATTATAAAAACATCATCACATGTCCATCAATGCACATAAAAACTCCTCAAAGAACATCATGATACCATCAAGCTCCATCAATTCCATCACATGAGTGTGCCATCAAGTGTGTCATCATCAATATGATCAGTCATCAATGCCAATACATAATAACACAAATCATGGTCTATCAATATACATCATCATGAGGTTGACATGAGTGTATGACCTCAAGAGTTGACATCAATGCAAAAACATCCATATCATTGTCAATATGTTAATGAAAACCAATATGACACCAATCCAACATCCATCACATGACAAGTATGATCATGACCACGACCTTGTTGAATTCAATGCCAACACAACAATTCCAACAAATAGTAGATAGAACAATTAAATAAATGTAAAATGGAATAAAACAAAGAGACAAGAGACACAATATTTGGTCAATGGTTAGGGAAAAACATAGGGGGAAAACCCTTGCAAATTTCCTTTTATTATATTTCCTTCAAATGTTTAGCAGAGAGAGTACATCATCCAAGAGTCAAATTCAAAATTTTACTAATCAATATCCAATGTCAATATCCAAAATCATAATATAAAAAAAAAATATCCAAACTAGAGACAAAGGAGAGAGATGAAGTAAAAAATATCCAAATATGATCTTCCTATATTATGCCCAAGTTAACAGCATTCTACAGTAGCGCAATCAACCCTAACCAATCAGCAGCCAATGATCAACACAAGAATTTAGGAGCCCTATCAACTTCAGTCAAACTTGGCCTCAAATTTTGGTCAAAGTAAACCCAAAAAAATATTCGAAACCTCAGACAAACTCATATAGAGGAGAGAGATAGCTTGTTGTCCCAGTCTGCAATTTTCAGCAATCAAACTAGAAAGTCAAATCTAGTCAAACTACCCATATTTCATCAGTTTTTGTACCAGTCAAATCAAAATAAAGAAATAAGATCCTTGCAGGTAAAAGTAGATCAAAACATGAAGTTTAACTCATTCAAACTGTAGTCAACTATCCAGCTGAAAATTCAAAGCTGAAAATTCAAAATTGCCTCCATGATCCTCGCACATGTGAAGAGAAAAGAGCTTCCTTTAACCTGTACGAACCAAAAAAATGAAGAGAGATAGAATAATGTGTGTTGTGATGTAAAAATGAGGCATGAGGGCACTTATTTATATGCAACTTGAGGGGTACCATTTTGTCCACTAGATTTGTCATTTGACCCAAGGCCAACCTTGACAATTTTGAATTTGTGGGCTTGACCTCAAAAATCCATTTCTCCTTGTCCTATTTGAGTTAACTTTAGGTCAATTTTGATCCTATCGAAAAGAGGAATTCAATGCAATGTTTATCTTCATAAAATGAGTTGTCCAAAGTGGAATTTGATCCTAGTTTCATAATTTAACACTCCCTCTCAACTACGGAGAATTCTGCTTGTGATATTTTGACCATCAATCATAATTCCATCATGTATCATCTCTTCTTGTTTCTACTTATCTCATGTTGAAAATTATTGAATGTAAAGAAGAATAAATGCTACAAGGGAGCTCCAGCTACCACCCTGCCTCTTTCACCATTAGGGAGACTTTTCTACCACCCGAAATCCTCATCATCATCATCAGGAAGACATACTACCACCTGGAATCAAAGATAATGGGAGAGACCAACCTAATCCAATCATATATATCACACTCTATCCAAAATTCCTTGAGAATAGGTGAGAACTAGTTACCAGAGGTAAGGATCACACTCTACCTATTGTCCCTGATCATCCATCCTAACCCTGAAGAGTTAGATGGTAGAACACATGCATCCACCTACTACAAGGGGTAGAGATCACACTTTATCCCAAGTCCCTGAAATCATTGGCAATATGGGATAGGTTATCTCATAGAGGTGGTAGGACACTAACTGGGCATACTCTGACTAGGGGAGATCCTAGGTCTCAACATCCTAGTGGTCAAAGGTCTCTCATCCCCAGGAGCGCTATAGCTCCATTCCACACTCTGAGAGCTCAACCAGGAGGGAATGTCATTGCTAAATATTCTTGATAAGTTGGGAACCTTATTTGAAAGGGTCATCTCAACCGGTCCAAGTTTCTCCCTGAAGACCAAGAAATTCCCTTTCAGCAAAGGCTTGGTGGCGATGTCAACTATATTCTCATTTTTTGAAATGTGAAGAAGTCTCACGGCTCCTCTGTACACTCTGTCTCAGATAAAATGATATATGATCTCTATATTCTTGAAATTGTTGTGGAAAACAATATTCTTTATCAAAAAAATCCCACTCCTGTTGTCACAATAGATAATTTTCGTGTCTAGAACCTTCTCAAATAGCTCTCCAAAGAGTTTCCTCAACCAAATTGCTTCACAACTCGCAAGACTATGTGCAATATACTCAGTCTCATCAATGCTAAGGGATACAAATTTTTTCTTCTTACTCATCCATGATATCATGGAAGATCCCAGACCAAAAAAACATCTGGAATTAATATTCACCTCGAAAACATTTACATCCCATTTTGCATCTATATATCCATGTAGTCTAACGTCTCCAGCGACATATATTAGCCCAAGTTTAACAATCCCATGTAAATATCTCAACAGAAGCTTGGAAGCAACGCAATGTACATGGTGAGGCTTAGTCATAAATGAGCTCAAGGTGTTAACTAAAAAACATATGTCAAGGCAAATATTCACGAGAAACATTAGATCACCAACCAATCATATATAATCAGAAGGGTTTTCTAGGTCTTTTCCAACAACTTATCCAAAAAAATTCTTGAAATTTATCTCGATAGGTGTAGGAAAGGACTTGCATTCAACCATGCAAAATATATCTAGAAGTTTCATAACATATTTTCCTTATGAAAGGAAAATCTCGCCCTGCTTTTGCCATACTTCTAGTCCCAAGAAATAGTGCATCAAACCAAGGTCTTTCATCTCAAATTAGGAAGCCAAATTCCTCTTACATTCTAGAGTGAGAGGATCTACACCTGTCATGAATAAGTCATCGACACATAATACCAAAATAAGAGGCATACCTTGTATTGTTTTGTAGTACGAGTTTGGATCAAAATTTCTCCTTGTGAATCGCAATTTTATCAAGTAACTGTTGATATGAGCATAATAAGCACGGGGGTCTTGCTTCACTCCATAGACAACTTTCTTTAATTGAAATACATGGTTCTTCTTGTCATAAAATTCAAATCCTGGAGGTTTTTCTACGCACACTTCTTATTGCAGCAAACCATGTAAGAAAGCGGTCTTCACATCCATTTGATGGAGAGTCCATCCATGACTGGCAACAAGGTATGTTATCAAATGGATGGTTGTATATCAAGCCATAGGAGAAAATATATCATCGTAATCTTCTCCCTCTTTTTTAGAGAATCCATGGGTTACGAACCTTACTTTGTATTCTTTTATGCTTCCAACAGCCCCATGCTTGATCTTATAGAGCCATTTGGAGGTTACCACAAATCTTCCCTTCGGTCTCGACACAATATCCCATACTTCATTTTCCATAATAGACGCATATTATTCGGCCACTGCATCCTTCTAGACTTGTTCGTTCACGACTTATTTAAAGGTACTTGGTTTAGATTGAATCATATTGTTAATAGATACACCATATGCTTGGTACCTGCATGGCTTCTTTCTTTCTTTGAAATTTCTATGAGTAACAACATGTTATCGACATATTGAAGTATGTATTTGAGCCAAAGTGGTTCTTTCCTAGTTGGAGGATCACATGGAGGAGCATTTAGAGGGTCCATAGGCTCCATGGGATCATCAATGATGTCCTTCTCAAATTCAAGCATGGAAGGAACTTTTATAATATCCATATCATCACTCTTGTCTTGAGAAGGATGAGGCAGAGGGAGGTCCCTTGCTTTTCTAAGGAAAGCATCTTCATGGAATGTTACATCCCTTATAATTTAAACCTTCCTTTTACTATAAATATATATTCTAAATGCTTTATAATCTTCATTATATCCAACAAATGTACCTTTTATTATTGTGGCGTCTACCTTGTTTCTTTTGTCCTTCGAAACATGGAAATATACGGGGAAGCCAAAAATTCGTAGATGACCAATATCGGGCTTGACACCTGTGAATAATTCGTTTGGAGTCTTGTTGTCCAAAGCTTGATGAGGAAAATATTATTGAACATATACTGTTGTGTTTTTTGCTTCAGCCCAAAGGAATTTTGGCAACTTTTGATCATGGAGCATGGCTTGAGCAACTTCTACAATGGACTTGTTCTTTCTCTTAGCCACTCCATTTTTTTAGGAGTGTAGGGAAAATTGTATCCTTATTAATTCCTTCCTTCTTGAAAAAGTCTATAAATTAATTAGAGATGTATTCCCCACTATTTTAGAACTTGAAGATCTTTATTTTCTTCCTTGTATGATTTTCAACCAAATCCTTGAACTATTTGAATATTTTTAATGCCTCATCCTTGTGCTTCAAATAGTATATCCATGTCTTTATTGATGAATCATCGATGAATGTGATGTAATAAATATGACCCCCAAGTGAATACATGGACATTGGACCACATATATCAGAGTGAATGAGATGAAGGATGTCTTTCGTCTTATTTTTGCTAGAGGGGAATGGTCCCCTTGTCTTCTTTCCACTAGCACACCCAGCACATACTCTATCATGTTGAGCTTGAACATTGAATATATCAGAGACCAACTTCTTCAATTTTGGAAGTGCATCATGGTGTAGATGAGACAAACTTTGGTTCCACAACTCATGATTTTTATTATGGACCATAGCTAGAAGGGGTCTTCCAATGACTTTATAAAGTCCTTCAATGCCAATGTGAAGGCATTTCTCATATAGGATCCAACATGCCAAGTGGGAAATTTTTCTTTGATGAATACAACCCTCATTACTTTATCCTCCAAGGGAGATATCAATACCAAATTATTCTTCAATCCCGACACGTATAATACATTATGAGGTAAGACAGATTCCCTAGAGTTCAAATGAAATTTGACAGACCCAAAGCCCTTTACAGGATAACTGGTTTTGTCACCAAGAATAATGTAAAAGTTGGTATCCCTCTCTACTTAATTATAATTAACTTCCTTATATCAAGAGAAATGATGAGAGGCCCCACCATCAACCAACAAAATATCCCTAGAATCCAAAGGAGATAAACTAGATAATGCGGAAATAAGAATATACTCATATTTATTAGTAACATTAATTTCATACCTGGATTTTTTAGACCTATTTGGTGGACGATATCTATCTTCACTATAACCGAGACAATATCTTCTTATTTATTTTCTCCTTCCAACTCTTTTATCATCTCTTCTTTCATACTTGTTATTTTTATTGAAGCCACAATTATTGTTGTAGGATCTTAAATAGTTTCTTATCAGAGCATCTTTATTTTTGAGACAATATCGAGCATAATGATCCTTTCGATGAAAATTTTAGAATTAAAAATATCTATATTTTCTTATTGAGTCCTTGGAATCTTGATTGGAATGAGTAGGTCTTCTTAATTTAGATGGTTTTCCCTTTCCTTTCTTTACGTTCTTCTTCTTCCCTTGAGCAGTGAAGGCAATGGGATCTCCTTCAATTGATATTTGAATTATTCCTATAGATATCATCAATATTTCCTCTTTCAATCAGCTACTAGAAAATATATGTTCTTTCTCTATGTCTCTTGGGCTTGTCTTCACCTCAACTCTGATACCATGTTAATTTTTCATCAATTTGTTATATGCTTGTCGGCCCTTGTTTTTTATTTCTTTTTGTTTATGAAATACACTTTATTTTCCATAATATCCATATATCCACCATAATATTAACCTTATTTTGACCAATAAATGAATATACAGGTATTTAAATTAAGTTTTTCCATTCTTAGAAGTTTTTATAAAAAATGATTTTTAAGTGCATTTTTGGACCAGATCAGAAATTCTTGTAATGGCCTCATGGTTTTCATATTTGCAGGACAACTGGGATCGATATGGATATATTTATAGAAAGCTTTGGAAAAAATATTAAATTTACACCTGTTGGTTCAATCAAACCAAGCTTTAATAGGCCCGGTCAAAGGTGATCAAACATGACCTGTTTTTATGGAGGATCCCTAAAAACTAGGTCAAATTTCTTATTTTATGGGATTTTCCAAATTTTGATGGATTTGATGGATGAATTTGACCTGAATTGATAAGATAAGGATAGCCATGGATATAGGAGATATTTTAGATGAATTTTTTTATATTTTATCTATTTAAGCCTCATACTTTGAAGGCATTGATATGTAGAAATTGTATGACTTAACATTATTATTTCTGAGACTTTGGAGAGTTAATTGAAGATATTTTCTATTCCATTTGCTGATTTATATGTTGACTGCTTGACTAAATTTTTAGTAGCTGAAATCACTTTCAGTGTGCGAGGCAAGGGTGGAGGGCCCCCACACTGAGCTATGTGCACTTTCTAGTTATTTGTAGTTGCAGTTTCTGAATTAGTTTGTTTTATGCTTAACTTGTCGATTAGATTTATGCCGATGTTTTATGAGTGCGGATGAATCTAATTATCATTCTTATTCTTCATATGAAAGTAAAATCAAATGTTTAAGTTCAAAAAAATTTCTATCTGATTAAGATCTTAAGCTAAAATTCATCTTTTCATGCTTTTTAATGCTTTTCTGAATTCCTTTTTTCTAAGAAAAGTATTATTGATGAATGAATTTATGAAGGAAAAACAGGATCTATTTAGTTAAGAGCCTCTTAAATTATTGTTTCATGGATCTTAATCTATTGCTCAATTAGTGGTTTTTTTTTTCTAATTCATGAAGTAATCTTGTGAAGAAGGACAAACAAATATCTTAAGTTAGGAGATTCTTCTACTACTGATTGCATACTTGAATTTAGAAATTATTTAGTTTAGATTTATATTTGTAATATTCATTTCATTAATCATTGATAAATCATCTTCTAACTTGATCATAATTGGAAACCATATACTTTGGGGATGCTTCTAAGTCCTACTAGCCCAAATTGATAATAGATACTTGTGTTTGTTTACCCATTAAACAACCCAACGTTTTGGTGCCATTGCCAGGGAAGCATATTTCAAAACAATCAATTAGGAACATAAAAAGATAAAAAAAGAATATAAAAACATCAAAAAGAAAAAAATATAGTTTTTTAAGTAATGTTTTCTTATGCCTAGAGATAGAGATTAGAAGGGTAGATTTGTGAAACAAAACCCCCAATAGCTCATTCATCCACATGACTAACAACGCTAGTTGCTGGAAGAGTTAGAGGAAAAACAGAGATCAGGACAAAGATTAACTTTAGTTGAAAGACAAATCTTGTTAGCCTTGGAGGTAAAAAGAAAACAATCACCTAAAGAACCTCCTTCCTTAGGGAAACAAAACGATACAAGAAAACCAGTTGTTGAAAAACTAGAGCAAACTGTCCTTGAACAAATCAAAGTAGTGGGAGAAATACAAAATCAACCTCATATTGAAACACTACATATCTATGAACAAGAAATGGTTGAATAAGGAGAAGGATCAAATAGGCTAAAAATGACTCTTCAACAACGGATTGAATATGAAATACAACAAAGGGAATGGAGAAGAAAACGAGAGGAAGAAAGAAAAATTGAGGAAGAAAGAAAGGCAGAGGAAGACAGAGGAGAAAAAACACTTAGAAGAATAGAAAAAGAAGCAATAAGAGAAAATCGAAATATAAGAACACAAGAAAATGAGAAAGAATAACAATGATCAGGAAACATCTTTTGGCTTTCCAATATTAGATGCTAGAGAAATATTAGGAGAAGAAATAAAAATGAAAAACATTCCACCTTTTGTATTGCCTAATTTCTATGGAATGTCACCAAAAGATTTTGATGCATTCATGTTCGAGTTTGATATCTTGTGTAGAAATTATTGATATACATATGACACACACAAGCTTCAAATTTTTCCTGTTACTTTGAAATCATCATCCTTGAAATGGTTTATGGGTTTAGGAGAACCTACAATTTCTTCTTGGGATGAAATGAAGAAATTTTTTCTTAAAAAGTATCAAGCTTATTGCAGGGCTAGAGACTCAAAAGAAGACATTTTTAGAATGAAACAACAAGAAGAAGAAAGTTTGGAAGAATATTTGGAAATATTTCTTTACAATTTACAAAAAACCAAACATCATTCTGTAAGTCCCGACACCATCCGTACAATATTTCTTAAGGGTATCAAAGTTGAATATTTATATATCCTTAATGTGATGGGAAAAGGATATATCTCCAATCTACCATTTGAAGAAATTGCTGAACTTTGTTAGAAATACTCTAGGGGAAGAGCAAAAAGTGGAAAGAGTGATATTTCATCAAGAGCTTCCAAATCTACAGCAAGTGCAGTAACAAGAGCAGATATAGGAAGTTTACTAGAAAATTTCAAAACAGATTTCTTAAGAACTTTGAGAACACAAGTAGATGTCTTAAAAGCTAAGAAAGAGAAAGAAGAACAAGATGAAATCTTAGCAATATTCTGTCCAAAGTGTAGGCAAAAGCATCCACTCAGGGAATGTCCTTTGCAAGGTATACAAGTGTGTGGACTTTACACATAAAATCATGCAACAAAAAACTGTCCCAAATTAAAAGAGTTGCAAGGAGAATAAGTGAAAGGAGTATATTCTCTCTACTATGTGGCACCAAGGAGACCTTGGAAATCAAGGATTCCTCAACATTTCCCTCAACAAAACCCTCAAAATTTTCATATCCTCAAAATTCATGGAATACACCATGGCAAGCTTGGCCTCCACAACAATATCAAAATAAACCTGCACAAGGATGGAGATGATATGGTTATGGAACCCAACCACCTTAGCATATGCATCTTCAAGAGTATCAATATCAACAACCATGCCCTCCACAACCATTTCCTCAATACCAACAATTTCAACAACATCAACCAATGCCATTTCCACCCAAAAATCAACCAATGTTAACTCAACCTCCGTAGCTTCACCTCCCTACTAACCAACCACCACCTAGACCAACACAATTTATAGCTCATCTAGTAGCTAATCCAAGTAACAAGGTGGATAAACCAACATACCATGTGGACGAAGCAAAATATTATCCTACTTAATCTATTCTTCCCATACAAGATGTCCACCTAAGGTCTGGGAAGGTGTTACAAAACAATTCTCCTCTGATAATAGAAGAAAGAAATGAACAAGGAGAACAAATTCAACAATCTCAATCAGAACAACAAATTCAGAAAAGTAAATCTATTATGACTCAGACTCCACCATATCTAGAGAGATTAATACAAAAAAATATTCCAATATCTCTGCCTAAATTTGATATTCTGGAGGAATTGAAGAACACATATGTCAAAATTCCTTTGTTGAAACCAATTAAAGATATTACGATATATGAAAATAAAATAAAGGAATTATGTATTAAGAAATTTGGCAGAAGAAAGAAAGATCCACCTACAATCCAAGTAATTGGAAGTTCAACTAGTCTCATGTCTACAAACACAAGCGTTGAAAAATATGTTGATCCAGGGATTCCTATGGTTACCATTTCGATTAGCAAATTTTTAGTGCCAAATAATTTAATAGACTTGGGAGTAGCTATAAATGTTATGACTATAGAGACTATGAACCATTTGAATTTGAACAACATTAGACCTACTACTATAGTCATAGAACTTGCAGATAGATCTAAAGTTGTACCAGGAGGTATATTGGAAGATATCATCGTCTCACTGGATTCATGGGAGTATCCTGTAGACTACTTGATTTTGCAGCCAAAATTTTTTTAGGAGGGCATCCATTAATTTTAAGCAGACCATGGTTAGCCACTGCAGATTCATACATTGGACGCAGATCAGGAAGTGTGATTATAGCACATGGAGATGAAAGAAAACATGTTACATTGTATCCTCCCACTCAATCTCCTTCCTTATTATCATGGCTTGATGGAGAATAACAACAAGAGCTTCAATCTGTTCTTAGTCTTAATCAAGTTTATAATTTTAGAGAGGAAGAAGAAAATGAGGACTTATTAGATCTTTTCATCTCAGAACCAAATATTTAAGAGCAACTTAGAATAACTCAATACGAAGCTACTAGTCACCTTTTAAATGAGTGTTTTCAGGAAAACTGCACTATGAAATCATTGTGAAATAAATTCAAAAGTATTTTTTCTGTTAGTTCAATTACCAATTCAAAGAGAAAAATCATTGAAATCAGTCCTGGGAGATATTTTAATATTGGTAATGACTTACAATCATCACAAGAGCAAGAAATAACAATAATGTTACAAAAATATTCAAAATATTTTGCCTGGGATTACACAGACATGCAGGGGATTCATCCAAAAACATGTAGCCATCACATTTACACTAATGATAAAATTAAACCTATAAGGCAACCAAAAAGAAGGATGAACCCTATGATCAAGTAAATAGTGAAAGAATAATTACAGAAACTATTACAAGTCGGATTTATCTATCCTATTTTAGATAGTTAATGGGTTTCACCCTTAGTTGTAATACCTAAGAAAAATGGGAAGTGGAGAATTTGTGTGGATTACATAGAAATCTATAAAGCTACATTAAAATATCATTTTCCCTTACCATTTATTGATCAAGTGTTAGATTCGTTAGTTGGAAAGAAATTATTTTCATTTATTGATGGATTTAGCGGGTACAATCAGATAAAGATAGCATTGGAAGACAAAGATAAGACAAAATTCACATGCCCATGGGGAACATATGCATACAATGTATTACCCTTTGGTTTATGTAATGCACCTGCTACCTTTCAGAGAGCAGTCCTTGAAATATTTGCTTATTTGATCCATGAGTGTGTAGAAGTTTACATGGATGCTTTCACTATGTATGGTAGAACGTTTGATGATTATTTACAAAATATTGAAAAAGTATTGAAAATATGCATAGAGACAAATATATCACTCAGTAATGAAAAATGTTTTATGATGTTAACTAAGGGAATAGTGTTGGGACACCATATTTCTTCTTCAGGAATCAAGGTGGACCCAGCAAAAATTCAAGTCATTGTGAATTTAATACCACCCGCAACACAAAAAGAAGTTAGAAGTTTCTTGGGTTATGCAGGCTACTACAGGAGATTTATTGAAAATTTCAGTAAAATATATTTTCCATTATTCAAGTTACTTGCAAAATATGTGGAATTCCAATGGAAAAATAATTATCAAAATTAATTTGAAAAATTAAAAGAAAAATTTTCAATTGCACCCATTTTTTGGGGACCTAATTGGTCTTTGCCATTTCATATTTCAACTGATGCATCTGACACTACTATCGAAGCATCACTTGGACAAAAGGAGAATCATTTTAATTATGCCATATATTTCATAAGCAAAAACTTAACACCGACATAATTGAACTACACTGTTACAAAAAAAGAAATGTTAGTTATAGTACATGCAGTTAATAAGTTTAGACATTACATAACAGGTTATCAAGTTTTCATCCACACAGATCATTCAGCCATAAAATATTTAATGAACAAATCAATCACAAATGGCAGAATAACTATATGGTTGTTATTAATGCAAGAATTTAACATCCCTGTGCAAGATAGACCAGGTAAGGATACTCAAGTTGCAGACTTTCTATCAAGACTTCATTCACATGGTGATCCAAATCCAGTATCAGATCATTTTCCAGATGAACATCTATTTGCTATAATTGTCAAAAATCCATGATTTGCAGATATAGCCAACTATTTATCATTTGGCATCCTACCATCTCATTACAAAAATAAACAAAGAAGAAGAATAATTAGAGAAAGTGCTAGATATAGTTGGGTCAATGGAGATCTCTTTATACTAGTGCTGATCTAATGATTAGAAAATGTGTTAGAGAAGATGAGATTATTGATATTTTGAAAGCATGTCATGACGAGTCATGTGGTGGTCATTTTGCAGATAAGCGAACAACATACAAAGTGATGAAACTTGGCTACTACTGGTCGGCCATCTTCAAAGACTCCAAGGCCTATGTGAAGAGATGTGACAGCTGCCAAAGAGTTGGGAGACTAGTGGCATTAGATGAAATGGCATTAAAGCCACAAGTACTAATTGAACCATTTGAACAGTGGGCCTTAGATTTTGTGGGACTAATCAACCCTCCATCAAATGGAAAGACATACATCTTGGTATGTACAGATTATGTAACTAAGTGGGTGGAGGCAAAAGCAGTAGCATAGGCAACAGAAGATACTATTGTGTCTTTTATGTTTGAAGAGATATTTGTATGGTATGGAGTTCCGAGATAGATAGTAACTGACCAAGGCACAAATTTCAAATCAAAGCTTTTTCAAGATCTTACGGAGAAATACAATATCAAACACATAAAATCAACTCCGTATCATCCTCAAGCAAACGGAGAAGTGGAATCAACAAACAAAGTCCTAGAGAAAGTCATGACAAAGACTGTACAAATGAATAGAAAGGACTGGTCAGAGAAATTTAGAGATGCACTATGGGCATATAGGATAACATGGAAAAACACAACTGGGTTCAGTCCATATCAGTTGGTGTATGGAAAATAAGTCCTATTACCCATGGAATTTCAAATACATACATTCAAGCTAGCAGCAGAATTGGAGATGGAATTATCTGAGGAAAAACAACAAAGAATTATGGAATTAAATCATTTGGATGAGATACAACAGCAAATATTAGAGCACACATCTCTTGTGCAAGAACAAAGAATTAAATGCATGATCGATTCATAAAGAATAAAGTGTTTCAAAAGGGAGATTGGGCACTATCGTTTGACTCTAAGTTTAAAAATTTCAAAGCAAATTTTACGACTTATTGGCTTGGGCCATATTATATTGAAGAAATATTTAACAACATAGTTGTAAAGATAAAAACAATTGACGAAGCATTTATTTCATTTTTCGTTAATGGACATAGGCTTAAAGTTTACAGTAATCCTATAAATAAAGAGAATTTTATGAGAAATGTTTTGACAAATACTGATCTGCAACTAATGGGGCAGCATAGCAATATGCCTCCCATAATTCCAGAAGAAGAAGAAGAATAAAAATAAATAAATAAATAATAAAAGAGTTTGGTTGTGAAAATCTAGGAAAATGGCACAATACAAACTCGAATTCATATAGGAAAACCAACGAGTTTGGCCAATATGAATTCTATTTTTTCTTTGATTTTACTTCATTATGATTTTTGCAGATTTACCCTCCGAGACATGTCAGACTCGAGAACAAGTCTTAACATCATCTTGGGGGAAGGCGTGTAATAAAACTATGTAAATAGTTTGAGCAGTTGAATTGAAGAAGGAATATTAATTACAAGTAAAAAGGGACCTGATATATCATTCAACATATACATAAGGGACCTGAATTATTATTGAGAAAATTATCCCGAAGGGGCCTGTATCATTACGACAAAAGAATTTCAAACATTATTGAAAATTACATGAAAAGGGACCTGAAAATAAAAAATGCCAGAAGGGACCTGAGCTACATCAATATTGAAGATCATGATAGAAGGGACCTGAAATGTCAAAATTTAACCTGCAGAAGGAACTTGAGAAACATCATTTCGAATCAATAATCAGATGCAAAGAAGAAATAAGTCTCTACATAGTCTGGAAGAACCATCATTATGAAAAAAACAATGTTGAACATCATGAACATCAAATGTTTTGAGGGAATGAAAGTACAGTACGTAAAATATTGCTCTTAAAAGTTCAATTTTTGTGAAAATATTCTAGAATTGTTAAAGCTAATTTAGTAGTGATTATGCATTTGTATCACCTACATTTTCATCACCTACATTTCATCACCTATGTTATTATCCCTATTTCTATCCATATCCACACCACTATATATCTTAATCATTCAATAAACATTCCATAATATATTACATATTTCCTATCCACACCATACCATACCATAGTAACCCTACTTTTCCTAAACAAAAAGATCATAAACAAAAGGCTTAACATCAAACCTTTGTTGGACCTACAATAAACAAACAAGAGGTTAGTTTCATTATAAATATTTGATTTTAAAATATGACCATTCCATTGGTCATTTTAAATAAAAGACAAAACCTAAATTTTAAATCATATGATAGGCACTATTAGAATTTCAAAAAAAAAAAAAAAACAAAGATGCAAAGGCGCAATCATAAAATATGATTATGAGCTAAGGTAATGGAGCGGAAGTGCAATCATAATATAAACAAGGAAATGCATATGAAAATAAACTAACCTAAGTATGATGCTATGAAATGAAAAAACAATATATGACAATGATGCATATGATATGGATGGATGGGATATGGAGAAGCAGTGATGCATGAACAGTGGTGGAATGAAAGTATGATGATGCATATTTGATGAGGCATGATGTGTTTCAATAGAGAGAAGAATGCAAACATAATGATCAACACAAGCCACGAGAACGAAAGTGAAAAATGACTGTGTAATAAGTGAAGCCAAGGAAGATATGTACATCGTGGAGTCAACATACCAAATCAGTCAGGAAAGGTAAGCCACAGAGGCACCAGTCAAGCAGTCGATGAATGGTCAAACAAATTCAAAATGAAATTACAAACGCTGTGTAAACTATTGAGAGAAGAGCCTCCGCCATTCTAATACCTCAAGCTACTGAAACACTGTGTGTTTTCCACCATCATTTCCTTTCGCAAGCTTAGTGAGAGAAGGAATGCCATGTAATCAAAACACACATCTAGGAAACTCTGTGACAAATGAATTAAAAGGAGAAGACAAGGGAGAGATGTGAGGAAAATAGAGGAAATTTAACGCAACAAAGAGAGCAGGAAATATAGCAGTGAAAAAAATGAAGGGATAAGGAGAGTTGATTGAGATTTCAAGCCAACATATTAGGAAGATGTGTCAAGCAAGCACACTGTTAAGAGGAAAAAATCTCGTGAATAACGAGGTAAGAAGCAAATTCAGATTTTCTTGTTTGAAAAAAAGATTATTCATATAGTAAATCTTGGGATTGTTGAGTAAATTGTGAGTTATAAATGGAGTTCTTCTACCATAGTTTTTAAAACTTGTCACTGCCTTCCATTATGTCACTGTCACCACTCATAAACTCTCTGCCACCAGTCAACACAAAATCCTTTGTTGATTGAATGAGTAGATGACTAATATATTGAGTGAGATTTTGATAAGTTGGCGCTGCTTGAAACACATGAAATCCAGTCAAACTAATAGAAAAATCATGAAGATCATTGCAGAACAGGTAAACTTGGAAATTTTCTTCATGCATAGTCTTCAATTTCAATTTGAATGCAAACAAAGAGTGGAGTGTTTGATTTGAAATTCATAGTGGATTCATTTAAAATGGGATGTGTAGTAAATTAATTTAATTTTCACACTCATTAAGAGAATTCGAACCAATATTTATGGTGAATGTTTGGTTTAAAAAGCATAGTAAACATGTTTTTTCATAATAGAGAGCAGAGTTTAGTGAATTTCAAAGATACAATGAACTCATTTTATGAGATTTTTGATGAAACAGTGAGCCATTTTTCAAATTTTCTTGCATAAAAAGTGAGCTTAGATTAGATATATAATTATTTGCCTTAGAAAAAGGATCTTGTATAGAATTGAAGGATTAGAAGACACTATTGCATAAAAAAAAAAATCATTTTTTTTACACAACCAAACAAAAGATAAAAAATCTACAGAGATAGAGGATTTTTATTTTTTTAAGAGACAAAGGATCAGATAAGGAGAGTAGATTAATAGAAACATGATTTTTTTATGTTTTTATAAATTTCTCTATATCAAATCTCATGTCTGTAGAAGCAATAATCTCACTTCTTCAAAATAAAATAGAGGATTGGTTTCACTTACTTGGAAAATGCAGCAAATAGAGGGAAGACTCACTACTATGATGAGATCTAGTACATGAATTTTTATTTTTCAAAAAATAAGTTAATGACAGTAGAGGGGTATAAAAAATTGTTTTCAGAAAACATGACATCAAGAACAGAGGCTAAAGACTTTCAGATTGAACATTGGGATAGAGACACAGTTGAAATTTTTTATCAACCAGGCTTGATAGGCGTCCTTCAGAAATTCAAAGGGAATAATGAAGATATTACAAGGGATTTTATAAACAATGAAAAACAAGATCAAACTATGGTGGGTAGTTTACCCATTCCTTTAACTCCAGAATCTATTTCTGAAGCCCTAGAGTTGCCATTATTAGGTGAACTTTATCACAAAGGATTGCATTTTAAGGACAATGGTTGGGCCTTCTTCCTGGATAAGAACATAAAGGGATCCTTTGAAAAAACAAAGGGGATCCCCGGAGAATGGTTCAATGAACCTTGGGTTGAGTTAGTTCTGATAATCCAAAATTTCTTCACTTGTGATAGCATACACAACATAGTAAACCTATACCACATTAGGTTGCTACAGCATATCAAGGGAGACATAAGAATCAACTTTCCATACTTCTTTTATAGAAACTTGACGAGGATGATTGAAAGTGTGAAATCTGAATCCAAACTCAAGGAAGCTCAAATTCATCATCAGGGACTCATAAAAATCATTTTTTGTTACCAGCTAAAAACTAAGAGCATGATTTGGAAAGATTTCTTGATTCAAAATAAGTTTGTAGAGCAAGCCATAGAAGATAAACTTAAACCAGTGCAGGAAATAAGGGATATAGTGAATTCACCTCTCTATCTAAGAACCAGATCAAAGAAACAACAAGAAACAATCATGGTAGAGAGGGAAACATCATTCTTGACGATTTCTAAGAGACAGAGAAAGAAGAATTCAACAGATAGAAGAAACAAAGAAAAAGAACTAGAAGTGAAAATCATTGAGACATCTCCCTTGACCAAACAAGCCAATGAAATTCTTGAGAGGTTGCAACAAGAAGTTTATGAAAATCCAGTAGAAAGGGATTCTTATTTTGACAATGATGAGGTTGAGGCTACTTCAGTTGCAAAAAATAAAAAAGAGGAAGAAAAATACCAAAACCTTAGCAGGATCAGAGAATTAACTGATAATATGGAGGTAAGCAGGATAATGGAAAGACACCTAAAAAGAGAAAATGAAACATATAAGACAAAAAATGAAAAATCGATTAAAGAAAATGAGAATATAAGTGAAGAAATGAGAAAATTGAAAGCCCAAAACAATCTTCTTTACATACAGGCATTCAGGTGGCTTAAGGAGAAAAATTCTTGGAAGGTCAAATATGAGAAACAGAAGGTCAAAGCTTCAATATACAAAGAAGAATAGTGCAAAGGTATAGACTCTCTTCTACATGTAGCACAATAGGAAGCTTCAGGGTTAGGGATAGGATCAACATCAGAACTCAGGAGGTCCAAAAGGAAAAAGCAAGTATGAGGACATGCTTGAACATCAACTTGGGGGAGATGTTGGCCCTCGTTTTTTATCTCATTTTGTTTATGAAATACACTTTATTTTCCATACTATCCATCTATACACCATCATATTCACCTTATTTTAACCAATAAATGCATTAGGTATTTAAATTAATTTTTTCAATTCTTAGAAGTTTTTATAAAAACTGAATTTTAAGTGCATTTTTGGACCAGATCAGAAATTCCCGTAATGGCCTCATGGTTTTCATATTTGCAGGACACTTCGGCTCGATTTGGATATATTTCTAGAAAGTTTGGGAACTAAGATTAAATTTACACTTGTTGGTTTAGTCGAACTAAGCTTTAATAGGCCCGGTCAAACATGACCTGTTTTTATGGAGGATCTCTAGAAACTAGGTCAAATTTATTATTTTATTGGATTTTCCAGATTTTGATGGATATGATGGATTAATTCGACCTGATTGGATAAGATAAGGATAGCCATGGATATAGGAGACATTTTAGATGAAATTGTTGTATATTTTATTTATTTAAGCCTCAGACTTTGAAGGCATTGATATGTAGAAATTGTATGACTTAACATTATTATTTCTGAGATTTTGGAGAGTTAATTGAAGATCTGTTCTATTCCATTTGCTGCTATTATATGCTAATTTCTTGGCTAAATTTTTAGTAGCTGAAAGCACTTTCAGTGTGTGAGGCAAGGGTGGAGGGCCCCCACACCAAGCTAAGTGCAATTTCTAGTTATTTGTAGTTGCAGTTTCTGAACTAGTTTGTTATGCTTAACATGTCGATTAGATTTATGCTAATTTTTTATGATTGTTGATGAATCTAATTATCATTCTTATTCTGCATATGAAAGGGAAATCAAATGTTTTAAGTTAAACATTCTTTCTATCTGATTAAGATCTTAAGTTAGAATTAAACTTTTCAAGTTTTTTAATGCTTTTCTGAATTCTTGTTTTCTAACAATAGTATTATTGATGAATGCATTTGGGATGAAGGACAACTAGGATATATTTAGCTAAGAGCCTCTTCAATTATTTTTTTATGCATCTTAATCTATTGCTCAATTAGTGGTTTTTGATTTCTAATTCATGAAGTAATCTTGTGAGAGAAGGACAAACAAATATCTCAAGTTAGGAGATTCTTTTGCTACTGATTGCATACTTGAATTTAGAAATTATTTATTTTAGATTTATATTTGTAATATGAATTTTCTTAATCATTGATAAATCATCTTCTAACTTGATCATAGCTGGAACCCATATACTTTGGGGATGCTTCTAAGTCCTATTAGCCTGGATTGATAATAAATACTTGTGTTTGTTTACCTGTTAAACAACCCAACAATGCTCCAACTATTACTTCAACAATATCCAATAACATCCAATTTAACAAATTTGTTTCTTAAATTATCCGATAACATTAGAGAAATAGTAGATAGAACAATTAAACAAATACACAATGGAATACAATCAAGAGAAAAGAGACACAATATTTGGTCAATGACCAAGGAAAAAACGCACTAGGGGAAAAACCATTACAAATTTTATTTTATTAGATTGTCTTCAAATGTTTAGCAGAGAGTACATCATCCAAGAGTCAAAATCAATCTTTGACTAGTCAATATCCAATATCAAAATATACCAAACAGTTATCCAAACCAGAGACAAAGGAGAGAGATGAAGTCAACAATATTCAAATACGATCTTCATATAATCTTCCCAAGTAAACAATAGTAAACAACAACACAATCAACCATAACCAGTGAATAGTCAATGGGAAACACAACCCTTTAGGAGCTTGGTCAACTTAAATCAAACTCAACCTCAAATGCTTATCAAAGTCACCCGAAAAAAATCTTCAAAACCTTATTCAAATCAGTCAAAGGAGAGAGATAATTTGCTACCCGAGTCCGCAATTTTTTGCAGTCAAACGAATAAGTCAACTCCAGTCAAACTACCCAAATTTCCTTGATTTTTGTGCCAGTCAACTCAACCTCAATAAATTAGATCTCTACAGGCTAAAGTAGATCAAAACATGAAGTATAACTTGGTCAAACTGCAGTCAAACTATCCAGCTGAAAAGTTAATGCAGAAAAGTCAAAATTGCCTCCAATATCCTCGCACATGTGAAGAGAAAAGAGATGCCTTTAACCTATACGAACCAAAAATAATGAAGAGAGAGAGAAGAATGTGTTTTATGATGTCCAAATGAGGCATGGAGGCACTTATATCTATATGCAACTTGAGGGGTGCCATTTTGTCCATTAGATGTGTCATTTGACCTAAGGTTGACCTTCACAATTTTGAATTTGTGGGCTTGACCTCAAAAATCCATTTCTCCTTGTTTGATTAAAGTGAACTTTGGGTTAATTTTGGTCCTCTCAAAAATAGGAATTCAATGCAATGATTATCTCCATCAAATGATTTGTACAAAGTGGAATTTGACCCTAGTTGCATAATTTAACAAATACCAATAGTATGTTGTTCAAAATTGGGTGTGACAAAGACATGTGATGAGTCATGATCATCAACATAATTTTCCTAACGTTCAAAATCATTGTGGAAGAAAATGAGTCTAGTAGCTCAACATCAACTGTCTCCATCTCATATTTCTTTAGACAACTAACTTCCAATTCAAGTTGCTGCTAGAATCTTGCAGCTTTTGAATAATCTCATCCTTCTCAATCATCTGATGTGACTATGAATCATAATATTGTTTCAAAATTTGATATTTTTCCAACATTGTTTCTTTTAAAAATTTAATCTCCATAACATACCAATTATTTTTCTCTTCTAGTTGCTTCTTCAAATTTCAATTTTTGAGTGAGAAAAAGACTCAACTTCCTCCTCCAAGTCATTAAAGACGTCAATCTAAATTCATATGCAAGCATCTGGAAATATTTTCCCATGGTTGAATCGAGATAGTTAAACTTCATGATTTATCATCTATTGAATTTTGAAACCTATTTTTAAGAGTTGCATTCTCTGCTTGCAATAAAGCTACAAATTACTGCAATTGAATGATCTCATTACAAAGTTAATATATTGCCTCTTTTAATGAAGTTCCTACAATCTTTTACCCTTCTTGAAAAGACCAAGTTGGAAAATGTGTTTTTATTGGCTAGAAAAACAAAACCTCTACAAAGCCAGCCTAATAATGATAAAATAATTAACTTTAAACTTCTCATTACAATGCAAATAAAACCAATTCACCTAGTTTTTGCATCACTCACCAATAAGAAAGCATATCATAACCACCAACCATCAAAAATACTAAATTGATATAAAGTCATTCTCTAATGGACATCATGTTTATAGGATTGTAACTTTAAAACAATCCTTAAGACGAGGATTATAAAATTCCCTTTTTGAAAACCCAAAAAGAAAATTTCCTGTCCCAAAATTAAATTGTGAAAGTGTGGATAAAACCACTAAAACCAATGCAAAATAACGTTCATGGATCTGAGGCGTAGAACAAAAAGAGAGAAAGGTTAGGATAATTGACTCCAGCAGCAACCGTTTCACCTCCTTTGAGTAACTTGTGAGGTCAAAGTCCAGTGAAATTCACCTATCCACGCACCAATAGCTAGAGTCAGAATTCAAACTCAGGACCATGTACAAGGCCTCTGTCAGTGCTCCCATTGTTAGACAAATAAAAAAAGAACTACGACATCTGTGATTCTCTACAATGTTGTGGAATCAACATATTCTTAGGCGGCCTCAAATTTGAAGAATGTGAATTGGCGATCTCCGCCCATAGACGGTGGAATGTTGATTACGTGATCTTCGTCAGGGTTGATCCACAGAGTGATACGAACTCCTGTGCTGTGAAATGGAACCAACCCAGAAGTATATCAATTTGACCAGAGATTAAAATTTGAGCGATATGACCTGGAAATTTGAACACCTGTTGCTTGTTAAGCTCGACAATGATGTCAGACGTTTGAACAATGATCATGGGGAATGGAAAAAATGAAAAGATCAATGACACTATCAAAAAACTCGACTGGTTGTCTTGGAGGGAGAACGCTAAGATTCCTTGAATGATATATGCACTTGTCCATAGAAGATAATTGGGCCTTCAAAATTGTTGAGCATTGGAGCAGATCCTGAGAATTACATAGAAAATTTGTTTATGCAAAAATGTATCTAGCTCGACAAACTGGCGATTTCCCCATCCTTTTCCTTGCAGATCTAGGCAATCAAACAACAAATCAAAACTATGAAAGAAGCAGGATAAAAACAGATCAGAACTATAACCGAAAATGGAGTCATTCATATATCATAGCACATCGTGAAAGTTTTCACAATAAATTAGATACAAATCATTACTCAATCAGATCTGTAGATCCACAAAGAGTTGTGAGACCACAATAAAACAAAAATTCCATTCATATCATAAAGAATTACAAAACTTTAAAAAAAATCTACCAAGGCAGGAATCGCGTGCTATGATACCATGTAAGAGTATCATATTACTCACAATGTTATGTCACAATGTTATGTCAAAGTTTATAGAATATTTCTATTATATAATTTATAGAATATTTCTATTATATAGTAATGGAGATGACCCATTATCTATTAAAAATAACTATAACAACTTAGCAAATGTAACTTCCTATGAGAGCTTACAACTCAAAAAATCCAACTCTAACACATATTATAGAGTATCAACTCAAAAAATCCAACTCTAACACATATTATAGAGTATATAGATAGAGGTGTCAAGGAGCACTTACACCAAATTTTCACTGATTGCATTTCTTTTGCACTTCTTTTGGATAAAGTCTTACATATGTTTTTTGCCAATTCTTATGATATCTTTATTTATTTTTATCTTTCTATGTATTTGTGAATATGTATATGTACATAACTACATGGTCATGGACTCAAATCTGATATCACTGCTAGACAAACTGCTCCAATTTTTTTTTTGGACAACTATAGAATGTGATGCATCTACACCATGTAACTTTTTCCAATTTAATATTTAAAAATAAAAATAAAAAGTACAATAACTATTAAAAGAAAAATATTTCTTTAATTTGTATATTATATTTCTTCAATTTTTATATTTAATTTAAATTTTAGATATTAGCATACTTTAGAATAATCTAAATAATAAAAAAAAAAAAAAAAAAAAAAAAAATTTAAAAAAAAAATCAATAATACAATTTGAAAGATAACTTATATATAATTTACTTAATAAAATAAAGGTTACATAATAGCTAATAAGCCTTAGTTTAAATATAACTTAATTAAACCAAAAAATAATAAAAATAAAAATTGCATCCCAAAAATAAAACAACTAATAAAATATACTGATAAAATATTGTATTGTTAAATGTCATCACCAAAAATTAAGAAATATGATTAACTAACTTTTTTCATATTAAAATATATACACTTTAATATATGTGTTTGTTTTAATTTTTATTAATATATATAATTTTTATAATTAAATTTATTAAAATTTGTTTTTAGTATAATAATAAGTCATCTTAAATTGAAAATATGGAAGAAAATTATAATTCTAGTGACCTAATTCTAATGATGTGATTAATCGGAAAGTTCTTTTATCTAAAACTATAATTCATGAAAATGTAAATAATAGAAAAGAAAGAAATAAAAAGTAAAATAAAAAAGAAATAAAAACAAAAAATTAATAACTAATAAAATTAGAAATTACTAACCTGTCCATAATAAAACCTCAACAATAAATTCTCAATGTTAAACTATAGATAGTGTTAAACACCATGTTGAAGCACACACATGGTGTATGAGGAGAATAAACACACACACACAAGAGACTCAACACAATGAAGGATAAGCGTGAGGCTTTCTTATTTTCCATTATACAAAGATGTACATTTATAGTACAATGGTGTGACTCTTGGTTTCACATTCCAAGGTCACTTGAACTCCATTGTGACTTTTCGCATTCCACACCTACCCATGTAGGATTAGGTGTTCCAACATCCCCCCTTAATCCGAAGGGGTATGTGTGAGTCCAAGAAAAGAGTTGTAATACAAATCCGCAAAGTATACATGGCAGCACTTGGGCTGAATCAACTCTCTGAAATGTTGGAAAAAAGAGGTGGTTTTAGGATGACCACAAACACTGGAACACAAAACTTGTTGCAGTTCCCGGAACTCTTCCAAAACTGGCAAGAAGCTGAAAGCTTCTGCTAGAGGAATTGTCCCTCATAAAAAAGGGAGACCTTCAACCTAAAAGAAGGGAGGTCTACTACCTGTGATGGTTTTAAGATTACCAACAACTCTGGAATGCTTGAAGCATTTCCTGGAACTCAACCAAAGCTGGCAAGAAGCTGAAGGCTTCTGCTAGAGGAAGTGTTCCTCATATATGAAAGGGAGACCTTCGACCTAAAAGAAGGGAGGTCTACTACCTATGATGGTTCTAGGTTATCCACCAACCAAAGATGATGGTTTTAGGTTATCCACCAACCGAAGGCATGCTCATGAGCATCCATGTCTCTGGCTACATCTCCCGAACCGAATGGTTTTAATCGTGGCTCAAGCTTGCTAAGCTCGCTTGAAATTCTTGCTACATGCTGGCTACAACTCGAACATGGAATGAGAGATTGTGGCTCAGGCTCGCTTGATCTGTCGTCGAAACTTGTACATGACCACCATTTTCCCCCCTGTCAGGGACAAGGTGAGATGATGGCGAAAAATCAACTGCAAGTTTGCTCAATATGCGTGAACAAGTTCTAACATGTGTCATAAACATCTTCTTGGCTGCTGATGCCCATTGCTAAGAAGCGATCCATCCAAGATGAATCTTGGTTCTTACAGGAGGCTTGTTTCTGAAGCATCTGTGTGAGGAATGGGTGTGCCGACCACAGTGCTTGCATGGATGAAGATCAAAACAGTGATCTTTCATATGACCAACTCGATCATAGTGTTGGCATTTTACAATTTGATGTTGTTGTTGTGGAAGTGGATCTGGAACAACTGCAGGTGAACTGTCATACAGGAATCCGACACTCTGAAATATGATGGGCTTTGTGTAGTCTGGAATATGAAAGGACACATCCTTGTCATATCCAAGACCAGTTCGGTGCTTGTTGTGGACAAGCTCTTCCCAAGGTCTGATGATGGGCTTAGGAAGTGCAGGCTGAGCTGCTGCATCTGCATGTACATCTGCTCTAGTGCAATGAACTGAATGTGGATCAACTGAAACTGTGTCTTCTTTCTTCTGATGAGAGTCCTTCACAATCCTCTGAACAGAAACAGGTTCAGAATGGTGACTCTTTTGTTGAAGTTCGTCTTGCTGAAGCTGAGATTCCAACTGCAAAAACTCGATCTTTTCTTGTGCATCTAGCAAACAATTTTGAATGTTACAAAGAGCATCCTTGCTCATTTTTACCATATCATGAACATTGGAATGAATGAGGTTATTCAACAACTCTAATGCCTCATTGATTTTGGCCATTTTCAACAACTTAGGCTCAAAAAATGAAAGGGTGTCGGCTTCAACCGAAAATGCACCTGTTTACAATGTGATTCAATAAATACAAATGACTCAAAGGAATTTCCAACTATGGAAATCTCAAAATACAAAGTGTGCTACTCAAATGATGGAGGGAAATCAATCAATCCAACAACTCAAGTACTGATTGCAACTATGAAGAGGCAATGTCTACTCAATACAATATGCAGCAAAAAAGTGCAGCAAAACACTTGTGCAAAAGGCCTTTAAGGCAGCTGAATTTTCCTTCAAAGAGTTGTTTTCAATGATGGCAAACTTGTCTTCAAATGTGAAATTCTTCAAAAAATCACCCTTCAAATCAATGCCACAAATCACAATGTAAATCTGCAAATTTCAGTCCATGTGCTCCTCATATGCCATTTTCCATTTTCTGTTGTTCATAACTCTCTTTTTCTTCTCTCTCTGCTGTTTTTTTTTTTTTTTTTTTAAGTAATTAAAAATTAATTAAAAATGGAAATGATGGGGAATTAATTAAAAAATAAGAGGAGGAGTGAATTTTAATTAGGGAATGAGAAATATAAAAGGAAGAGGGATAATGGGTGAGGAATTTATGGGGGTGGGGGATTATATTAAAATAGGAATTAATAAAAAAGGATTATTAAAATGAGTATTAATTAAATGGAGATTAATTAAAAGGAATGGAATTTATATATAAAAAAGGGAGCGAATATTTTTTTTTTTTTGAAATGGGAGGGGAGAGGAGTGTGAAGGGCGTGTGTTGGGAGATGAGGTTTGGAGAGTTTTGGAGGGCCGGTGTAAGGAAGATGTGTGAATGGCGTAGTTTGAATAGGGATGAGCGTGCGTAGGTAGAGGGGAGAGTAAGGTAAGGAAGCCGAGGTGTAGAGGAAGGGGCGTAGGGAGCGTAGGGCAGGGAGTGATTGCAAGGCTCGAGGGAGCCGTGAAGAAATAGGAAGGGCTGCGTGCGTTGAGCAGAGAGGGAGGGTAAGGGGTCGATTGGAATGTGTGGTTGGGCGGTGAGTTAGGGCAGATAGTTGTATTGAGAGCAGAGGTTGGGAGTAGAGGGATTCGATGAGAGCAGAAGTGCAGGTTGCAGTGGGGCCGAAAGGCCAAATTTTCAATTTTTTATTTTTTATTTTTTTAAATTTACAGCAGAGAGCAGAATAGAGACTTTTAGATTGGTAGCAGAATTTGTTTTTCCAATGTATAGCAGAATGGACAAAGTGCAGAAATGAGGGCAACAGTAGAATTTTTCCAGCAGCAGAGAAACCCAGAATTGCAGAATTTTCCAAATTATTTCAACAGTAAAACCCAGAAATCTTTCTTAGGAAATGTGGCATACTTTCTTCAGTAAAAAACTCACAAATTTTTCTAATAAAAACCAGAAACTTCTTCAGAAACTATTTTCCAGCAGCTCAAAATGGTGTAGAATTTAAAATGCAGAGATTGCAGAAAAAATGAGCAGTGAGAAAACCTTCAGATGCACAAAGCTGCGTTTCCAAACCAATTTCTGAATGCTGCAAAATCACTGAATGTTGCTCCTCTTCAAAACACTGCTGCTCTTCTCAAAAAAAATTCCTGAATGTGGCAAAATCACTGCTGCAAAAATCCTCCAAATGCTGCAAAAATGCCAACAATTTTGCAGATATGCACAGGCCATAAACACAAATGGCTCAGTCAATTTGGAGCAGGGCCAGCAATCGCCCGCTCTGATACCATGTTAAACACCATGTTGAAGCACACACATGGTGTATGAGGAGAATAAACACACACACAAAAGAGACTCAACACAATGAAGGATAAGCATGAGGCTTTCTTATTTTCCATTATACAAAGATGTACATTTATAGTACAATGGTGTGACTCTTGGTTTCACATTCCAAGGTCACTTGGACTCCATTGTGACTTTTCGCATTCCACACCTACCCATGTAGGATTAGGTGTTCCAACAGATAGATTACAATTTTTTTTGGTAAAAAACAAACTAATACATAATAAAAAACAAAACTAAATAAATAATACTATACTTCCACAAATAATAAAAAATCACCACATAACAATTTAATTAAAAATTTTTGAAATTATAAAAAATTGTGTTTCACTTTCTTTCTTTGATAAAAATGTATGTCAAAGCATATTATTCACTCAAACAAGAAGAGAATGACCACATAACCATTTAAAGTTGGCGGAAATTATACGAAGATATGCATCACATTATTTTCTTATTAAAATGGAAGATATTTTACATCAAAATTCAAATGGTGTATAAATTAGTTTTATTTGACATTATGAAATTCAAAATGATCAAAAGATATTAATCACAATATTTTAAAAAATATTGTGTTTTTTAATATAAACTATTTTAAAAGTTGAAACTATATAACATTTATAAAAATCATTTTTTTAAACTTTCAAATCAAAATTCTAATAAAAATTCAAAAACGATTTGATCTAAAGTTTATGTTGCACCTTTTTACCGATTTTTGTTTCCAATGTGTGTATGTATAGAGGATAACTGTGACTACCTGCATAAGACTTGATCTAAACAAAATTGCAGAGCTCTGAAAAAGGATTATGTCCACATTTAAAACTACTGTATTTGTACACTCTACCATGAATATACAGAGGGAAGTGTTCAACTACTTCTATGATTTATACAAGGAAGAGGCAAGGATAGACCACAGGAGTCAGAAGTGGGTGTTGGACCATATGGATGTTATGTTTGATAACATCACAAACGAGGAATTGGGGAGGGTCATCTCCAAATATGAGATTCAGATGGTCCTCAAATCATTTGCACACGACAAAAGTCCTGGGTCGTATGGATGGTCGACTGAGTTCTTTATTCACTTTTTTGAGCTGATGGGGGATGAGCTGCAAACTGTTATTGAACAGTCCAGGCAATTAAGGTTTATTCCCGGGGACATGAACTCTACCTTTATAGCGTTGATTCCTAAATCAAAAAGCCCCCAGTCTTGTGCAGACTTCAAGCCTATTTCATTATGCAACGTCATTTATAAAATCTCCTCTAAAATTATTTCTCAGAGAATCAAAGGGGTGTTATCCAAGAGCATATATGGAAAACAATATGGGTTCCTACAGGGGTGCTCCATTCATGACGTTGTCGCATCTGCACAAAAATTACTGCACTCAATACATTTATGGAAAATGGAGGCTCTCATAATGAAAGTGGATCTATGCAAAGCTTATGATTGTGTGGATTGGTCTTTTATTAAACTGATTCTTTTAAGGATTGGCATCTCTTTACCAAACATTAGGTGGATTATGGCTTGTATTTCATCTGTCAGATATGAAATTATTATTAATGGACTTCCATCGGAGTTCTTTGTGGCTGGTCGAGGACTTCGCCAGGGATGTGCTCTTTCTCCCTTAATTTTCATTCTTGTCATGGATGGTTTCAACAATCTATTCAAGATGGAAAATCATGCGGGCTTATTTCAGGGCATTTCCTTCTCTCCCACTGTAAGCATTTCTCATTCTTTGTTTGTAGATGACTTAATTGTCTTTGGTAGGATCTTAAGGAATCACTTGGTTTATCTCCATTACACACTACTTTGATTTGGAGTAGCCTCTGGATTGCACATCAACAAATGTAAATATTTCCTAATTCATGCATACGGGGATATAAATGAGATCAAATTCATTGCTGGGTTGTTTGGGGTTCAGAATAAGCATATATTAGAGGGTATATCCTAACTGGGGTTCAATTTGAAGCCATGCGGCTATAAAACATTAGACTAGGCCTAACTAGTTGATAATTTTATAGGCCGAGTTCACAAATGGTCTCATCGATGGTTGACATTAGGAGAGAGATATATTGTTTTTCAAGCATTTTTACAGTAGTTAGTGGTATATTAGGCACATCTATTCTACCTTCCTATTCGCACCATATCCTTAATCAATGCCGCGATTTCTCATTTACCATGGACTGGGGCTTCTAAGGCAAAAAAGTATCATCTCTACAAGCTCGACAATATCTTGGTTCCTAAGTAATATGGGGTTTGGGGTATTTTGAATGTGCGATCCTTTTCGACTTCTCTTCTAATAAAATCTTTATAGACAACACTATTAAATACTTAGATGGTGATCCTCTATTGCAGATATATAGGAAATCCTGTGTGATCCAGAAATGTGGGTCTTATATTTGGAAAAGTTTCCAAAAAGTTATGGGACTATTCGCAAAGTGACTGGCTTGGAGTTTTGGTAACTGACATCAAATTGTTCTGGGTTGCGACAGAATTTTGGGTCTATGTGATGGGTAGAAGATGTAATACATGCTTATCCATAGGCTGACAAAAAGGGGCATCTTTTATCTCTCACAAGTGATAGCTATATGGCAACAAGGGTGTCCGGTATGGAAAGTTGCAGCACATCTAGTGTTACATGAACATGATGCTAGATCTTGGCAGCGCTATGTGGCCCATCAACAAGCTGGTGGTTTATGATTTCATTAGGAATGAGATTAGATTGTATGGGATGGGATAATGAAAGGGGATGGTTTAGTTGTGAAGGATATCTACAATCGCATCATTTGTAATAAGATAGGTGAAAGGGTTCCTTCTCCTTTCCGGGTCTACTGGTGTTGGAAAATTCCCTACAAAATCTTACTTTTTGGATGGTTAGTTTGGAAGGATTGTATACTAACCTGGGAAAATCTGAATAAAAGGGGAATGCATGGTCCTGGATGGTGTATCTTTTGTCAAGCCTATGGAGAATCGGCTACCCACTTATTTCTGTCTTGCCCAGTTATACACAAGATTTGGTCCCTATTTTCACATTTTCTCATAGATCCAGGGTGGCAGTCGGACAATTTCATTAATACTTGGATATATGGGGATCAAACATCAGTAAATTCAAAGTTCTTCCCTTCTATCTATTTTGGGAGGTATGGTTAGCACGTAACCGTTTTATTTTTTAAGGAAGGCCTATGAATATTTCTCAAATACATGGGGCCATTATGGCTTAGATTACAACTCAACCCCTTCCATGTTTTGTTATGAAGGATCTATCTTAGCGTATTCGTTTCTATCCAATATCTCTGCCAGTAGTTTTCTTCGATGGGGCTCAATAAGGGGGCATGTGTGGGTGTGGTGCATGGGTAAAGCTTGATAATCTGGAAATATTCCATATCTTTTAGAATGGTGGTAGGGGAACAAATAAAAAGGTGGAAATTCTAGAACTTTGGAGTGGTATATGGTTGTCCTACAATTTGCAGTTGCAATCGATGAACATCTATGGAGATGCAAAGACTGTCCTTGATGGGATTTATGGAAGGTCTCACTATCAACCTAAAGGGAATGTAAGGGTGGTTTTTTCGAGTGAAATACCTCCTCACAAAGCTCAATGATTCACCAATGCATCATATTTATAGAGAAAACAACACCCATGCAAATCTATTATCAAAAAGGGGCCTCACTGCCCCTCTTGGAAGTACCCATATCCTTCATTATAGTGGCTCCCAGTTATTAGAAGAATATGTTGTTCTGTCTCCTTGATTACTATAGGATCCTTTGTTCATATACAATTTAGGTTTGTTGTTGTGTTTTGATATTACTCATTGCAGTTCTTGCAAATGAAGCGATCCGGCCCATAAATCATAGTGCTTCTTCTTCCTCTACATGAGACATACTATGCTCCTCCCCTATCAAGTGAGGCTGCCCATTTTCAAGCGAGCCTGCATATATCACAACTTTTATGTATTTTCTTCTCTTTTTGACATTCGAGGTTTATAATGTTGTTTAATATTTTGGTTTTTCTGCATTTGAGGATCAGGTTGGTCGTGTCTTGAAGCTCTGGCTTAGCTCATATTAGAATCTTTTTGATGACTAGCCCAGATGGATGTTTCCTTTATCTATCTTTTAGTTTTGGTTTCATTCCGATGCAATGTTATGCTATACTCTATGTACATGACTTAAATCTCGTTACGGTGATAAATCCTCTCATGAAAATTTGGATAGATGCCATAATGAGCATACTTGATGCAATGTACTATTTATTTCATAATACAAATGAACATCACTTTTTTCCTCTCTGAAAAATATATCAATATGATATATTAACTACCTTGAGTGTAGGATTTTCTCAGCCACCTGTTGATTGGAATCTTAAATTCAATGATAGCGCGCTCCAATGGTTGCATGTGTTGCTGATGAGGAGTTTTCAAACAATTTAGGTCTTGTTGATCAGTAAAATTTAAATGATAGTAGGATCTTCAATTCATTATTAAAGCTATTAAAACATTGAAAAGTTATTAGTAACAATGTGGTTTCAAGAAAAAAAACACTTTTTAGGTCCAAACTGTAATTATTTATATAGACATGGTTAACAGAATTTAGTAAATAATCATATTTATCAAGTATCGAGAGGGATCAAATCTCTTGATGTGCAAATTTTTCCTCAAGTTTAATTTTTAAACCCTTTTTTTTAATGCAAAACTTGAAGAAAAGTTTACACCTTCAGAGATTTGATCTGATTTATGTGTGTGTGTTAACGATATAAGCACAATCTGTAACTTCATAGAAACAATTGTCTCTATTCCACTATTAGTAGAACTACTTCATAAATGGCACACTCGTGAACATGTCTAGAAAAACTTGAACCATACCACTTGAGTTAAGTTCCTTCAACAAAAACAAAAATATATTATATTATATTTTAAATAAAAATATTATACTAAATAGTCAATCCATTATTGGTTGTAGTTGTTTTGAAATGAATGGAAGAGCCTCTTTAGGACTACATAAGTGAGTCCATCATCAGAGAGAAAACAATCTTGTATGAGAAGATGGTAATAAATATTAGAGATTATAAATAGTTAAAAACAACAGGCTATCATGTGGGCTTGTTTAATGATTGTTAGCCTCCATTTAACTTATTATAATAATTCTCTTTTTCCAATATTGGCTTCCAAGTGTTGTTTATTTTTAGACCCTCATCCCTATTCACAATGTTGCTTCTTTTTTCAATCTCCAATGCTTCTTTTATTTTTATTTTTAGATAATTTTCTTCTTTATGGATTAGTTTAGTGTTTTATATGCAAATATGGCGAGATGAGGAGTAAGCATGTTTTGCAAGAGTTGATTTAGAATTTCTACCATTGCATATATCAACCACATGTTATTTTAGTCTGGTGAGTATGGATCTCCCTAGTTCACCTATGTATTCTTTCATTTTCCATAGGAGCATGGTATCATGTATATTCCTTTGTGAGGTTTGGGGTCTATAGAATCTTTAACAGAGTCCACAAATTTCCTTATGGAGTTTGGAGGTGTGAATGATATGCTATTTTTTTTTTTTTTTAATTCTAGGTATCAAGTGAGTAGTGTCTTTGATATAAGGTAAGGTGATCTTAGGAAAATATGTTGTATTTATATTATTATTTTTTCTCTTGGGTAGAAGGATGGCTTTGTTTATAGAGAATTAGTGGTAATCATTTATTTTAAATACATTGCATAGATGGATTAATTCCTTATTCATATGTTTTTTGTTAGATAGTATGGTAGCTCTCGTTGCAATGGCTTTAATGAAACTAAATTTTTGCTTTGGATGGTGATGTGAGTCAACGTGGAGGTATCAGTTTGTATGTGTTTTCTTTTTATATACCTGAAATCCTAACTTGCCATTGTTATTTGAGAGGAGGACATCTAAGAATTCTAATTGGTTGTATTTTTCAATTTCCATTGTGAACTTGATGTGTTTTGAAAGGATATTAATGTGTGAGATAAATTCCTCAAGTTTATCTCTCCCATGCCTCCATTTTGAAAAAATATCATCCACATATCTTTTCCATTCGTCTAGAGTTTGAGGGAAAGAACTCAGAGCTTTTGTTTCAAAATGTTCCATGTAGATGTTGGCTATAATTGGAGATAATGGTGAGCCCATAGCCACTCCATGGGTTTTTTCAAAGATTCTTCCTTTGTAGGTGAAGTATATTGATTTGAGGCATAGACTTATAAGATCCATCATCTCATTATCAATTAAGGATCTCATTACTTCAATGGCTTCATAAAACCAATATATTTCTATACAGAGACATAATGTTAAAACTAACGAGAATGTCCACTTCTTTGATTTCAATGTTCTTTATCCATTGAGTGAAAGAGGTTGAGTCCTTTACATAATAGGATGAGTTTCCTGACAGATGTCAAGTATTCTTTGTGAGGCATTTGGAAAGAAGGTATGTTGGAGAACCAATGGTGTTCACTATTAGTCTCAATGGAAAACCTTCTTTATGGATTTTTGGAGATCCATAAATTCTAGGGATGATCGAGCTATTGGGGATGATTTTCCTTTGTGTCTTCATCAAGAGATGAGTTTTTTTTTAATCTTTTTTTTTACTTCACCCAATATTTTTTTGCTAGGGTATTTTTCGATAGGTTAGTAACAACCACTAGAGCTGAATTGTTCCTTCATATTTGTTCCATAATCTATTTTTTCCATGACCACTGTAATGTTACCCTTATCTGCTTTTAATAACATGATGTTTTTATTATTTCAAAGATTCCTAAGCACTCTCTTTTCTTCTTTTGATATATTGATCACAGGAGGTTTGGTTTTCCTAAGCAGTGTTGCCACATCCTATCTAACTTCTTCAACTTTTGTTTTGTCCAGGTTTTTAATAGCTACCCCAATGTTGCTGATTATTTTGTCTACGGGAATATTTATGGGTGAAATGGAAAAAATCAAGCCTCTTTCTAGAAGTTGTTGCATAGGGTTATCGAAAGTTTTTCTCGATAAGTTGATTATGGTAGAGCATGCCTCATTTTCATAATGAAGCTTACTTGTGTTCCTGAGAGGGTTAGAGTGAAGATCTCCCTTACTGCATTTTATTTTTCCTAACTTCACATTTTTCTTTTTTAAATTATTAGCCAACCATTTTTCAGTTTTGATGAGTGTGTCTTCATGTCAACTTGTTTAATGATTGTTGGGCCTCCATTTAACATGTTATAATAATTCTATTTTTCCAATATTGGCTTCCAAGTGTTTCTTATTTTAGGCCCTCACCCCTATTCATAATGTTGCTTCTTTTTTCAATCTCCAATGCTTATTTTATTTTTCCTTTTAGATGGTTTTCTTCTTTATGGATTAGTTTAGTGTTTTCTGTGAAAATATGATGAGATGAGGAGTAAGAATGTTCTACAAGAGCTTATTTGGAAGTTCTACCTTTTCATATATTAGCCACATATTCTTTTAGTCTATTGAGTATGGTTCTCCCTCATTCACATATGCATCCTTATGGAGTTTGGAGGTGTGAATGTTATGGATGGTATCAATCCTCCACCTTCATCACTCGTGTAATGCAAATTTTGTCAGATGACATATGAAGGATATATTGTACTGCTAAAAGTTATGGTTTAGTGCGTTGAAATATCATCACCTTAATTGATTTGTAGTTCACATGCTCATGATATTTGATTCCCTTCGAGATCATTGTTTCTAATTGTAGAATGAATAAATTGGTGTTGGGTTTTATTATCCAAACATTGCATGTGAGTCTAATTGGAATTAAAGACATGAAGGGAAGTGAAGAATTGAGGATTTTAGCCCAGTATGGTTATAAAAAGTTGTGATGTAGTCACGCCAGTGTCAAATTGAAATCCAAGCTCTTAGTTCGACAAGGAAAAGAGCATGTTCAGAGTGTAAATTTTCCAATCGATAATAAAACTAGTATTAGTGTAGAGGAAATTAATATTCATGTAGCTTAGACGGTGACGTTTATGGATTTTTAATTTCCTTACCCTCCGGGCTTAGGGAAATTCAGTTGTCAGAGTCTCGTGCCTAGTTTGGGTTAATGCCTCTCAATCTTAATATGCTAGAGATGAAACTATAGCAGGTGCAATTGGAAGTTGAAATGATGACTTCAAAATGGATAATTCAGTTACGGTGGTAGTGAAAGGGATAATAGTTGTCAATAGTGGCGAATTTGAAGATTTCAAGGTGCTTAGAGAGGCGAATTTAGGCTCGCAAGACTCAATTGAGGATAAAGGGGACATAGGCTCGGAAGCACAACATTTCTTGAACAATCATAAACATTTCGTATTTGATGTAATGAATACTCCTAAGGAAAACACTGTAGCCTAGTTTTGAAAGTTTTAGTCACCATGTTTTGCATATATATATAGAGTAATATTAGGTGTCATCTCGAAGTTGTATAGATACAATCTGCTTAGAATAGTTGAATATGAACAGGGTTTAAATGGAATCAATCTATTTAGATCTTTTGGATTTTTTTTATTGATGTAGTAAAAACTATAAATAATAATGTACAAGATTTTGGCCTTCAAACTAGAAAGATTTAATACAAAATCATACTTATTTATTTAAATAGTAATAATATTTGATTTAGATTTTCAAAAAGTGTAGTTTAATTAATAGAATTTTGGATTTTTTTTTGTTCAAAATATTTCCCAAAATTCAATAAATATATTTAGATTAAATACCTAAATATTTTCGAGAAAGTTGAATTAAAAGATATAATGCACATATAATTTCAGTTATTAAAAAATAAATAAATAATACTAATAATTCATGTGACTTATGTAATACAAATAAGAAAATGAGTAAGTAATAATACAAATTATTCTAAATAGAGTTTCATTCTACACGAAGTGAAAAACATGTTCACATGAAGTATTTATCCTATTTTAATGGATATGAAATAATATAATAATATTATTGTATTTTATAATTTATATTGAAAAATGTATAATTTAATAAAAACAGTTAAATAGTAATATCATTATTAATTTATTGATGTATATTATATTTTTTAAAATACTTATATTTTTATAAAATATATTACAATAAATATTTCACTTCTATTAATGCAATAATAATAAACATGTAGTCCTAAAGGTGAGCTCAGTTTTTCAAGTTCTCATTGCTAAGTATCTTGCTATTTGAGAGTTTACGAGCTCAAATTTCTTAGATGCTCTTGGGGCTAAACCTTGTTTGTTTGATTGGCGGGTAGATTCCTTTAGGTTGAAATGTTTTGATTTTCCAATGGATGTAAAGGCCACCCAATGTCCTGAACCACCTTAAAAATAATAATAAATATGTAAGAAAAAATTCTAATGTAAAGATTCTATTTTTGAAATTCAAAAGTATATTGTAAAAAGTTAGAAGAAAATGTAGCCCAACCCATTTTTCATGCTTTTCATGGTTAAAGGCCCAAACCCATCATAAAACAAAAATAAGATTTAACATACTTGATTTGGTCAACTTGACCCGGAAAAACCCCAAAATAGGGAAAAATAGTGTTGAAGAGATTATTTTATTTGCTTTTAATTTATTTTCTTCCGTTTTATTTGCTTCTTAAATTAATTGGTACAAGAGAAAAAGTCAACTTATCTCCCTTATTTTTTTATTTTTATTTTTGTTGAAGACACAATGAGAATACAAGAATATTAGAGTCTTCACATAGTGCTCAAGTGAGACTGATTCTTGGTCTCCATATGTATGCTTGTACTGAATGTCAATACCATGTATTATGGGCCTAATGCTAACACAAATTCTCCTTGAAACCTAAGCTTTAATTTATGATTAGAAGCCTCCAATTTTTGCGCTAATGCAGCCTCTTATAATTCGTTGTGAGATTAAAGGATTTTAGGGTTTGTTTATGCAAAAAATTTTGCTTAATTTTCTCATAAATTTTAGGCCAAAAATCAACCTGAACTCTATCACAAAAGTCAGGTTGAATGAAGGTCTGATATACAGCGAAAAAATCCGGCTACAAATTTGGGTTGAATACTAGTGCAGACTCAACTTAACTCAACCTTTAATGTTTTAGTACCATGGTCACTTTTTCCTCTTAAAGTCACTTTAATAATATAAAGTGCGATCTTGTACTTTTTCACATAAATTGACTTTTAAAACATATGTGACTTTAATAACTTAAAGTACCTAGTACAACTCCACATAAAAAGTACTTCAGCCCCTTTAACATTAATAAACTCATAATATCATTTAGAAACTATATGATTAATGTGTCTCCCTAGACCAAAAGGAGAAATGCCTAGGAAAGACCTCCTTGGTAGCATTTTCAACACTCTCTCTTACCAAGGAAGGTCTTTCTCACCACTCCCATCCTGTCTCTAAAGAACATGTTTGCCCCTTGGAAATGACTTGGTGAGAATATCGTAGATGGTCTCATCCTAAGACCCAATAAACAAAATAAAATCTTGCAAAGCCATAGTGCCTTGAAAACTACCTGACTAACTGCCATATACTTTGCCTCTGTGTTGCTCAATGGCACTGACCTCTATGTGGTAGGCTTTTAGGGACATTATTGAAATTAAAATAGAAAAATATAGAATGTAAATTGAAAAATAAAACATGGAAAATGTCATCAAGACTTATCATATTCAAAGGCCTCCACTACAATGGGTTTCTTGTAACTTCATGGGGAGTAGCTTAGGTCACAGGGATGCCTAAATGAATCTCTATTTTCTCAATTCTATAATCCATGGAACACATATTTAAGTACATCTCATCCAACATTAATAAAATTTCCTCTTTGGATTCATTCATGTCAACTAACACTCCTTCCAACAAAAATTTCAAATGCCAACATCTATTGACTATGTACATGTATTGGTTGTAGAAAACCTTAGTGTGATCACTGCCCAGGGCTCAATATATCACCGCATCTAGCACTTATGAATCAGTTAGACAACAACACTTTTAGCTAATTCTCATTTTTCTTATGCTATCTCCTCCTAGACATGCTAAAGAATGTGTTCTCTAAATCATGAAGAAGAACTCTCCTCTCATTGTTGGTGATCAAGTGCTCAAAATTATGCTAAAAAATTAAAGTTGTCGGAATGGTGTGGACCTAAACGACTGCGTAGATCTCGTTGTTTTGAATCTGGTGCAACTTGTTTTACGAAAAACTGACACCGTATGCTCTCAAAAACATGTTCTATCCACTTTTTCAAACAAACAAATTAAAGAAAAACAATGCAGGGCAACCTAGTTAGTAGTCTGTATAGCTGGTTGGGCATGCCTA
The DNA here is from genome assembly GCA_034641835.2 of Pinus albicaulis. NCBI lineage: Eukaryota > Viridiplantae > Streptophyta > Pinopsida > Pinales > Pinaceae > Pinus > Pinus albicaulis. Next base: position 1,210,340,174 of record CM076584.1, read on the forward strand.
TGTGGTAGGGTGACTGTGCAGGTTGAATTGATCAATGATTTTCCTCTGGCATATGGTATTGTGCCAAGTGACACGTTTGTGTTGGTTTGAAATGGCGAAGTTTGAATGGGTTTCATTATGGCCAATCATAGGTTGCCACATGGCAGCTTGAGGGCCACAAAAATTTATCTGGGAGGGCAAGCATAGGCATCGAGGGTCGAACTCATGACCTCCGATAAACCATAGACAAGTCTTACCAATACACCACCGCATTGATTCTTATTAAACTATGGTATTAAATGGATATTATGGTATGTCTATTGCGCAAATAGGGGTGGGGGTTGGGGTTTATCCCCAACCCTGGTCACTGCCTGGAGGTGAGACCATGGGTGGGAGGCTAGACTCGCGCCCCCAACGTAGCTGCTACTATAAACCGTGACTGTGGCAGAGATATGCCATGTGACCTGGAAAGCGAAGATCGTGGTTTATCATGACCACCAAAGATGGAACTGCCAACACTTATACTGACCGCGCATGTGACAGGGAAAGTGAAGATCGTGGTTTATTGTAACCACCGAAGATAGAACTGCCAACATTTATACTAACTGTGCATGTGATCGACTCCATTGCCGAGCTTTGATGACCATTAGTGGATTGGGTGGGGACAGGAGTTAAGAAACCGACCCCCGGTCCCATGCAGCCCCGTGTGGGCACAAAATTTGGAGTTAAGGCCTTAGTGGCTAAGTTAACCCTCTAGCGATTTTTCTTGGATTTTGGCAGAATTGGTAGTCAATTAACTGATTTTCGGGTGGATTTGTAGGATGGTGCTATATTAATGGGAAAATGTGGAGCGAATAGTGCAACAACTTGGGGAAGTCATAACTAAGTCATTTTTTGACCGAATTTGATGCAGCAAGAGGGTACATATGCATTTTTGGTCATTATAGAGCTGATGGAATAGGTTTCAAAGTTGTTTGAAGATTGTAAACATATGTAATCACACTTTTGAGCATAATATAAGAGGGCCAGGCCATTGTAAGCTAGACCAAGGAAAGGTAGCCCAGACGGGGTGAAATTCTTCATCATGTTCTATTGTGTTATTGTTTATGGTGTTGTTCATGTATGTTAGGTGTTGATGTTCAGTGTTTAATTTATGTTAATTTGCTCAAGAAATCCACATTAAAACACATAAAAACTCATTAAAAGCTTTCAATTTACCTCATAATCCTCAAGAACTTTTCTTATATTTTGAAATTGATCTTAGCAAAACAAACACTAATATTCCCATTTAGATCAAGTTGGTATCAGAGAACTAGGTTTACTTGTGCAAGGAGGATTTAATTTTTTTGCAAGTGTTTAAATGCTTACAAGGTTGAAGCTCAAGAGAGGATAAGGCAAGCTTGTGGGTGCAGGTTCTCTAGTTAGAGCAAGGAGAAGGAGGGCACAATTTCCACAATCTCCACCACAAGATTCACCTCAAATTGCAGTAGAAGCTTCAGTAAGAATATCTCCTGAAGGAGGAAATGATAACATGTCAGAGGATGAGAAGGCTTTTATGAAAGCTTTCTTTGACATGACAGAGATGGTGAAGGTCCTTTATGAAGAGAGGAACATAATGCTGTAGGGTGAAATCTCCAGGCCTCCAAGAGGAGAGGGTTCTCCAGGAGGAGGAGGTAATGGAAATGGTGATAAGCCACCATCTACTCTGCCATCATCCTCACCGCTATCTTCACCTTCATCTTCATCATTTTCCACAACTAAAACCCTTAATCATACTCATCAACCTACCTCAAAAGGAATTGGTAATCAACCCCTATTAAAACTTGATATTAAATTTGAGCTGCCTACATATAATGGTGAAGTGAATGCAGAGAAGCTTAATAATTGGGTTTTTCAGTTGGAGTTCTACTGCAGAATTCAAAACCTTCAAGATGATGATACAAATATTAAGCTAGCTTCCTTGAGACTGGAGGGTACAACAATAGTATGGCAGGAAGCCAAGACACAAGATGAGATTCAAAAACATGGTAAGATATTACTCTCTTGGTCTAGTTTCATTGTTGTAATTAGAAGAAAATTTTACCCTCTAGCATATATGAAAAAAGGCATTATGAATTGGCATAACTTTAGACAACTTAAAGTTCAAAGTGTGCAATATTACACCCAAGAATTTATAAAAAGAGCTCTTATGTTAGGTGTTGACTTGCATTCACAAGACATGTTGCTGAAGTATATATGGGGTTCAGATAGCTACCTAAGGCATATTATCCTTATGTTCAATCCACTAGTCTAGATGAGGTTTGTGTGCAAGCCACTCACCTTGGGGTAAGAGGGGAAAATATTCCAGAAGAGGGTAAAACGAGGCCATTTAAGGGTCGAGAGAAAGGAAAGGGTTTCAAAGGAAAAAGAAAGAAAAATGAATCCGTTAAAAATGAAGGAAAGAAAATGGCATGAAATTTTTTTTCCAAAGAATGTCACGATGAAGACCACTATTGGAAGCTTCATCCAGAGATGAGGCCCAAGAAATTCAACAAGGAAAAACAAAAAACAGCTACAACCACTCAACAGGATTTGGGATCCGACTCGGGTGATGAAACTAAAATTACAAGCATGGGTATGAAAGGAAAATAATCCATTTATAGCACTAGTTCATCAAATTGTCACGCGAATACTCCAAATGAATAAACAAGGATTGAATTATTTCATGTGGGAGTTATTTCAAAACATGCAAAAATTGACACACTATTTGATAGTGGGTCTCAAGCGAATTTGATATCTGAAGAATTAGTCATGAAACTTAATCTTGAAACCATTCTTCATCACAAACCATATCCATTGGGTTTGATACACAAGAACACAAATTTACAGGTTACAATAAAGTGTATTCTTCAGTTTGCAATCAAAACAAACTTCATTGACAAAGTTGAATTAGATGTTGTATTGCTTGGTATTTCAGGAATTGTTTTGGGAAGTCCTTACCTCTATGATAGAAAAGCCATCTTCTATGCCATGAAAACAAGTACCACTTTTTCAAAAATGGTGTGGAGTATATTGTGAGAGCTCATCAAAATAAACTAAATCTTTCATTAGTTAATGCAGGGAAAGTGAAAATACTAGTGAATTCAAGCAAGAATTTTGTGCTTCTTATGATTAAACCAAAGAATGATGTTTATTATGAAGCATTTCAAGGTTGTGATCCAAAATTGAAATATGATTTGATTGAAGTGGTTAATCAAAATAATGAGATGTTTCAGGAGCCAAAGGGGTCACCTCCCAAGATAGGAATCCAGCATGAAATATAGTCGTAGAAATATTGTGCTCTTCCTAAGATTGGAATGTATAGGATGTCGGTGATGGAGAGTGCTAAAATAAATAAATAAAAACAAATTCAAGAGTTGTTGGACAAAGGGATCATCCGACCAAGTACTTCGCCATGCAGGTCACCTATTGTGTTAGTGCCAAAGAAGGATGGAACATGGCGCACGTGTGTAGATTTCTGTGCATTGAACAAAATTACGGTAAAGAACCATTATCCACTTCCTAGAATAGATGATATACTTGATCAATTGAAAGATCAAAATTATTTTACTAAGTTGGACTTAAGGAGTGGTTACCATCAAATTAGAATTGTTGAAGGTGACATTTGGAAGGCAAAATTCAAGACAAAGCAAGGTTTTTTTGAATGGCTTGTTATGTCTTTTGGATTATGTAATGCTCCTAATACTTCATGCATGTGATGAATGATGCTTTGAGGCCATTTATTGCTGATTTTGTCATCGTATGTACTTAGACAATATCTTAATTTTCGGTAAATCACTTGATGATCATGTCATGCATGTAGGAAAAGTATTTGATGTATTAAGGAAAGAATAGTTTTTGTAAAGATGTCAAAATGTGAGTTTGGTAAAACTTCTTTGGTGTACTTGGTTCATATTGTTGGAGGTGATTTGAGGATAGACCCCTCTAAGGTTGAGGTCATTGTGAATTGGTCAACGCCCAAGACAGTCATTGAGGTAAGAATTTTTTTGGGGGCACCCCAATATTGGAGGAATTTTATTGCTAAATTCTCTTCTATCGCAACTCCATTGCATGCATTCACTAGTGTCAAAAAGGTACTCCTCCACTGGGGAGGGAAGCAAAAAAAAGCATCTAATGCTTTGAAAGAGAAGATCAATTCAGCCCCAGTACTTGCACTACCAGACTTGAGACATCCCTTTGAGGTTCAAATTGATGCAAGCAACTATGTCATGGGCACAGTCCTAATGCAATATGGTACGCCCATTTCATTTCATTCAGAAACTTTCAATGGTGCAGTGATTAAATATCCTATTTATGACAAGGATCTTTATGCATTGGTTCAAAGTGTGAAAAAGTGGAAACACTACTTGATGGGAAAGGAAACCATCATAAACACCGATCACCGACCATTGCAATACTTGAAATTGAAAACTAAGTTTCATCAATCAAGGCACTTTCGGTGGATGGGTTTCTTACAACAATTCCACTTGGTCATCAGGTATAATAAAGGTATATACAACAAGGTTGCTGATATGTTTTCTAGTGCTATGATTAGTGCAAGCTACTTTACTCAAGCATAATTCTATTTTGCATGAAATTTATGTTGAGAAATATACATTTGATAATGACTTTCAAGATGTTTATGCAAGCTTGAGTCAAGGCAACCAAGTGGAGGAATTGGATTACCATGTACATAATAACTTGTTGTATCATTTGGGCAAGCTTTGTATTCCATAGGGGGAGAGAGTGAATGTCATAAGTGAAGCACACACTTCTCTTATTGTTGGAAATTTAGGTGCAAGAAAAAAAATGTCACATATTTAGAGGTATTGTTATTGGCCTCGTATGCTTGAAAGTGTGTCATGTTTCATTAAATTTTATTCAATATGTGCAGTCAGTAAGCCTAGCAATAAAAATTTAGGATTGTACACACCGCTTCCCTTACCTTCACGTCCATGGGAGAGTGTTTCTATGTATTTTGTAGGAGGTCTTCCACTATAAAAAAGAGTTCATGATTATTTGTATGTAGTTGTGGACAGGTTAAACACGATCTGTATATTAATGCCATGTAAAAATAAAATCACAGTTGAAAAAACAACTCACTTATTCTTTCGCCATTTTTGGGTTCATTTTGGTTTACGCACATTGATTGTTAGTGATCGAGATTATTTATTTATTGGGAATTTTTGTTAAAGTTTGTGGGACTTGATGGATACCAAGTTGAAGAAGAGTACAACCTTTCATCCACAAATAGATGGTCAAACCAAGGTGGTCAATCAAACAGTCAGACATCTTCTTCGAGGATACTGCAACAAGCATCCTAAGTTGTGAGATGAAAACTTGCACTGCATTCAATTCTTACAACCGTGCAAAACACTCCTCTACACAAACATCGCCATTTGAGGCATGTCTTGGGTACTTTCCTAGATCGCCATTGGATTTCATTTTTGGGAAGGATGTTGTTATTGATGGCCATAGCAGCATAGAAAAAGCCAATAAGTTCAAAGAAAAATCCAATTGATACATCAAACACTTCAAGATTAGCTTTAAAAGAGCCAAGGAAAGTATAGAGCAAGGCACGAAAATCATCGTGTACAACACAAGTTCCAAGTTGGTGACGAATTTTGGATTCACATTAGCAAAGAGAGGCTTTAAGGGGAGGGTCAAAAACCGAAACCAATCCATTATGGTCCTTCGAGAATTTTGGAAAGATTGGTGAAAATTCCTTCAAGTTAGAGTTTGCTTCATACATGCAAATTTATTCTGTTGCTAATTTTGAGAACTTAAGGTTGTATGAGCCTCCATTGATTAAATATCAAGGAGAACAGGTTCGGGTTCCTTCCATTGCATATTTTTCTACATAATACCTTGATGAGCTTCAATAAGACACAATTCTTGATAGAAGAACAAGGACATCAAAACAAGGGAGTGTAGACTACCTTCTTGGTGAAAATGCCTTCAAGTTATATTTTCATTCATACATGCAAATTTTCTGTTTTGTTAATGTTGATAACTTAAGGTTGTATGAGCCGCCATTGATTGATGATCAAGGAGAACAAGTTCAAATTCCTTCCATTGAATATTTTTCTCTAAATACCTTGATGAGCTTGAAAAAGACAAAATTCTTGATAGAAGAACAAGGACATCAAAACGAGGGAGTGTAGACTACCTTCATGGTGAAAATGCCTTCGAGTTAGATTTACTTCATACATGCAAATTTAATATATTGTTAATGTTGAGAACTTAAAGTTGTATGAGCCTCCATTGATTGAGGTCAAGGAGAATAGGTTTATATTCCTTCGATTGAAGATTTTTCTCCAAAATACCTTGATGAGCTTCAACAAGACACAATTCTTGACAGAAGAACAAAAAAGTAAAAATGAGGGAGTGTAGACTACCTTCGTGTGGGGCTCTAAGGCATAAATAATTATAAGGAAAAATGGATCGAGATTGGAAAGGTGAGGGGCATGTACCATAATCTGTTGAATAATTGAAAGTGATATTTTGGGGTCCAAAATCTTTGAGTGGGGAGGAATGATCAGGTGCTCAAAATTATGCTCAAAATGAAAGTTTTTGGAATGGTGTGGAACTTGAACGATGGCGTAGATCTCGCCGTTTTGAATCCAGCACAACCTATTTCGTGGAAAACCAACACCGTATGATCCCATAAACACGTTCTTCTCACTTTTTCAAACATGCAAATAAAAAAAATGCAAGACAACCTAGTTAGAAGTTTGTACAGATGATTGGGCATGCCTATGTGGCAGGGTGATTGTGTAGGTTGACTTGGTCAATGGTTTTCCTTTGACGTATGGTATTGTGCCAAGTGGCACATTTGTATTGGTTTGAAATGGCAAAGTTTGATTGGGTTTCATGATTTCCAATCACAGGCTGCTACGTGGCCTAGCCAGGGGACACCACGTGGCAGCCCAAGGGCAACCAAAATTTATGTGGGAGGTCGAGGAGAGGAATCAGGGGTCAAACTCGCAACCTCCGCCAAACCACGGACAAGTCATACCAATACACCACCGTGTTGATTCTTATTAAACTATGGTAGTCAATGGATATTATGGTATGTCTATTGTACACATGCGGGTGGGGGTTGAGGTCTAGCCCCAGCCCTGGTCACCGCCTGGGGGTGAGAACACAAGTGGGAGGCTAGCCTCGTGCCCCCAACGTAAATGTTACTATAAATCGTAACTGCGACGAAGATATGCCATGTGACCGGGAAAGTGAAGAACGCAGTTTATCATAACCATCAGAGCTGGAACCACCAACATTTAAAATGACTGCACATGTGATCACCTCCACCCCCAAGGTTTGATGGCCGTTAGCGGATTGGGTGGGGGAGGGAGTTAAGAACCTGACCCCCAGTCCCATGTGGCCCCATGTGGGCACAAAATTCAGAGTTAAGGAATTGGTGGCTAAATTAACACTCTAAAAATTCTGCCTAGATTTTGGTGAAATTGGCACTTAGTTAACTGCATTCCGGGAGGATTTGTAGGATGGTGCTGAATTTTGGGGAAAAGGTGGAGCGAATAGTGCAAAAATTTGGGGAAACCATAATTGAGTCAATTTTTGACCAAATTCGAGGCAGAAAGAGGCTACACAGGCATTTTTGGACATTCTGGAGCTGATGGAACATGTTTTAGAGTTTTTTGGGAATTTTAAACATATGTAATCACACTTTTGAGCATGATAGAAGAGGGCCAAGCCATTAGAAGCTAGACCAAGGAGATGTAGCCTAGGCGGGGTGAACTCCTTCATCATGTGCTATTGTGTTACTGTTTATGGTGATGTTCATGTTTGTTAGATGTTACTATTCAGTCTTTTATTCATGTTAATTTGCTCAAGAAATTCACATTAAAACACATAAAAACTCATGAAACACTTGCAATTTACCTCATAATCCTCAAGCACTTTGTTTATATTCTGAATTGGATCTTAGCACATCAAACACTAATATTCCCATTTAGATCAGTTGGTTTGGTCCCTTGCTCTCAATACTACACCATGTTATGTTGGACCCAAGTCTGTATATAGGGCATAATGAGCCAAAACAATGTAATAGCTCACCTGACCAAAGTGGAATAGAGACACCAATGGAGTGGCAATAAGGGTAGGGATATAGGAAGGCTGTGTTATTACTAAGATTCTCATGACCGAAAAAGTACCAACTACAAGATGTTCAAACACACGAATTATTAAATACAAAAAGAAATATTCATAGTGTAAATTAAAAGTACCACTAAATCTTTGAATTCCATAAACAAAATTGGAACAAAATTACAACAACTATTTCATAAAACAAAAATTCTTATCATTTTTATATTAAATATGTGTTTGGATTTTTAACATATTTTAAGATATTCTAAAACACAATAATTACTTTAATTTGTTAAAAAAAATCAATAATAAAATTCAAGACAAGACGATGCACATAAAATGTTGGGAGACAAAGTCTATATTTGAAAGTCACATCCAATTGAAATAATACTCTAAGTTGTAAATATAAGAAAAAATTATAACAAGGAGATGAATATTTCCTTACATAATAACCCAAGATCCATTTAAAAATTTGATTTTTAAAAAGAAAAAATACAATAAAATAGATATTATGTAAGGAAATCTAGTAAGAAAACTATCTAAATACTAAAAGGATCCCGCAAAGATAAACATAAGAATATCAAGTTAAAAAAATTGATGTTCATAGTAAAATCTAGAAACGAGAAAATACCATTTGCAAAAAAAATTAAACACATTATTATATACAAAACAAAAATATTCATAATGTAAATTAAAAGTACAATTAAATATTTGAATTCCATAAATCTGAATTTTAATTTCAAATATATATATTGAAACAAAAGTTTACAAACTTAAAACAAAATTACAACTATTTCATAAAATAGAAATTCTTATCATTCTTATATTCAATATAATGTTTGGATTATTAACATGTTTTAGAATAATCGTAAATATATTAACTAGTTTACATTGTTAAAGAAATAATAAAATTCAAGCCAAGGTAATGAACATAAATGTTGGGTGATCCACGAGATCTTGGATATAGACGGTGATCAAGTGTGCGTTGTGATTAAGTGTTCTTTGTAGCCATGACCATGGTGATATATATTGGAGATAATGATGAAGATGTAGTCATGCCCAATATTTCCTTCCATAATAACCCAAAAATCATTAAAAGATATAAATTTTAAAACACAAAATACAGTAAAATAATTATTAAAAAAGGAAAGTTGGTAAACAAATGTCTAAATAATAAAAGGATCAAATCTTGACAAACATAAGAAACAGTAAGTCAAAATAAAAAATAATGTTTTTAATAAAATCTAAAAACTGGAACCAAAAAACCATTTAAAAATACCATTTTTAACCTACAAAATTTAGTAAAATAAATATTGAACAAGCAAAGCTTGTAATCAAATGCCTAAATAATAAAAGAATAAAAAAAGATAAACATGAGATATAAAAGTAAAAAAAGAAATGTTTATAGTAAAATCTAGAAACCAGAAAATACCATTTACAAAAAATTTAAACACATATATTATTAAATACAAAATGAAATATTTAATGTAAATTAAAAGTACAATTAAAATTTTGAATTCTATAAATCTAAAAATTTAAATTTCAAATATATATTTACACAAAAATTTACAAAATTAAAACAAAATTACAACTATTTCATAAAACATAAATTCTTATCATTCTTATATTCAAAATTTTGGATTATTAACAGATTTTAGGATAATTTGAAATACAGTAACTAGTGTAAACCGTTAAAAAAAATAATAAAAGTCAAGACAAGATAATGCACATGTAATGCTGTGGACAAAGTTTATATTTCAAAGTTATATCCAATTGAAATAATATCCTAAGTTGTAAATACATGAAAACATTATAACGCTAAGATGAGTATTTCCTTTCATTATAACCCAAAAACCATTAAAAAAAAATCAATTATAAAATATGAAAATAAAAAAATAAAAATAAAAATAATGTTGATTGTAACAACCATAAAGCTAAAGATAGCCATTACAAAAAAATCTAAACACACAAATCATTAGATTAAAAAAAAATAGTTAAGATAAATTGAAAATACAACTTAATATTTGAATTCAAAAATCTAATTAGATTGGGCAGAGGAACAGACAATTGCATAAGTATGAATATTGTTAACTAGTTCAATGCTACACTACTAAAACAAGCTTTTAATAATATTTGTGTTGCTATATTTACAAGGAAAAGAATAATGAAGTGGACCTTCTCTCTAAAAAGACACTCTACAGGTTCGACAATGAAGTGGACCTTCTGTCTAAAAAAGACACTCTACAAATTCTAAGGACTTGGCAAGTCACAAAGTATATAAATGGCTATGTCCAGAAGTGCATGCACCAACCTTTCAGTGGCAGAATCTTTCTCTATTTTTATAATATTTTTATCTTTCTATGTGGATGTGGATATGTATATGGACATGGTCATGGATTTAATATTATCATGTAATTATCTTGATAAACACTCTAATATCAAGACTAAGACAAACTGCCTAGTTCTTGGACTTTTGTTTTTTTGGAACGGCTCTGGAATGCACTTGATACATTTAGACTACGTAATTTTTTTCAATCTATTAAAAAAATTACAATTCATATTTTATATATATATATATATAGATAATTTAAAATTTTTAAATTATTTTAAAATAAGTTAATATCAAAAATAATCTAAATACTTTTGAATAATCTAATATATATATTGTGTAGGTTATCTTCCAAATTTTATTATCGATTTTTGATTGGCCATGGTTTTTTGATTTAGATTATTCAAAAGTATTTAGATTATTAAAAATAGGTTAATATTCAAAAATAAATATATATAATTTATTTTTGAATATTAACCTATTTTAAAATAATCTAAATCAAAAAACAATGGCCAAACAAAAATCAATAATAAAATTTGGAAGATAATCTACACAGAATATTAAAGTGTAATATTTACTAAATAAAATAATGGGATGGCCACGCAATAATTTAAAGTGGATCGAAATTATAAAATCTGTCAAATTCTTTACTTATTAAAAATGTATGCCAAAGCATATTATTCATTCTCAGAAAAAAAAAAGGGCGCATAACAATTTAAAGTTGTTGGAAATTACAAGAAGATATGCATCACATCAAAATTGAAATGGTGTATAAATTATTTTTATTTGACATTATGAGAATCAAAATGATCAAAAGATACTGATCACAATATTTTTTAAATTTTTGTGTTTTTAATATAAACTATTTTGAAAGTTAAAACTGTATCTCTCTAACACACTTAAAAAAATCAATCACAGGTTTTAAAACTTTTAAATCAAAATTCTAATAAAAACTCAAAAACGATCTGATGTAAACTCTTTTGAACCTGGCCACCTTTGGTAGAAATCTGTGTTGCACCTCTCTGCTGATTCGGATAAATTAGCGTTTCCAAATTGGCGTACTTGTACTTGTTTTAAAATTAGCGCTTCCAATGTAACTACCTGCATAAGGTTTATTTAAACATAATTGCAGAGCACTGAAAAGGATTATGTCCACATTTAAAACTATATAATTTGATCCTGGGAGTTCTCAATCACCTGTTGCTTGAAATCTAAAATTCAATGATAGCGCACCCCAGTGCCTCCCTGTGCTGCTGATGAGGAGTACTTTCGCAAACAATGTAGGTCCTGTTGATCGACAAAATTTAAACGATAATAGGATCTTCAATTCATTAGTAAATCCGTTACAGACATCGAAAAGCTGTTATTAGTGACAATGATGTTTCAAGAAAAACGCACTTATCAAAGAAATCTATAGACAACTTGCCTTTACCAAAGAAAAGAAAATCTGTAGACAACATTCCTTGGTAGTAATAATCACAGTCTGCCATTGTGACTGCAATAGTAGTCTCTGCTATTGTGACTGCAATAGTAGCCTCTGCAATAATAGTTAGTATATTGTTAACATAGTTCCAACTGATTCTAATCACATCTTAAAAAATTTAACAAATTTGTCCAACGTACAGAAAATAAACATAATATGGTAGCTAGTATTTCTACATTGTTTGCAGAGGCCTGTCACAGGACAATGCCATCAGAAGAAACTCATTAGCATTACAATAATAGTTTCTGCCATTGTTTGTGCAATGATAGTTAGTTGATGATAAACTATATTGTTAGTCCTGCGATCAGAAGAAACACATTGGCATTACAATAATAGTTTCTTCGGTTGATCCTGCAATAATAGTTAGTTGATGATGAATAAAATAGTTCAAACTGATTCTAAAGAATTTTCCATCTTTGAGAAAATAAACATAAGCAGTTGTGAACCATGACGGATGCTGTAGAATTTCTGCATCGTTTGCAGACAAATGCAGAGGACTGTCGCAGAATATTTATACAGTTTACGTTATAATTAAAAATCTTTACGTGAGAATGAACTGGGTACAATTTAGTTGATATTAGAACATTATATCTTACCTTATAAGAAAAATAAGATCAAATAGGGGAATTAAATCTCTGCAATATCTTTTCTCTCCGAATAAATCATTTAAAAATAGAAAGAACAGCTATTTTTCCAACTTATTAAGAATAAGCATTTAAAAAACCTGAGGTGCATTCCTCACACTTCTATTTAAGAATAAAATAGCATTTTCAAAAACTGAGGTGCATTCCTGACACCTCTATTTTTCAAATATTATTTGAAAATAAAATAAATCACAAGATACAATATTAGAGTTATCATGCTCTTCATGGGAGAATATCTAGGAAAAACATGAAAAAATCACCCTCAAAAAAGATGTGTGCTGAAAAACGTAACAGTAACAGGATTGAGTTCACATTTTCTACAATGCTTGACCCTTTCGCTTCTTTCTGTCCTCCTCGGCTCCTGTCAAACTGTCGAGCTCCTGTGAGGCAGACTTTATTGCATGGAGAATCATCTTCTTCACGTCTAGCTTGTCTTCTTTGGCCCTGTGACCCTTGGGCAGCAAGCGGAACTCTTCAGTCAACTGAATGCATTGCTCTAAATTCTCAGGCGATACAAAATCCATGGCAACTTTAATACATGACTTGAGGTTCCGAACTTGATGAGGACACCCAGCTGGAATGAATACTGCCTCCCCAAGATTTTGTTCAAATGTCCATGCCTCTACTCCATATTCTTCTTTCAGCTTCCCCTTATGATACTCATTCAGGTAAATAGTCTGATCATGAATTGGGTGCTCAACCTGTTCAAGATGCTTGTTTTCTAGGTGCCTGAATTCCCCCTTGTGTTTCATCAAATAATCATGTAACTTGGGTACATCTTCTCTCCGAAAAATGTCCCAAAGAGCACCTCCAAATTCAGATTCTTTGTTTTCAATCCTCCCTGAACTCTCTGGCAGCCCATCACTTCTTCTGTATTTTTCTCTCAAATTATCTATCACTTTTTGTTGGGAATCTGTGAATGTGACTTCGGCTGTATGCGTTATAATATTGACAGCATCGGCCACATCCAAGTGCAACTTAGTGACTGAATCCCCTCTAATAAGCTCTTCCCTGGTGCCATAGGCTATGTAAGTTTTGGGACCCAAATCAGGTTTCAAGGAGTGCTTTGGAAGCTTTGTAGCAAGATTTAGAATCCCAGACTTTGGATGGGTGTACTCCTTGAAAGGTAAGGCGCTGATAAATTCAGCATAGTGTCTTGGTAAACGCTCCTCGAATGAATTTGCTGGAGGCCAATCCTTCAACTTGAACAACTGAGGCCAACCATCACGGTGGTATCTTCCCCTTCCATAAAACTCAAAAAACTGATGTATATTGATCTCAATCCACTCCCAATCCATGCAATCAAGGACATGCACTGAGCGTGTCTCCTTTGGAGCTTCTTCATCATTATCCTCTGAATTCTTGGCACTGGTATGCTTTGGATTCTTGGCTCTGGTATGCTTTGATTTCTTGCCTCTAGTATGCTTTGAATTCTTGTCTCTGGTATCCCTGAAAGCCCTCCACATGACCATTGGCTCCCAACTCAGTCCACTAGTATTATCCAAAGCATTTCTAACAATCACAGGCTCACCTCTTCCCCAGTGTTTCTGAAAATGTTCAAGTCTAGGTTGATTTTCAAGAGTCTCAGCCTCGACATCTTGAACGGTTGGACAATACAAATAGTTGTCGCTGCCATCGTCCCTGTTAGCAACTTTTCTTAGCTGATCAGAATTCTCAAAATTAGGCTTGAAGCAGAGAGAACATGGTTGTGAATCTCCTGATGCCATTGGAAACTCACAATCCCTAGAAACTCTTTGTGCTATTTTCTTTATGTTTGCAACCCAATTTTGCCCAAGCCTGGTGCACTTTAGTTCTAACAATTTATTTTCACAACGTGGACATGGGATTGAACGATCAGCATTAACTTTAAAATTAGACAATGGTAGTACAGAAACAGACTTACCTTTCCTTTTAGACTCCTCACCAACTGATCTGTTTGTTGAATCATCCCCAGGCGATTTCCCTTCTCTGAGCTCACGACAGCAAGAAAGACAAAGATCGCATTCACAATCATCGCAGCTTCTGTGTAAACTTACGATCGATGTATTGCAGTTGTCACAAAAATGACGCTCTCGTACTGGGTCAACATCAGAAACTGGAATCTCCAGGTCTTCTGCAGGTTTTTGCTGAATTTCAGCCTCAACCTCCAGTTCCAGCATTTGCTCATCATGAATCTGGGTCACTACGAAGAGGCCACTGCAAATCACCTTCTGGCAAAAACGCACCCTATCCTCTACGCTCAATTCCTCGAGTTTAACGTTGGGATTTTTCCGTAAACAATCTTTGCAATTACAATTTCCCCTGCATTCTGCACAGCTCTCGCGAAAATACTCTGTTGTTACCAAAGGGTACCATCTTTCAATGCATTTGACACAGAAACGCTTTATGCATGTTGAACAGTTGATCACCACCTTTTTGTCATTTCTTTTACACTGATGGCAATTCATACACCCTGTATGATATGCTGGTGCTTGCATATGATTCTCCTCAGAATGATCTTCCTCTTTGAACTTAGGTTTTAGTCCTCTGTTCTTTTCACTGCCCTCTTTAGCTGGCATCATAAAATCTCCCGTGGTCAAAAACTCTGAACTTTGCACTGCATGCCTGTCCTGCTCCTCTATGATTTTGGGTTTCCGTCCTGTCTTCTTTGGAGGACCCTCCTCGACCTCAAGTGACACAGTCCGGGGCCTACCCCGCTTCCTGACCTGGAGTTCCGTATCAGGACACACCTCCATCTGCATTCCGGCATCCACACGCGGGGTAATTTCCAAACCTGCATCGCCTAAATTCAGTACCATATCATTGCCCTCGTGTGACTCAGTCCAAGGCTTCCGAGCCTCGACTTCGGTATTAGGTCCCACCCGTATTTGGGGGTCCAGAAATGTCGAAACTTCAGGCTCCGCGCTAGGGTTAATCTCCAACCCTGCATCTAGTGGCCTTTCATTGTCTTCAAGTGCCAAGGCCCGGGGCTTTCTGCCTCGCTTCCTTGCCTGGACCTGGACAGGTACTCCAATATCAGGGCTCGGCAATTCAGAAAAATCAGGAGGACCCACATGCGGACTAAACCCCAACCCTGCATCTCGTAAATTTAGGGCCCCAGGCCATTCAGATTCTTCATTCAAAAGCTGTCCGTGGGGCATGCCAAATTCAATCATGGGATCCTCTTCCTCTTCCTCTTCTTTGACCTTTGGTTTCTGCCCTCTCTTCTTCTCAAATCCCTCATCGCTGTCACGTGCCATAGCCCGGGGTTTCCGACCCCGCTTCCTATCCTGGACTCCGGTACCGGAATCAGCCCCCAAATCAAACCCCATGCCAAATTTGGGGACATATTCCTCGCTGTTCAGAAACATCGAATCATCCAGCTGCGCAGGCCCCGCGTCACGTAAATTTAGCGTCATGGACCAATAAGGTTTTGTGTTCGAAACCCGTCCGCTGGACTTCTGGGACCCAATCACCGTCTTATTCTTTCTAGGGTTTTCATTATTAAAATCCTCATCAGCCCCTTTCAGAAATTCCCTCCATTTTGACTTGGTAACCCTAATTTTCGCTACCTCCTTGCGTTCAGATGCTCTCTGCAGCTCACCACCCTCATCGCCCTCAGGTGACACAGTCCAGAGCTTGATGGCCTGCTTCACGGCACGCGAAGTAGTTTGAAAACCAGATTTGGAACGCGGAGTACTTTCGCGAAAAATGATTGGCATCCACTCTCCAGAGTCTGTGGTCGAAACCTGAGTACTGGACTCCAGAAAACCGCCAGTCGCTGTCTTTTCCACTTCATCATTAATTTCTTCCTCCATAACCTCAAACTCCATCTGTGTTTCGCCAACAGAATTCTGGCTATCCAGAAAATTCGAAACACCGGGGTCCGCACGCAAAGCAATTTCAAACCCTCGTTCACTTAATGGCAAAGACAAATCAAACAGTGGGGACGGAACCCGTTCACTGGACTCCCCAGAAACAGTAGCTGTTCTTTTCATTCTGAGATCCTCATCATTAATTTCAACTTCCAATTCTCCCGAATTTGAGTTCAGAACCCCAGATTTTTCTGGTTTTTTTACCTTGGGCTTTCGCCATCTTTTCTTCTTCTGACCACCCTCAATACAGTTATTTGACACACCTCGTGGCTTTGACACAACTCGGGGCTTCCGGCCTGGCTTCCGGCCTGGCTTCCTGCCCCGCTTCCTACCTTGGTTTCTCGTACTCGCAGTAGCCCTAAACACCATTGGACTGTTAAGGCACTGCAACTGCTTAGGATCCCAGAGATAATCCGAATCCGAATCCGTTTCTGATGCCACACTATCCATTTCTTCACTTTGAAGAGAATTTCCAGAATTCTCTTGCCTCATAATTTCACAAGGTTGCCTAAATAAAAAACCTAGTTTTGTTCGAACCTCTGTGTTGTGCTCTCACAGATCGTCGCGCTCAAGCTCGAAGGCAAAAGATTTGAACTTCAAAAATGCTATATCAAAGCTCATTAGAAATACCGCGAAAATAAAATGGTGCTTATGGCATTTCACTTTTAACAGGAGATGTGACCATTGTTTCAATTTTTAACCATGGTCTGCTAGCAATTCAATATAGCAATGATATATGGGTTAATTGTTAATTATATAAATAAAAGCATGGTTAGTTAGCAATTAAAAATAGCAATGATATATGGGTTAATTTATATAAATAAAATAAAAAGCTGAGTTTTTTTTTGTTTTAGCATGGTCAGTTAACTATTAAAAAACTAAAAAAGCACTGCTGTAAGGATATTTTTGTTTTTAGCATGGTCAGCTAACTATTAAAAAACCAAAGAAACACTGCTGTAAGGATAAATTTTTATAAATAGAATATTTAGTAAATTAATGTGGATAAATTTAGTTTTTTCAATGTGAAAAACCAAGTAAATTATATATATTTTTAATAAATAAAAATTTACATATATCTTTATTATTAATAAAGATTTTGAATTATATATAAATTCAGTTTATTTTGTTTAGTAATAATGATTGTTTTTTTTACTTCAGTTTCAACTCTACAGGTAAGGTCATGAATTCATAGACAATTTATGGGTTGTATTGGGTTGAATTTATACCATTTTATTCTTATAATTTATTATTCAATTATTGACATTTTACATCTAAAGAAAGATCTTACTCTTTTCTATAAATTAGAGAGTAAAATAGTTGGTTATATGAAAGTGAAAAAGAAAAGTCACATGAATAAGATGTAAGATGTTTGATTGTATGGAAAAAACAATATAAGATTATTTAAAAACATCTTAAAAAATTTAAAATTTAAAAAGTAGAAATATACTACAATTAAACTTTCAATATTGAAGATAATGTACTCTTCTAAACAATTTAATTTATCAACTAATTAAATTATTTTTTATATTAAATATGTTTTCCCATAATGTGGGTTGGGTTTACTGACTATTCTTCATATGAAACATCTTTTAGATGTAAACCCTAATTACTTATATAAACAGTTTTTAGATGTAAACCTTAATTACTCATATAGACATGGTTAATAAAATAAGTTAACAATAATAATGGTATCAAAATTTAGCCCAAACACATTTTAGATCTAAACCCTAATTACTCATATATATGGACATGGCCAATATAATTAAGTAAATAATAATAATTGCATCAAAATGTAAATTCAAGTTAAGAGAAATGAATTATGGTGGTGTTTTTAAACCTCTTTTTATTCGTTCTTTTAATTAATGAGAAGGTCGTGTGTGTCTATATAAACTTAGTCCAATTATAAAGAAACTAATTTTTGTATTTTTAATCAAATTTAGGTAAAAATTATTAAATTTAAGTGATTTGATATGTAGACTTTGAGTGTTCCAAAGGCTATTAAAGTGTTGAATCTATATGCTTTCAAAAAAAACTATTAAAGTTGATGGTTCACGTGGAAATATTATGCCACATGTCGACAATGTACATAATTTTTTATTGCTAAAATAAAACATTTCCAGCTATCTTTGTTAAGTTTGTTGGCATCTTTAATTAAATTTATGAGCCGGGTACTGGGCATTAATTCCAGCATATTGCTGGGAGATTTCTTCATAATCTGGTGCGATTATCTTTTTATTTGCGGTGATCTCCACCGTGTGTTGTCGACCCCATCTACGACTGAGGTTTGGGCGGGAGTTGTCTTGGATTCTCTGCCAAAACCCTAGCTCTGTTTGGCATATGGTTTGTATGCTTCCGGCCTGTGATGAATTTTTCATTTTAACTGAGGGTTTCACTCCGCATACCTCTCAACTTGTTGGGAGAGAAACATGGCTCTGCCTTCCTTATTCTTTCACAGACCACTGAGATTTGAACTTCGGGTTTTATCTCTGCATGTTGAACTTCTTCGATTTGAGATTGGAAGATATGAGAGAAAAAGTTTGTATGGCGTCGTCATCTTCATAGTGGTTCCGACTTCTACATACATGTAATACTTAGTTAATTTTCATTTTGCCTCTGTAAGAAATTAGTAAATCTCTGTATTTCTTTTGTTTCCTTTACGTAATGTCTATGAATTGTTATAAATTTCGGATTCTTCTTCTGTAGCATTTGCATTAACAGTCTTTGTCTTTGTTTTTCCATTATGATTTTGACACAAGGTGATGGCTCTTCCTTATGCTGAAGGTGAAAGGTTTTAGAAGTTTAGTAACTTCGTCCATTTGGGTTCGACCCTCTCATCAACGGTTCATTTTCAGGATTCTATACGGTACAATTTCTTAACCGCCTTAGAGCTCGTTCATTTTTTCCTCATGGAGATCTGATGGTTAAATCTTGATAGAATTCCTTTCTTTTTCCAACGGGAATCTGGCCCAGTGTGTTTTGTTTACATATGACTGTGTGAAGAAGATTTTTTTTTTTATACGAAACAGAGTTCCTGTAACTATTTTATTTCCCCTTCATAAGGAAATTGCAATAGAAATAAATGACTTGTAAATGAGATTGCGTATTCTCATCTTCGTTTTACAGTTTCCTGTTATTTTCTATAATACGGCATAAAATATTGTCATTTCACATGCCTTTACTTTGTTAAAGCAACTGTTGTAATGTACATGGCTCTCAAGCCTCTTAGGTGCAATTCTTAAGCCTTGGATGATTTTAATGGAATTTATTCTTGCCTATGGTATTGTATTTATAAATTGTTATAATGGGTAAAATCCCTCGTTCTACTAATACCATGGAATTTTCTTTTATTCGGTATATAAGAGTTGCTAAAAAATTTACATGATTCCTTATTTTCATGCATACAATGATTCGAATTTAACTTTTTACTGAGAAAATGATTGTTCTTGCTATCTATTTCTTTATATAATTTTCTTAAACTGCAATTACGTATCCAAATCATTAACTTGGTGTCCGGACCACCATATCCCTAAGTCTGTGTATAGTCTGGATTTTAATGGTTGCAGACGATGTATCTTGGGTTTGGGTTTTCCCCAGAACTAAGGTCAACAGTCCGCCGACTCTATTAACACTCTATTCTGGTTAATCTAGACCGGATTAAAAGATACAGTTTCTCTTTATAGAAAAATAACTCATATCTATTTACAAGAGTATATCTGCAACTATTACAAACAATAGTAGAATATGAGAGTATATGTATAGTTTTTTTCTGTATTCCATTTTCTTGTATTCTTTTGATTTATTCTTTATGTTCTATAACAGTTAATGCTACAGAATTCTTCTTATCATTCAACTGCTATATATATTCGGTTTTCTATTATTTTTTTTTTAGCTTCCTTCATAACATAGAAAGAATAAATATTATTTTCAACTTATTCTGTCTTAAACATTAACAACAAAGAAAGAATGAATATTAATATTGGATTGTTCTGTCTTAACATAATAACAGGAAAAGAATAATGATACCTACAGATTTTATTTCTTGTCTTAATTATATACACATATATTTTTATTTAACAGAACAGTACCTAGACATCTGTAAAACTATGGAAAAATTTCCAATTCAGTAGTAAATTACTTAGAAATCACAGTAATACTTATCTGTTTAGCAGATTCAAGCTGTGGTCCTCCCAACCATTGGGAGAGGCGATGACGTCCTCTTCCTGCCCTCGAGCCCAAACCTGGGTGGTACGGGTTAATAGTGGATTAATTTTCTGCTGTGACCTTAGGATGCCTAGTCTAGTCAGTACCAAAAAACAATTTGTTCAAGGATCTCTGAGTATTTTCCACTAGTCTCTACTAGCCCTGGAATCCCATACTCTTCCCTTGTCTCTGAACATAACCCCTACTCCTCACTCGGATCAGTCTCTTATCCCCAAAGGAGTGGTAACTATTTCCAACTGTCCCCAACCATTTCCAGTTCTTGGCACATTTACCATCAGCTTTTTTCATTTTTTTAAATAGGAAATTATATCAACTGATTTATTATTCATAATTAATTATTAGTCAAATAAATTTCTAGAAAAAATAATGATTTAAGTCCCTTCTTGACAAAATAAATAAAAATAAATGTCTTGTAACTAGTTAACACTAGTTATCTTTAATGAAGTTGTCAGAACTTCCTCCCCTGGAAGTAACACCATCCTCGGTGTTTTTACTCTAACTAAGCAAAGAGCTCTAGGTAAACTTCTTGCACAATTTTTTCATCCTCCCAAGTAGCTTCATCCGGGCCAAAGTGCTTCTATTGCACTTTAACCTGGGTGACAACTCGCTTGCGGAGTACAATTTCCCTTCATTCAAGTATGCGTTGCGGCTTGACCAGGAACTTGCCATCTGGTTCTACCTGCAACCACAATGTTTCATGTCAATTTCCTCATCATAATATATATCTTAAGTTAGGATTCGTATCTCTATCCTACCTGAATATTTTTCTAATGAATTACGTGCTTCGCATTATGCACATAACACTTCAACAGAGATACATGAAACACATTGTGTACTATAATGTGACTGGGTAGAGCTAGCCGATAGGCTATCGGTCCTACCCTTTCCAAAATTTGGAAAGGTCCACAGAATTTCGAAGCCAACTTGGCACAAGAGTTCCACCGCAGGGTACTCCTTTTTGGTTTCATCCTCACGTATACATGGTCTCCCACTTCAAATTCCTGATAGGATCTCTTTTTATCTGCATAGATCTTTTGTCGATCTTGTGCAACTTTCAGATTTTGTCTTATTTTATTTACCTCCAATTCCATTTCAGCAAGCATCTCAGGTCCCAACATTAATTTTGTCTCGGGATTGCTCCAATTTATGGGTGTGCGGCACGGCCTCCCATTCAACACCTCAAAAGGACTCATCTTCAAGGATTCCTGATAACCGTTGTTGTAGGAAAATTCAAGAACATACAGATAATCTTCCCATTTAGTTGGTTGTTGCATTACATACATGAGTAACATGTCTTCCAACACTTGGTTTACTTGTTCTATTTTCCCGTTGGTCTGGGGATGATAAGCTGTGCTAAAGTTTATCTGAGTCCCCAGTCTTGTAAACAATGTCTTCCAAAAGGCAGAAGTAAACTTAACATCCCAGTCTAAGATGACTGTCTGTGGAATTTCATGTAGTCTAAAAATTTACTTCACGAATATGTCGGCTATCTCTACAGTCTTGTAAGTAGACTATACAGGTATAAAATGTGCAGATTTTCTCAATATGTCCAGCACCATCATGATGGAATCATTTAGCCTTTTTTTTCGTGGTAAGCCTGTAATAAAGTCCAGGGATATGACCTCCCACTTCCATTCTGGTATTGCTATGGGCTGCAACAATCCTACGGGATGTTGATGTGCTACCTTCACCTGTTGACATTCCAAACATTTACTTAAATATTTAGCAATGTTTTTACGCATACTAGGCCAAAAGTATACCTTTCTTATAGCAGTCAACATTTTTTGATATCATGGATGACCTGCATAATTGCTGCAATGGTACTCATCCATTCTCAGCTCTTTCAGAGCCATGGGATTAGGCATGAAAATTTTTCCTCTGAAAGTTAACATCTATTCTTCATTTATTCCATACTCAGATATAATTCCTTGCTTTCTGTTTCCCTCCATTTTCTGCCATAAAAATTGGTATTCTGGATCTTTTTGTGCCTCTCCCTTCACTTGTTCCAAGAATTTATTTTCTAGCTGATTACAATACAGCTCAAATATGCCATGTAGTTTTCTCCTTAAAGCGTCAGCTACTCGGTTCTCCTTCCCCTTTACGTGTTGAATTTCCATATCAAATTCACTTAAGAATGCATTCCATCTTGCCTATCTTGAGTTCAAGTCTTCTTGCTTGAAGTAACTAGTCAAGCCGCTATGATTTGTTTTAACAAAAACTTTTTACCCAGCAAGTAGTGACTCCATACCTTGAGAGCATGCACTACTGTTGTTAGTTCCAGATCATACGTTGAATACCTTTGTTCATGATCTTTCAATTTCCTGGATTCGTATGCCACCACTTTGCCTTCTTGAGATAGAACTGTCCCAACACCCTCTTTACTTGTGTCGGTACATACTTCAAATTCTTTGTTTGGGTCATCCACCCTTAACATGGGTGTAGTAGTCAAAAGTTGTTTCAGCTTTTCAAAGTTGCTCTAACATTCGATAGTCCATTTGAAAAAATTTCCTTTCTTTTGTAAGGAAGTGATGGGAAAAGAAATTCTGGAAAAACCTTCGATAAACCTTCGGTAGTACCCATCTAATCCCATAAACAATCTTAAGTATGCTACGTTCTGAGGTACTCGCCATTCAATGATTGTTTTGATCTTCTCTAGATCAACAACAATTCCCTCTGTTGAAATAACATGGCCTAAATATTGGATTTCTGTTTTGAAGAAATCACACTTGCTGAACTTAGAGTACAACTGGTGTTTCCTTAGCATTTCCAGCACAATCCTCAAATGCTCCTTATGGTCTTCTTGGTTTTTAGAATAGATCAAAATATCATCTATAAAAATAAGTACAAAATTATCCAAGAATGGATGGAAGACACCATGCATTAACCTCATAAAGGTTGTTGGTGCGTTTGTTAACCCAAAGTGTAACACCACAAATTCATAGTGTCCATACCTGGTACGAAATGTTGTCTTGCAAATGTCTTCATCCTTGATTTGAATCTGGTGATACCCAGATCTCAGATCTATTTTGGAAAACACTATGGCCCCTTTCACTTGATCAAAGAGATCATCAATTCTTGGTAAAGGTTATTTTTTCTTGACTGTTAATTTGTTGAGTTGCCTATAGTCCATGCACATTCGCATGGTCCCATATTTCTTTTTCACAAATAATACTAGTGCTCTCCAAGGGGATACACTTGGCCGAATGTAACCTTTATCCAACAGTTCTTGTAACTGCATCTTCAGCTCTGTTAGTTTTGGCACACTCATTCTGTAAGGAGCCCTTGACACAGGAGAAGCTCCGGGCATTAACTCTATAGTGAAGTCAATGTCTCTCCTTGGTGGTAACCCAGGAATATTTTCGAGAAAAACATCTATAAATTCCTGCACCACAGGTATATTTTCTATTATAGGCGATTTCTCCTTGGAATCAGCATACCCCACCTGAATAGCATATAACTGGCACCCCTTCCTTAGACATTTATTTATTTGATATGCTATAATTGGACGTAACTGTAATGGATTCTTGATTCCTTGTATTTCTTTACGTGTTCCATCATGCAGTCTGTAATAAATAATCTTTTCCTTATAGTCCACTAAGGTCCAATGCTTTTCCAGCCAATCCATGCCCAATAAGACATCATATGATCCTAATGGAAAAATGTTCAAATCTACTTGTAACTTCTATTCTGAAATTTCCAACTTACAGCTTGGAATTTTGGCAATTACTTTTTGTTTTGCTCCAGTGGCTAGCTGTACCAGCCATGAAATTTTAAATTTCTGTTCTTTCAATTTACACAACTCCACTATTTTGGGACTAACATAGCTCAAACTTGCACCTGGATGTACCAAAATAGAAACAGGTTGAGTTAGTATATTACCTTCCAGCTCAATCATCATTGGCTGATAATATTCCTATCGGTCTTCCAATGCTCCGTTGATACGAGGGATGTTTCGTGCCACATCACCTACCATAGAAGCCCCTTGTAAATTTGCAACTGTGTCACTCCTTGTTCATTGCAGGCAGTTTTTGTAGTAATGTGCTTCACCACACCCCCAACACTGTAACGGTGTCTTAGTCACTTTCCCTTGCTTCGGCTTGCTGGATGCCTCCGTAGGATTTTCCTCTGCTGGCCATTTGGTTCTCTAGTGATTTCTGCTAAATTTTTTGCTGACATAATTACGTGTATAATTTTTGAAATTACTGTTTTTGGCGTTTTTGAAATTTGTGTTACTTTTCTGTCCTTTCTTTGGTGGCCAATTTCTGCCAGTCTCCCCTTTTTCCTTGGACTGCTGATAACGCATTCGTGCTTTACGAATGGTTTCATCCATGGTTCGGGGGTTTACGAATTCTATTTTCTCTTTCATATGTGTTGGCAGGCTGCTTAGAAATCTCTGCACCTTAGCCTTTTCTTCTCGAAGATAGGGAACATATCGTAACAAGGAAGTGAAATTGGTGATATATTCATCCATAGATGTCTGTCCCAACCTTAAATCGTGAAATTATTTAGCTTTCTCATCATAGAATCGTTCTGTCAAGTACTTGTCCTTAAAGTATTGTTGGAATAATTCCCAAGTGACATCTTGTTCTTCTATGCTGCGAATGTTCTTCACCTCTTCCTACCACAAGGTGGCTTTCTCTTTGAGTTGATATATAGCTAGTCTAGCCTTTAGGTTGCTACTGTATTCATACACTTGAAAGTACTTATTCATGTTTATTAACCATGCTTCAGCTAATTCTTCCACTTCACCATCATATGTTGGTGGTTTTATTTTTCGAAACTCCCCTTGGAGTTCCACTTTCTTCTTTTTAATATCTTGTTGATTTGATACATTGCCAGATTCTGCTTCGTTATTATTTTTATTCTTTCTTTGCTGGGATGGGCTTCCTTCCACTCTATCCGCAGTGTTATTTCTTGTCTGCTGCTCATCTTCTCTGTCAGTACTTGGATGTTCTGCCTCCTGATTTTGTTTATTTGACAAAATTTTTAATATCTTTTCTTGGTCTTGTAATAATAGTTCGTTGTCTTTTCGGACACGCACCATTTCCTCTTGCAATTGTTGAACGGTTTTCAATAGGAAACGGGTTTGGTGCTATTGCTCTTCCATCAATCTGCTAGTTTGTTGATGCTGTTCCACACTTAATTGAACCCACATTTCTGGGTTTATCACAGTTTGTGCTTGGGGTTCCTCGGTGTCTTGGGGTGATGAAGTTTTTTCTCCTCCCCTCATTATGTTATCTAAATTCTCTTACCCTCTGTGCATCAGTACACACACAACTTAACCGTTAGTTGACCCTTAAGGTCCTAACGTATAACTTAGCTCTGATACCACTTGTCACATACACCAATATGAACACAATTTTTTTTTTAACTTACCCACTTACAGAAATAAGATTTACTATATACACACATGGATTATATATATATTAACATAGTTCATAGTTAAATTTCCACGTGTATATCTTTATAAGCTTACAAAAACAGT
Source organism: Pinus albicaulis (assembly GCA_034641835.2). NCBI lineage: Eukaryota > Viridiplantae > Streptophyta > Pinopsida > Pinales > Pinaceae > Pinus > Pinus albicaulis. The sequence goes on from CM076584.1 coordinate 1,210,366,293, forward strand.
AATCATTCGTCTACTATTTGAACTGGATTGCATTTGCTACTCGTTTTATTAATTAAGTTGGGTACACTATTAAGGTTGATGGTTTACATGGAAATATTATGCCACATGTCGACAATGTATGTAATTATTTTATTGCTAAAATAAAACATTTATGGCTACCTTTGTTAAGTTTGTTGGCATCTTTGACTAAATTTATGAGCCAGGTACTAAGCATTAATTCCAGCGTACAACTGGGAGATTTCTTCATAATCTGGTGCGATTATCTTTTTATTTGCGGTGATCTCCACCGTGTGCTGTCGACCTGATCTACGACTGAGGTTTGGGCGGGAGTTGTCTTGGATTCTTCGCCAAAAACTTAGCTCTGTTTGGCATATGGTTTGTATGCTTCCGGCCTGTGATGAATTTTTCATTTTAACTGAGGGCTTCACTCTGCATACCTCTCGGCTTTTTGGGAGAGAAACATGGCTCCGACTTCCTGATTCTTTCACAGATCACTTAGATTTGAACTTCAAGTTTTATCTCTGCATGTTGAAGTTCTTCGATTTGAGATTGGAAGATCAGAGAGAAAATTTTTGTATGGCGTCGTCGTCTTCACAGTGGTTCCGACTTCTGCATATAGGTAATACTTAGTTAATTTTCATTTTTCCTCTGTAAGCAATTAGTAAATCTCTGTATTTCTTTTGTTTCCTTTGCGTAATGTCTATGAACTGTTATAAATTCCACATTCTTCTTCTGTAGCATTTGCATTAACAGTCTTCGTCTCTGTTTTTCCATTGTGCCTCTAACGCAAGGTGACGGGTCTGCCTTCTACTAAAGGCGAAAGGTTTTAGAAGTTCAGTAACTTCGTCCATTTGAGTTCGGCCCTCTCATCAGTGGTTCTTTTCCAGGATTTTATACGGTACAATGTCTTAACCGCCTCAGAGCTCGTTCTTTTTTTCCTCATGGAGATTTGGAGGTTAAATCTTGATAGAATTCCTTTCTTTTTCCAGCAGGAATCCAGCCCAGTGTGTTTTGTTTACATATGACTGTGTGAAGAAGAATTTTTTTTTAAACAGAATAGAGTTCCTATAACTATTTTATTTCCCCTTCATAAGGAAATTACAATAGAAATAAATGACTTGTAAATGACATTGCATATTCTCGTCTTCGTTTTACATTTTCCTGTGATTTTCTATAATACGACATAAAATATTTTCGTTTCACATGCCTTTATTTTATTAAAGCAACTGTTGTAATGTACGTGGCTCTCAAGCCTCTTAAGCGCAATTCTTAAGCCTTGGATGATTTTAATGGAATTTATTCTTTCCTACTGGTCTTTTATTTATAAACTGTTATAATGGGTAAAATCCCTCGTTCTACTAATACCATGGAATTTTCTTTTATTCTGCATATAAGAGTTGCTAAAACATTTACATGATTCCTTATTTTCATGTATACAATGGTTTGAATTTAACTTTTTACTGAGAAAATGATCGTTCTTGCTATCTATTTATTTATATAGATTTCTTAAGTTGTAATTATGTATCCAAATCATTAACTTGGTGTCTGGACCACCATGTCCCTAAGTCTGTGTATAGTCTAGATTCTAATGGTTGCGGACGATGTATCTTGGGTTTGGGTTTTACCCAGAACTAAGGTCAACAGTTCGCCGACTCTGTTAACATTCTATTATGGTTAATCTAGATTGGATTAAAAGATACAGTTTCTCTTTATAGAAAAATAACTCATATATGTTTACAAGAGTATATCTGCAACTATTACAAACAATAGCAGAATATGAGAGTATATGTATAGTTTTTTTCTGTATTTCATTTTCTTGTATTCTTTTACTTTATTCGTTATGTTCTATAACAGTTAATGCTACAGAATTCTTCTTGTCATTCAACTGCTATAGATATTCAGTTTTCTATTATTATTTTTTTAGCTTCCTTCATAACATAGAAAGTATAAATGTTATTTTCAACTTATTTTGTCTTAAACATTAACAAGAGAGAAAGAATGAATATTAATATTGGATTTTTCTGTCTTAACATAATAAGAGGAAAAGAATAATGATACCTACAGATTTTATTTCCTATCTTATATATATATATATATATATATATATATATATATATATATATATATATATATATATGTTTATATATAGCAGAACAATACCTAGACATCTGTGAAACTGTGCACAAATTTCCAATTCAGTAGTAAATTACTCAGAAATCACAGTAATACTTATCTGTTTAGCAGATTCAAGCTGTGGTCCTCCCAACCATCAGGAGAGGCGATGACATCCTCTTCCTACCCTCAAGCCCAAACCTGGGTGGTACAGGTTAACAGTGGATTAATTTTCTGCTGTGACCTTAGGACGCCCAGTCAAGTCAGTACCAGAAAAAAATTTGTTCAAGGATCTTTGAGTATTTTCCACTGGCCTCTATCAGCTCTGGAATCCCATACTCTTCCCTTGTCTCTGAACAGAACCCCTACTCCTCACTGGGATCAGTCTCTTCCCCAACCATTTCCAGTTCTTAGCACATTTACCATCAGCTTTTTTCATTTTTTTAAATAGGAAATTCTCTCAACTGATTTATTATTCATTATTAATTATTAGTCAAATAACTTTCTAGACAAAATAATGATTTAAGTTCTTTCTTGACAAAATAAATAAAAATAAATGTCTTGTAACTAGTTAACACTAGTTATCTTTAATGAAGTTGTCACACAAAGACTATTAAGGTGTTGAATCTATATGCTTTGAAAAAAAAAAATTAAACAAAAAAACATCTTAATTGAAATTGTATCACCCAATTCTAGTAATGAGAATTTACATGGACATTTTTATAATTAAAAAAAAAAATGAATTGAATTATGTAAACATTTTATTGGGTCAAATAAAAGAAACATAAAAATAAAATAAATTTATACAATTAATAATTATATTTGTTAAAAATAAATAAAAATAACCTTATATTAAACATTTTTATTTGGTAAAAATAAAATTAAAAAAAATAAATATAACTCTACTCAAAAAAATAAAAAAAATGAAAGGTACTACCAAGTTTACAAAAAAAAAAACTCTAAATTAAAATAAATTTGACTTGGTTAAGTTAGTAGTGGATTTTAAGCTCCATGTTTTTTTAGAACTCATGGTATTAACCCATGGTATTCATGTGGAATATAGGATATTTAAAGGAGGAAATTAAATCAATATAGATCCATCTTAACTCAGGTAAACTTGACTTAATGGAATATTTTATTTATTTATTCCCTCTCTTTTCAATTTAAATATCAAGAGATTTGATTTGTATTGGCCCTTGGTAAATCCGAAAGTAAGATGATTCTCTCTTGAACTTACTTAAAATCACCTAAATAATTAAATGTCATTTAAATATATACACTTTTAGTTATATAAATAATTAATAATAAATAATTATACCAAAGCTTACTTTAGATTTTAAATAAATGTAACTTTATTAATATATGTGTGTGTGTGTGTTTCTAATATTTTTCAAATATTTTTACCAAAATTCCAAGTATATATATTTATAATAGTATTGTTTAAATTGAGAAATTTGCAAAATCCAAATGCCCAATAATTTTTTAAAGAATTGAATGTGTTGATATGTTCTACTTTTAAAATATAAATACAATGTTATTAAGAAATAAATAAATAACAATAAAAATTATTTTTAAAGAAATTTAACTCTACACTAAGTAGAAAAGACGGAAGTATTTATCTTAATTTCATGGATATAAAGAACATGATAATAATAAAAATAAAATGTAAAGTGTAATTTATATTTTTATGTTGAAAATTGTCTAATTTCATAAAAATAATTAAATAATAATATTATTATTAATTTACTCATTGATATTATATTTGGAAAAATGTTTTATAGCTTTCTCTAAAATAGATTAAGAAAACTATCACATTTATAGTAATACAATAATAATAAATATGTACCAAAAAAATTGTAATGTAAATATTCTATTTATGAAATTTAAAAGTGTACATTAAAATAGATTGAAGCTTATCCTAGTCTACCTTCAAGGAAAGATACAAATTCAAACTTAACACTAACTATATGAAACGTTTGCTAATGTTTATCTAAAAAATCAAAAAATTAGTTTAGTGTGCTAGGCTCTTAGGGCCATTCTTGAATTGAAAATAGAAAAAAATAGAAATTATATAAACTCAAAAAAGAGAACAATATGGAAATTATCATCAAGACATATTATATTTAGAGGTCTCCATAATAATTGGCTCTTTCTAGCTTTGGGGAGTAACTTAGATCAAGGGGATACCTAAATGAGACTCTATTTTCTTGAGTAAGAAATCTATGGAACACATTGATACAACTACATCTTGTCCAACATTAATACAATTTCCTCTTTTGCTTAATTATAATCAACCAATACTTGTCCTAGCAACAATTTCAAATTCCAATATATGTTGATTGTGTACATGTATTGGTTGCAGTGGCCCCTAGTATGGCATGTGTCCAGGGCCTGATCTGCCACCTCAACCAACACTTATGAATCATTCAAACAACAACACTTGTTAGCTAATTCTCGCCCTATTTGTGTTATCTCCTCTTGGACCTGTTGAAGGGTGTGTTCTCTATATTGTGAAGAAGAGCTCTCCGCCTATTGTTGGGCTCAAAAGCCCCCTGCTCTCAATAATATTCTATGCCATGTTGGACCTAAGAATGTTGATGGGGAATAATGATAAAAAAACAACGTAAGATTCCACCTTATCGAAGTGGAATAAAAACACTACGGAAGTGGCAACAAGGGTGGGGATACAAGAATTTTGTTTTATCACTTGGATTCTCCTTAGAGAAACAGTCCCAATGTCACTAGGGGGAGAACTTAGGGAAAACATTAGGAAATTCACCCATTGTTACCTTGACAACCTTTCCCTCAATTCTAGGTTTAAGTATGATTTCCTATCCTAAGGGAGAATTCCATACATTTGAATCTAATTCTACATTTTTCACTTAGTGTGAGTGAGAGTATGACTTGGATAAGATGTTGGCTTGCTTCAAAAGACTTAATGTAATGATTGTTTAAGCAATTGTAAGTGCATATTAATGAATTTTCCAAAGCATATCAACAATATAATTTACTCAAATGCATGTCCAATAAAATAAAAAGAAACATTCATGAACATTTAATTTGATTCCACAATTATAGAGTAAATGTTTGATCAAGTAACACAAATTAATATTAAGAATTTATGGCTTATAGAATGGGTGTGCCTAGTATTATATTTTTTAGATATATTAATGTAAGGCTAGTATGAGAGAGTAATCTTCCTAAATGCTATTTTTGGTGCACTATAATAGTTAGGTGGGAGAATGGCTAGTTTTAGTTAACCTAAGGGGCCTTTAGATATATTCAAATGGGTACTAAGAGGGGAAAACTAAACCTCCAACAAGGTGATCCTTAAGATCAATGAGTAACTTCCTACATGTATGATTCCCAGGCTATATTGTCCTCACCTAATTATAGATCTCATTGTTAGTTATAGATGCTAGAATACATCTCTAGCCTAAATATCTAGGGGTATTTTTTCTTAGAAGCATGTGTAAGACCACTAATTATTTTTTTTCAACATATATTATTATCAACATTCATTCCATTCAGAAATATAATTGCTTGAATCAAATAATAAATGAATATCTTAAATGAATGCTGGAGGTAGCCTTTCAATCATTCAAAAGTTTGGAAATTAAATAAATTGAGACATTTCATAAACATATCACCAAAAATAAACTATGCCAATTTAGGAAACATAATATGAATTAATGCACCAAGTTTTTGACTATGTTAAGCATTTTTGTGTTTGTTCCTATTCGCAAATCATGCTATAGGTAATTTAAATACATGTCATTTATGTTATAAAATATTATGTCATTGCATCTCAATTCGTCCTAGTAACAATTAAAATGATTGTATCAACAAAATTGGAAGATAGAATGAGAGGTCATATAGAATGTTTCACTTTAAAATATTCCAAGTAGTTTAATGTCATATTTATGTGTCCAAATTACAAGAAAAAGTTGAATAATTAATTTTCCTTTCTCTTTAGAATATGAGTGGAAGTAACAGTTATACTCACTATTTAATAATGCATTGCACCAATTATTAGAAGTAATATTAAACACAATCATAAATTTGGTTGAAGAAAAAAATGTGTGTGCACATGGTTGATATTAGGAGATTGTTATTCAAATGTAGATTTCATGACAAAAAGTCATCCAATCATAATTGTGCAAATTGTATATATATGTCAAAAAGTTAATATATTTTCAATATTAGCTAATAATTTAAATGGTATGGATTTGAAATTTTCATGCACCCAAAAAAAAATTGAATTAAGAAAAAACTCATTTTTTTATCATGTCTTTTTTCCCTTTTGTTATTATTATATATTTTTTTCTTTTCATTAATTTTTATTATTAATTTTTCTTTTTAATTTAATTTAATTAATTAATGTAATATAATTTAAATTTAAATTATAAAATAAATATAATGTAAATTAAATACTAACTAAAGAAATTATTAAATGTTTAATCAAAATAAAATGAAAAAAAAAAAAAAATTATTACAAACACAATAAAAAAATCTAACTAATTCTAAATTCTACCTATTTCAAAAAATACATATTAAAAATAGTGATTTTTTGGGTTTAAAATAATTGAAATAATCTTGATAATATTTAAAAAAAAATGGTTAAAGTTTTTTGGGATATATATATATATATATATATATATATATATATATATATATATATATATATATATATATATATATCAAAAAATTAATTTTAAAAAATAAATTTAAAAATTAAAATATAACAAAGAGAAATTATTAATCACAAGATTAAAATAATTAAATTAATAAAAAAATTAAATCCAAATTAAATAAAAAAATAATAATTATCTTAATTTCTAAGTAAATAAATAAATAATTTAATCAAAATCTATAGAAAATTTAAAAATTCTAAAGCAAAAAAAAAACTTTAAATGATGGGAAATATTTACATACCCAATTTGATGTTAAATTTGGCCTTTCTAAAGTCATATGTTTGATTGATCCCTTATTTTCACACGATCTGTTGACAATCCATGTTCACTTGTAGATAGAGGTAATGATCATGAAATCACTTGTACTCGACCTATCTCTGCAATTCACACTTCTCCCAACAACTCACATTGGCTCTGCAACTCACACTAACTGCTCTAGTAATTCGCACTACCTATGGGAAAATTATTTTGCAAGAAAATCAACCTCTAGTAACTCAATTGAATAACTCACACTACCTCTCGGAGATGCTCCAACAATGATATATTACTTTTGCAATTCATCCAAGCAAAGCAACTCACACTAACTGCTCTAGTAATTCGCACTACCTCGGGGAAAATTATTCTGCAAGCAAATGAACCTCCAGTAACTCATCTGAATAAATCAAACTACCTCTGGGTGATAGCTCTGACAATGATCTTTTCCTTCTGAAATTCTTCTTAGCAACTCTTGCGTCCTTCGACACTTATCTTTGACAACTGGAAATTGAATTCTTTCCCAACTATGCACAATGTCTAATTCGCACTAGGTTGTATGGCCTCACTAAAAAATAATTCGGCCTCCTTTCCATTCTCGGAATGACTAGAATCTTGTGAGGAATTTCTCTCCTTATTCTCTCTTCTAAAATTGTGCTACTAGTGTCCCTCACTGTGCCCTTCCTATCATTTCAATTCACTGCCTCTAAGTGATCTCCAAAGCCCCATTGATTTTCTCTTATAATTTCTCACTAAGAAACCAATGACCACGATCTAACTCTAATCAATGGTTAATGTCATTTTCATCCCATCAAATGAATTTTCTAGATGTCACAAGAGCAAAATCAATTTACCTTAATTAATTTGATTTAATTAACTAGTTTTCTGAAGTTAGACTTAGGAAAATATTTAATATTAGATAATCAATCTAATTAAGACATTTTCCTCAGAAACGTTATTTTGGGTCTTGGAGATAATTGTTCTCTTATGTTCCTTAACCTCATATAAACCAGTAAAGACTAGAACACTTGTTCAAGATGCTAAAAAAATAACACTTCTATAGGACAAGGAGCCATCTAATCCATTAGTTATGATTCCATATTCGTTTGAAAACAATGGGAAAATACAAGTGGTTTTATAACTAACCTTTGTCCACAATGGTAAGGCCAAAAATAAAATAAATTAAAGCATACAAAATATTTGCACCCCTTCTCTAAAATATTAATTAAAATAATAAAAGGGTTAAGTATTTTTTTGAAGCTTCTAAAATATAATAATTAAAACTATAAGTGATTGGAGATTTCCAGAGTTTTCATATTGTTAGAGATTTATGGAAGAAAACTATGTAATGGATTTTTGATCCATCAAACATTTAAAATGGTTACTTCATCCATCATTATATATAATTTTCTTACTTGTAACTATTAATTTTTAATTTTTAATCAATTTTTATTTTATTCATTTTAATTTAGAATTTGGTCAAAATTTTATCTAACTATTATTATTATTTTAAATTATTTAATTATAATTTTTTTAGTTTTTAGCGAACCCCTCATTATTATTATTATTAATTAATCTTTTCAATTAATTATTATTTAAAAGAATGAATTCTTATTTTAATTAATTCATACTTTAATTCTTATTTTTTCAATTTTAAATTAACTATTTGTTAATTTTAATCATTATTTTTGAACAAATTATTATTTCATGTTTTAAGTTATTTAATTTTCAATTTATTTGGTCAAAATTTTTAATTATTATTTCCAAATAATTAGATTTAACTTTGACCTTTCTCGCAACACATACTAGTTCTTTTTCTCCTATAAGAAAAGGCTCTTCAATGCTCGTTTACTCATAAATCTCTTTGGTCCCTAATGATGGATGAAGTAACCATCCAAAACGTTGGATGGATCAAAAATCCATTACACATTTCTCTTCCGGAAATCTCTAACAATAATTAAAACTAGTTGTGTTCATTTGACTAACTAGTTAAATTCTACAACAAATATTTTTCTCAAATATGAACATGGATATGGGAACTATTCCTCAAATATGCCATAGAAAAAAATTATACGTTTAGAAATAAATATCTAGTTAATGTTGAAGTATACATTTGAAAAAGATAAAAAAACATGTATGTATCCATGTTGGTTGACATGATTGCTAATACATAGTTCCATGCATCTAATAGTACCTTTGGCTTTAACTAGTAATAAAAAATTAACAAAGACAAGATAAATTCACATAAATAACTTGGCTAATATTATCAAATTACTTGGAAATTAACCAATGGAAAAAACTTACTCCCATTATACATATTTTTGGGCTAGAACATAACCTATTCCCCAAGTCTTCTAGGTTAAAATAGGTGGATGATATTATTTTTTATGAAAGTGGATGTAAGGGTAACATATAAATTAACTTCCAAAGTCATATATAATATCGAGGGTGTAATTTTGGTTCAATTAGTTAATTAAATTGTGGCTAGTAGACTTCTTTCATTTGCAAAGCCTTATGAGAGATAAGTTTTACTACTTTGGCCTACACACACTTTCCATTTTTTTGAGTCTTTTTTCTAGAGATAAACATTATACTCTTAGGACTTGAAATGGGGGGAGTTTGGGAGGGAAATGATGAAGTAGTTTGTTAGGTCCCTATAATACTAGTGTAGCCCTTATTGTTATTAGTGTAGCCCCATTATTTTTATTTTTGTGCCCATGTAGTCCCCATATTGTTATTATTGTGCCCCATAGGTGTAACCCCATTATTGTTATTATCGTGCCCATGTGGTCCCCATATTGCTATATTGTGACCCCTTAGACTGCTATATATAGAAGGTAGGTTTTGTCATGTGTATCATCCAATAATTATTCATTTATTTATTGTAAAGGAGGTTTCCCCCTTGAAGAGTCTGATTTCAAAGTCGTTGATCTATCTTTTCTTCTATTTTGTGAGCTGGTTTCATAACATTTGGTATGAGAGCTTTGGATTCTAGGGTTTTACTGCTGCAAACAGGTCATCTTGGAATTTTCTCTATAACCATTTTTCTACGAGGATTCAAAATCTGAAACGTTTACCACATGGAGAAGAAATCTTGATGAACTTTTTGTAAAAAATTTAGACCTTGGTTCATAATATTTTCGGAGATATGATCTATGAAAGTTAGGATTTTTGCAGGCTCTAGAATTTCATCTCAAATAGGTGACTGAGGGAAAATCATCATAACTTTCATTTCAAGCATCAGATTTAAATTTCGTAAAAAATGACCGAAATCGCACATACTCTAGTTTCTTATGTATTAATTTCAGAGATAAAGGTTGAAACAATAACACGTTGCACATCGTACAAGTTCACTCTACTCAACCAATCTATAATTAGGTCATTGTGGGATATCAAGCATAAATTTTCCTTGAAGAATCAAAATTAGGTATGACCTGTGGAATTAGAAAGAAGACTCAGATAGCTACTACAAGACTGAATTTCATATCTTGAAGATCTGAAATCACATAGATACATCAAGTTCAATATTGACCTCCTAAAAATCAAGAAAAAAGTCTGTATTTGTTTTTTAAAATTGCATAACATTTGTTTGAATAAGAATTTTGAAGTGATTCCAAGGGCATATTGAAGCATAGATATAAGTATTGGATTCTAAAATTCCTCCCAAAAATAATTCCACACCCATTAAGTCCTCTGAAAACTTTACTACGACGCATGAAGAAGAAGAATTGCAGCACGATATATCAAAAATACGGGACCAAGTGCAACAAATTTCACTCTCACAAAGAGCAACCAAAGATGAAATAAAAGGTGACATGGATGGTTTAAAACCAGGCATGGAAGCTAAGATGGATGGTTTTAAGAATGACATGGAAGATAAGATCGATGATATAGAATAAAAAATTGAAGGTTTGAAGGAAGGTTTGACAAGTTTCTACAAGAAAAGCTTCCTAATTGTGAAAAGGTAGTAGAGGAAACTCATGATGAGAACAAAAGAAATACTAGTAATGATTTCATATAATATAACACTGGATTGAAAACCCACCATATTCCAAAGATCGATATGAGGAATTTTGATGGAAAGGATCCAGTAACATGTATACTACATATGGAGCAATATTTTGATCTCCATAATGTGCAAAACACACAAAAGGACACATTGCAAATTTATATTTATAACCCAATCAATATGTATGGTATCAATGGCTTTGTTCTCATAAACCAGTTGTCACTTCGTCAATTTTTAAGAAGGAAATGATAACACATTATGAGGATACAAAGAGAAATATCTTCTTTAGCTAATTGATAAATCTCAAACAAAAGGGTTCAATGATGGAGCACATTGAGGACTTCCAAAAATTGAATATTAGGGTATCAAATATTCCATAGGAGCATACTACTGATGTATTCATAGGGAATTTAAAGGATAACATCCAACATGAGGTTCACCTTTGGGAACTTGATTCATTGGAGAAGGAATTCAAGGTGGCAAGACATGTTAAAAACAAAATTATGGCAACACGGAAGTCTACCAATCACAACTATATATATGAAAATGTTGTTGATCCTAGCCTTCCACAACATACAAGGTTGACAACACAAAAAATGGAGGGAAAAAGAGAAAAAGGTCTATGTTATAGTTGTGATAACAAATACACTAAAGGTTATAAGTGTGTTGAGAAAAAAAAAATATACGTATATTGTGAACAGGAGGAAGAAAATAAAAAATAAAATTCAAAAGAAAAGGATATACACCAGGAACCAACCCTAGAGAAAGAATAAATGAATCCAACGATATATTGTAATGCGTTGGCAGGAATTACCACTCCTCAAACTCTCAAGATAGAAGGACATATCAAGAAGAAAAAGGTAATAGTGCCGATTGATTTAGGTAGTACCCATAATTTTATTCATGATAAGATACCTAAGGAATTGAATTTCTTCCTATATCCAACACTAGAGTGTTAAGTGATGGTTGAAAATGGAGGAATTATAAGTTGCTCCAGAAATTTCCACAATATCAAGCTAACCACGAGGGAATATGTATTGGAATAGTCCAATGCTTTATATTCCAATGGGTGGTGTTGATGTTGTACTATGAGTCTAATGGTTACACTCCTTGGGGACTATAAGTTGAATCCTTGGGGTAAGGAAGTTTAATTATGGGGTATTGTAGGGAAACCAGGAAAGATAATTAGTTCTAATGTCATGACAAAGATTCTGAAGAAAGAAAAACGAGGTGTAATTGCATAATTATCATCACTACAGGTTCAAGCAGTGGAATATCACATCGAGCATCAACAATAAGTTCTCTAACTCTTAAAAGATAACCTCACTTCGGTGCAGAATCGAATGAAACAATAGGCAAATCAACATCACAACGAAAGAAGTTTTTATGTAGGAGAGTGGTTATTTTTACGACTAAAACCATACAAACAAATGTTTCTCAAGCAAGATAAGAAGGATAATAAATTATCACCAAAGTATTATGGTCCTTACAAGGTGTTGCAAAATATTTGTACTATGGCATACAAATTTGAGCTTCCGACATCTTCCCAAGTGCACCCAGTTTTACATGTTCCATGCTTAAAGAAGGTTATAGGTGACAAGATCCCAACTCAAAAAAAATTCCATAACTTGATGAGGAAGGAAACACAATATTGGAACTTGAAGCACTCACAGAAACAAGAAATCAACAACTACGAAATTGATCAATTTCAAAGTATCTCATCAAGCGGAAGAACTTACCAGATAAATATTCCTGATGGGAGGATGAGAATTTTTATACATAAGTGTCCAGAACTACTCAATCATTGAGGGCAAGAGTTGTTTTAAGGAGAGGGGCATGTTAATTCCCCGTAATAGTAGTGTATCCCTTATTGTTATTAGTGTAGCCCCATTATTGTTATTGTTCTACCCATATAGTCCCCATATTGTTATTATTGTGCCCCATAGGTATAGCCCCATTATTTTTATTATTGTTCCCATGTGGTACCCATATTGTTATTTTGTGACCCATTAGAATCATATATATAGAAGGCAAATTTTTTCATTTGTATCATCCAATAATTTCTCATTTATGTAATGTAAAGGAGGTTTCCCCCTCAAACAGGTTGATTTCTAAGTCGTTGATCTATCTTTTCTTCTATTTTATGAGCCGGTTTCATAACATAGTTTCTTTCTTTAGTTTATTTTACTCTTTCACCTTGTTAAACTTGTATTTGGCTTGATTTTATATTTTAAGGCTTGCATTTTTTCTTTATCTTTCCTCACGACCCTTTAGGCTAGCAGAATTTTTGTTTTTTATGGTTGAGATGGAAAAAGTGAGAGTTTTAATGGAAAATTTTAATTATGGAAAGGATATGAACACACTATCCACCTTGAATTCCCAAAAGTACCTAGTGGTCTAAACTAAGTCATACCTATCTAGAAGTAGTTATGTCCCAAGATGGTTAGTAATAGTAACAAGGTAACCACTTAATAAATCAAAAGTAATAAAACATCCGTCTAATTCTAGAATTTAATGAATAGTTAAATCCTTAGCATCATTTTCTAGGTAATGGAAGTCATACAAATGGATAACCATGCTAATTAATAGTTGAAGAAAAAGAGATATTATCTAGCACATTCGATTTTGAGGCCATAAGAAATGATATCCCAATGTATGTGAATGACTGATGAGAACATAAATGCAGCTAATGAATGGAAACAAGAAAGTCCATACAACATCAAATGAGGCTTAATTTAGTGTGTCTCTAGGGAAGTTTTTTGAAGTATAACATCTGGTTCTAACTTGGCCACATTTTCTCTTGACCAAGAGTGTATGAGAACTCCATATTCTACTGATTTCATAGACTAGAAGCGTTATCCATTAGGAAATGGATCCACTAAACTCAAAATCAATGCAACATAAAACTAGGGAGATATGAAAGCCAAAAAGTGAATCTACTACCCTTAGTGACTATTGGAAATAAAAACAAGCTAAAAAATAATCTAAATATGAAATTAATCTAGGCAAAGTAGAGCCACCTAAGAATTTCATCCATGATGTGTGATGTTCCTTATGTTTGGTTACTAGCCAAAATAGGGATATATTAAATATGATGTGTACATCAAGGGGAAATGTGGTCATATTTATGTTTGGAGCTAAGGCAAAAGTATGATCATGAAGTATAAGGCCCAAAATATACCAAAAATAAAATGTTTCTCGACATACTTCTTCATAAAAATATTAATAGGGCTAATATAATAACAAGAATTAGTCAAATTATCAATTTAATGCATAAAATTACTAAGGAATAAATTTTATGAAGGCATCTCCAACTAGGCTTTGAATGGAAACTATTGCAATTGAACTCACTCTAAACTAGTAACAAAGAAAAAGAGCAAGTAAAATATGATGGAAGATGATGATCATTCTCATGAGTTAAGGATGGGATAACATGATGAGTACATTTAAGAGCCAAAATTATTTTTTCACAAAGTAAGAAATGCTCAAATTTCATGTCAAATTTTCAAACTTAACCATTTTATAAAGAGAGGGATGACTTACTTCACATTCCTCAAGACTTGGACCAAAAGTGTTTAAGTCTACTTTCTCAACATGTCCAATTCTATTAATCACATATTCACTCTAAAAATTGGTATCATATATAGGATCACCTTAAAATTAAACACAAACTACATCTCAGTTAGATCTTCCTATGTGAAAAAGGTCAAAATTCAAACTTATTAAAGCCATCACCTAGTTTATAGAATGAGAAAGAGTCCACCAGTTCTTTAATGTTCACCCTTCAAAAACATTAGAGGATAAATCATGTGAGTCAATATTTTACAAGGAGAATACTCTTCATGTGGATAGGAAACAAATTTGGTGATTTTTTGACTCTAAATTCTTATCCAAATATTGCTCATATAGTTGTTCCTTGATGTACATTTGACATTCTACTTCATTCATATGGTCATCATCAAGGTTGTACTCTTGCAAGTTTCCATTAGATGGTTGGTATTCTTCTTCCTATTATTGATACTTCAAATTAGAGGAATTTTGAGGTATAAAATGGGCCTTCTAAGGAAATTATAAAATAATTTTGGAAATAATACAATTAGATTAGATTATGTCATCAAATTTTACAGGGAAAGAGGAAAAACTACTTTTTCAACTCGTATTTTCAACTTATCTCCCTATGGGTTTACTCAAATTTCGAGCGCAAACTCTCGTTGGATGAAGAATTTGATTCCTCATCCAAGGAGTACCCATGTTGCATACTTTCGACGGACCCTGCTACACGAAAAATGATAAATATATGAAAAACGTGATTGCAATCATGTTTTTTCATTTATTTCTTATTTTTCATGTAGAAGGTTCCATCAAAAGTATGTAACATGGGTAATCCTTGGATGAGGAATTAAATTTTGCATCCAAACAATTCTCCTACTCGAAATTTGAGTAAAACCTTTGGCAGATAAGTTCAAAATATGAGTTTAAAAAGTAGTTTTATTATTTTTTAATCTTTTTACTTTTTTACTCCAAAAATGGTGAATTATCTCCCATGGTTGACATCATCATCTTGAATCCTACTGGTTCTTATAAAGTTTATTTTGTTTGTAGATTTTTCTCAGGAGGCACTTTTTAGACCTTAAAATTTCTCTAATTTGTAATAGATCTATCAAATGACTCCTTTACATGAGTTGTATTTATTGATGGGTTTTTCTTATTTGAGGTCAAGGACATATTTTTTTCTTATATCTCATTACTTATTTCAACTCATAACGCATGTGAAGTATTCCATTGAAACTCATGAAGTAAAGCACCATTCTCTATTTTTCTTTGATGATAAACTTCATCCCATCCATAAGAGGTGGTTGATTATAATCAACATGTTCATCAAAGAATCGATCTTCAAGTAATTCCTCATTCCTAATGTCAATTTCTTCATTAATTTACTCTTCTTCCATAGGCTCATCACTAGGTGGGTGATCTTATTCTTTACGAAATGACTCTCTCTCTCTAGAAATGTCATGGGAGGCCCCTTCGTCCATGTTCCCTCCTTTATTTTCAATAAGATCTTGTGTTCTTATCAATTTCAAAAGGGAAATTTTTTCTTCAATATTTTGATTAATTTCTTCCATCATCCATAATGAAGGATTCATTTGAAGAATAAGGAACACAATTCGTATCTCTCCCTTGTTACCATGGTAAATTTCAATCAACTTATTTAACTTCCCAACCTTCTCTTATTCTATATGATATTCTTCATTAAGTGCACCTCCATTAAGTTGGTAAGAAAATGCTTGTTCTTTAGGGGGCTGCAAGGAATTTCTTCATCTAAACTTCTCTCACATGGTTTAATTTCTATGGAGATGTCAAAATCTTATTTTTGTAAGGTTATATAATACTTAATGAAAGTATATTTATGTTTTGAAGTGGAGGAGCTCAATGTTTAAGGATTATCTCAAAGAAAACATCCATGGAGATGATACTTTTTGGACTTCCACATAATCTAACCCACTCTTTGTTGGCATCCCAAAGAGGAGGAAAAATGTTTCATCGACATATCCTCGTGTGTTAAATTTTTATTTGAAGTGTATATGAGAAAGTATGCATCATGAGGAATAACTAATAAAGGATCACCATTATATTTCAAGAGCTCATCTAAAGAGTGTAATCATTTGGATACCATAGTATCCCTTTGAAACCAATGTCTTTATATATTTCATGAAATTTCAAAGGAGCCATAAGGAAAATGGATTATTTCCTATAATGGAGTTTCCAAGTGACTTGACTTAATAAAACCTTCAAATATTACTCACTGAATCTTATTGAATCTAATGTTGAATACATAGGGAATAAAATTTTTCCTTAATAATGGGGCCAAAATTTTTATCACTTGGATTCTCCCTAGAGAAAATTCCCAACTTCACTATAGGCAGAACCTAAGGAAACTACCAGGAAAGCCACTCACTATCACCTCGAGATCCTTACTCCTCATTTCTAGGTTTAGTTGTGATTTCCTATCCTAAAGGGGAGATTCCCTACGTTTAAATCTAATCCCAAGTTTGTCATTTAGAGTGAGTGAGAGAATGATTTGGATTATATGTTGACTTGCTTTAAATGACTTGGTGAAAGATTGTAACAAACTATTAGTGCATTTTAATGAATTATCTAGACCACATCAATCATATAATTTAATAAAATGCACGTCCAACAATATTAAAATATGCATTCATAAACATTTAATTCAAATCCACAAATATAGAGTAAATGTTTGATCAAGTAAAAAAAATTAACATTAAGAATTAATGAGGAATAAATGGCTTATAGATTGAGTGTATTCAGTTATATAGCCCTCACATAAACCTACACGAGGCTAGTGTGAGAGAGTAGTCTTCCCAGATGTTTCTTTTAGCACACTATAACAGTTGGGTTGGTGAATAGCTCGTTTTAAGAGACATAGGGGGTTTTCGATATACTCAAGGTAAATGGAAGTGATGTCCATCCTCAGTTATTTCTAACGAAATATTAATCAAATGGGTACCAACAAGGGTAACATGGAGCTCCAACAAAGTGAGTCTTAAGATGAATGAGAAACCTCTTGAACTCATGAGATTTCCCTGTGTGTATGATTCCCGCAAAGTATTTTTACTTTCTTAACAATATAACTTATTGTTATCTATAGATGCCAAAAGACATTTTTAGACTGAACCTATATGGGGATTTCTTGGTTATTTTTTGGTTAGAATTATGTGTGAGACCACGCAATCATGTTCTTCACCATATATCATTATCAACGTTCATTCTATTGAGAAGTATAATTTCTTGAATCAAATTATAAATGATATCTTAAATGAATGCTCCAAATAACCTTCCAAACATTCAAAGGTGCAAATATTAAATGAATTGAAAATTTTCGTATACATATCACTATAAATCATCTAGTCCAATTAAGGAAACATCACTTGAATTTATGCGGCAAGTTTTTCACTCTGTTAAGCGTTCTCGTGTTTGTTCATTCATTTTCAAACCATGTCACATGTAATTTAAATAAGTGCCATTTATGCTAGAAAACATAACGTCATTTCATATCAATTCATCTTGGTATCAATAAATATAGTATTAACCACAACTGCAAGATAAATTATATTCTAATGAGAGGTCATATAAAATTGGTTTAAATTCTTCCAAATTTATAAGGGAATTAATGCCATATTCATGTGCCTAAATTGCAAGAAAATTTGAGCAAAGGTGTTATGTCCCTTTAGAAGATGAGATGAAGTGACAATTACACTAACTACTTAACAATGCATTTCACCAATTACTAGAAGTAAAATAATATAAAATAATTATAGTCCATACTACAAAATTGCTATTCAAATGTAGATTTCAAGCCCAAAGAATCATTTTAGCATAACTCTCCATATTGCATTTATGTACCCAAAATTTAATGTATTCTCAATATTAACTGAAATAATTCGATTTAAATGGTATTGAATTGAATTAAACCTTTAGGAAATAAAAAATTAATTAAGAAAAAACTAACTTTCCCTTTGTTTATTTGGGGTGTTTTATTGTATGTCTTTTTCTTTTTCTTTTATTTTTTGGTTATTTTTTTATTTCTTTTTAACTATTTTATGTTATTTTAATTTTTCTAATTTAAAATTTAACTATAAAATAAATATAATTTAAATAAAATACTAACTGAAAAAAAAAATTATTAAAATTTTAACTGAAAGAAACTTGAAATAAATTATTAGTTGTTAAAAATAAAAGATAAAAAAATTAATTAATTCTAAATTCCACCTATATAAAAAAAAATAGGTCTTCAATTTTTTCTTTTTTTTGGTGGCTAGAGTGGGAGGTGTGATCCTTTCCCCAAGGAATAAATAAATAATAGTTATTTTTGGGGATTGGGTACTTCAACTAATAACTAGGCTAAATTTTTGGCCCTTTGGAAAATACTGGAGCTTGCCATCAACAAAGGAATAAGTAAAATGATGATCTTAGGGGATTAAATGATTTCAATAAGGCAAGTCTTCAAATTAAATTCTGAGAGAGGTCCTCACAATTCCAAAATTGTGAACATGATTGCTTTGTAGGAGAAAAAATTCGAGGAGATTGCTCTTTACCACATATATAAGAATTTAAACACATATGTGGATAAACTAGTCAATCAAGGAGTAGTACTAAGGCAAGGAACATTGTAAATAAACCAAATCTAGAGGATTATCTCTCCTCTTCCATGAGTCCCATTTATCTATTATTATTTGAATCAGTTGGAAAGTTTGGTCACTCCTTCAACTATGGATGATGTAATTGGTTTGAAAGCTTCATCATAGGTGGAAAATCCATCCTCAAGATCCTCACACATGGCGCAGGTTGTATTCATGCTACAATGTGTGGAGGTGGGGTGTATAATGCGTCACGTCCCTTGATTTCAAGTCTACACCGAAAGGACAGTTGGCAAGAGAATTTCATTTGTTATAAATGGGTTGTGAGTTGGAATATATCGTCGACAATATGACCACGATTTTCTAGTGTTTTGGCCTTCAATGCCAAGTTATGCATCCTAGGCCAAGACATTGATTCCACGACTTATTTTATCCTTTTTTTGTAGGAACCATGTCCAAGTAGATTCATAATTTATTTCTTCCCTTGGGCATAGCCTCCTTAGGTTTCATGAGTTGTTTTTATATATGTAAGGGCTTCCTTGGGATGTCACAACTATTTCAACTTCCAGTTGGTTTTCATTGGAGTTCTACAAGATGAATATGGTTATCTTTGAGGAGTTTTTTGCTGAGAAAGACTTGGAGTGTTGGAAGCAGTCAATGAAAATTTTTTTTAAGGCATTAATGGGAATGATTGAAATATCAAACAAAAGACTGGATCTGCTAGAGAAGGAAAAGGCAGCTAGGTTCTAGTCGTTGGAGAAATGTTGTGAAATGTTTCCACTAAAAATAGAAAAAAATGGCAAGTTTGGAGGTTGAGTTGCTAATCTTGAAGCTTCAAGAAAATGGGGATGCCTTGTCACTCAGTGATCTCAGAATCAAAACAAAAAATGTAGATCTAGGAGACGATAAGTAGGCGACTAAGGTTGGTGAATACAAAGTGTGTGGATAAGGCATGTACCATATACCTGAAAGAAATTTGGTAACTACTAAAAAATATAGTCCCTCTGGGGATTTTAAATTTTTTTGTGTTCTTTTGTACTACAAATGTGCACTTTTTTAGTAATTTTTTGCAGAATCTATGGAAGATACCAATGTAAAGTTGTAGTGTAAAAAGCCTACAGAGGTAAGAAAATCATGTTGTGGATATATTGGAATATTGAAGACTATGAAATCACATAAATGGTTATCAACGTGCAACCAAATATTGTAATATAAATGCTACTTGTTCCATTTAAAAAAATGAAAAAATAATCAATTAAAAAAATTGTAGTAATCCTATGTGAGATTTTAAATTTTTTTCTAAAGAACCTATTTTTTTGTTAATTTTGTTATTTATATTTTTTAAATCTAATTTATTTTTAAACTATCAAACAAAATATATTTTTATTAAGTACCAATTGACAAGATAAATGAAATTCCAAAATTACTAACCATCTAACTAAAAGAAAACAAGAAAAAAATATAAAGTGCAAAATTAAAATAAGTTAACAAATAACAAAATAATATCTATTATTAAATTTATAAAATATAGTAATCCTAATTTCTAAATGAAGAAGGAACAAATTTAAGTAAAATCTAAAAAAATATTAACGATCCCAAAGTCAAAAAATTTAAATGATGGGGAGATTTTTACATAGGAGATTTCAAGATGTTAAATTTAACCCTTCTACAATTTTGTGTTGGTTTGATCCCTTCTCCTCACACAATTTGTTGAGATGAATATGTTTCAATCCATGTCTGCTTGTGGATGGATGGGTAATAGTGATCTTGAAAATGTTAAATCGAACAACAACAAAAATAACTGTCTAATGAAAAAAATTTAGAAAGATTCCTAAACATAGCTTTCCTAAGTATAAAAAATTATGGATCTAAGTAAATAAAATAGAGAAATTTTAAAAAATAGTAATGAGTCTTTGTATTGCAATAAGTTTGTGCCTAGTCACAACAATACTTAGAAATTACATTAAGTTTGTGCCTCTTACTCTTATTCTTGTTATATACTTCTCGAACATCTAGCAGTTGACAAAGTTTGACAAAACTAGTTACATTTCTGAATGCATCTATCCAAAAATAAGTTCCTAATAGAAAATGAAATTTTCAATAGTTCATAGATTATTTTGTATCCTCACCCTCTTCCTCCAATCAGAAGTTGAGATCTGGTCCCTGGTTCACGTCCTTCCAACTTTCAGATCTTAACTTATTTAAACTGGTATTCTGAAGTTGTATTTTATCCTGTAATCCTACAATCTACTAGAAGAGGGCCTCCATATCATCCAGTTTCCAGGTTCTTTGACCTTTTTGACTCTCGATCTCTTTGATTACACTCACATTAGTTTCCATCTGCTTCTATTGTCACATATTCATCATCATCACATCTAGTTGGAGAGCTTCCATTTGATCCACTATATGTGCAACTTGTTCCTTGCAATTGGAATAATATGGATGTTCTTTGTTTCCGTCACCATATATTTTCTCCTTACCTAGTTTCATATTTCATTTTGTGTTCCCAATATACATTTTACCTAGTATAATGAGCCACATGGTATCTTCCAAGTCATCGTCATTTTTGCACCACTTATTCTCTCTCGATTCAAACATTGTCAATGCCCAACTAATTAACAATTTGTTAGTCAATTCAACTTTGTCTGAAGTCGCCTTCCCTTGCAAACTCTAGGTCTCTCTTGCATAAGAAATTGAGTAGCCACATAATGATTCAATAATTAGCTCTTGATTGTAACCAAATCCTTGTCCCTTTGTAAATCAAGATGATCTATAGAATTGGTTGGTAAGATAGCTTGTAACACTAACGAGGAAAGATAGGCCCCACCCCAAGCCATGTAGAATCTTGATTCCTACCAGTCATTAGGGGAATTTTGAGGTCTAAAATGGGCCTGCTAAGGGAATTATAAAATAATAGTGGAAATAATAAAATAATATTTGATTACAACATCAAATTTTAGAGGGAAAAAAGAAAAAATCTCATTTTTCAACTCATATTTTCAACTTATCTCCCAAAATTTTTACTCAAATTTTGAATGGGAGTACTCGTTGGATGAAAAATTTAATTCCTCATCCAAGGAGTACCCATGTTGCATACTTTCTATGAATCATACTACATGGAAAATGATAAATACATGAAAAATGTTATTGTAATCACACTTTTTCATAGAAAGTATGCAACATTCTCGTTTTTCATGTAGAAGGTTCCATGAAAAGTATGCAACATGGGTACTCCTTGGATGAGGAATAAATTTTTTCATCCAACGAGTACTCCCGCTTGAAATTTAAGTAAAAATGTTGGGAGATAAGTTGAAAATAAGAGTTGAAAAAGTAGTTTTATTATTTTATTATTTTTTAATCTTAGTACCCTTTTACTTAAAAAATAGTGAATCATCCCCCATGGTTGACATCATCATCTTGAATATTATTGGTTCTTATAAAGTTTATTTTGGTTGTATATTTTTCTTAGGAGGCCCATTTTAGACCTCAACATTCTCCTAATGCATGATGAATCATCCAAACATTTTCCCCTACAAAATATTTCCATCTAATGTAACAACACACACATCTAGTTCGCCTCCCAAATTTCATACAAATTTGTCCAGGTAAAAGGTGAGATTGATAGCCAGCCTGGGGGATTGGATTTTTAATAAGGGAGGAAGGCACGCTAAGATGGATTCATGGAACTAGGAAAATGTAATGACCTTTTGAATTATTTCCATTCACAGGAACTACAGATAGTTTGGTAACCCACGACTTAATATGTATTGACATCCTTTTCTTTTCAATTTACACCCACCATATCTCACATGCACACTAAGTTAAGGTGACAGTCTTATTCATTATTTCCTCACTTCTTAGATGGTTTTTTGTCAAAGGTGATGGTACTATAGCATGACCATTTTGTGTACTTTGGTTTGTGTTTCTTTAATGGGAGAGGGATTAGCATCCACTTATTGCATGCATTGTATTTACTTGGGGCACCACAACATCTATTCGCCCCTCAACCTAGTTTTTCATTGATCTATTCCTTGTTCATTTTTTTAAAGAAACAATATTCACATTATATTGACATTGAAAAAACATAATGTATAGTCTAGAGAGCATGGGGGTACTGAGCCTTCCACCTTCCTGAAAACTATACCCTTGAGCAGGGAAACCAGAGATTGAGTCACATAGTATCATTTTCCCTTGAGATGGGAAATCAAAGGTGGAAACTTGAATTACAAAAATAAGATAAGTCATCAAAATATAAAAAATTCCAGAATGTAAACTAAGTGGCTCTAGGTCATCTTCTAAAATCCAAAACAGAGGAGCTGAGAGGCCACAACAGACCAAATTGGTGTGAACCATGAAAAATGAGAAGTTAATGCAAACCCATGGATGAGCCAACCTTTGATAGCTGGACCAGAGTTGTATTGGAGCTGCTCTAAACTGGAGTGTTTCCCACGTCGCCTGGAATATCCTCAAGGATGTAGCAAAGTTGTAGGTGCTGTGACAGGGAGAAGAGGATGAGGGAACCGAGGCATGCACATCGCACAGAGGAAAAAATCGGTCTAAATCTCTGTGAGCAGGAGAGGGAGGTGAGCAAGGGTCTTGAAAATTGGGGTGGGGGAGAGGATGAGTGCAAGGAAGGATAATTGAAAGGCAAGAGTGTGGGGGAGGAAGGGGATGGGATATTGGGTGGAAAATTGATGACAAGGTCTCAGAAACGCCTTTTGAGGGAGGAGGAGGTGTGATTTTGGTAAGCTGAGAGATCTGTTATCCAATATGTAGCCCTTTAATTCTCCTCCTCTCACTCCTTGAGATGACGAGCTAGGAGATTATGGAAAGCCCAAAGTGTGGGCCTCCTCCTCTCACTCCTTGAGATGACGAGCTAGGAGATTATGGAAAGCCCAAAGTGTGGTCCTACCACAAAGAGTTTCAACCTAATTATACTTGAACACCTGGAATATGATATGGGGTGGGATGCGATTTTCAAACAAAGCAACAATTTCATTGTCATCAAAGGTGGTTAGGGGGAATCCGCTTCCCCTCCTATGCTTGTGTGATGACTGCTGACTCTCTCTCATATCATGGATGATAAATGGGAAGTTGTGGACATGGAATGAGGCTCAGAGGAAGCACAGGTCACAAAGGAGGATGTGGCAAGCCTGATGGACCAACCTCCGAGCAGGCTGACAAAGGGAATGTAACTTAGACTCCCTGGATAGAGAATTATACGCTAGGAAGAGACAAGTGAAGCAAAAATTCAGGTGTGTGAGTATAGGCCTCAAGATATGTCATATTTATTGTCCACTGATTCCACCTTTGATGCAAGGGGAACAAAAACCACCAAGTGAAGGGCACCACTGTGAAAGCCCAGCCCCAATTTCTCATGAAAATGGAATCATAAACATATTGTAAATATTTTATGATGAATTGAAATAAAAAATGGGGACTGAGTCAAAGGACACATATTTCAAAGCTAGGAAGGGATGCCATTGTTTATTGTGCAAGTGAGAAACCTGAAGCGCAGGACAACCATTAAATATTGGTCGGTGCAGGAATTGAAGAAAATATCTCTTGAAATTAAATGAGTAAAGAAAAGAGGTATGCAATCCCACGCTTGTTGGGAAGAAACCACAAGAAAGAAAGGACATGAATTTATGAAGGGATGGCATTTTGTAGGCCAATAAGGAAACAATATTAATGGCGGTCAATAAAGAGACAAAGAAAAAGTTTGAGTGTGAAAAAAAAAGGAAAAAAATCGGGGGGGGAACAGAAAGAAAAGAGAGATCAAGATTCAGAGGAACCAGCAGAGAATGAGAAACAAATTGGAGTGGAGGTAAGAGGTGAGAGTTCAATACGAGCTCTTTGTAGGTTGCGCCAAAGAGAAGAGAAGAGAATGGGATTGACTCTTTATCCCTGGAGTTTGTGGGTTAACCAACTGCTAGTCTCTAGAGTGTTGTAATATCTTGGGGTCCCTGAACGTTGTGAATTGAGATAGAATCCCTGGATCCCTATAATAGTTTGGGTCCCTGGAGGCTATGGGTTGAGACATAGGTCTCTGGAGCATTGTAATAGCTTCGGTCCCTAGAGGCTATGGGTTGGGAGATAATATTTGGAGCCCTGTAACAACTTGGGCCCCCTAAAGGTTGTGGGTTGAGATAGAAAACTCCAGATCCCATAACAACTTGGGTAGAGGCCATCCTAAAACAGACGTTGAGAAATACCAAAATAAATACCACTAGTTAACGCCCAGATGATATAGTGTATTATGGACTCCCTAGAAGGGGGGGAATCACTATGTGAGCACCTAGGGGTGAGGTTGGGCACCTTTGGACCCTCGGTATAAGCCAAGTAAGAAGTTGAAAGTTGGTGGGATTGAGGAGGGAGGTCCTTTGGAGTCCCAAAATTAGTGGCAGATTGGTGTGTTAGTCCTTGAAGCAACCGATGCCCCCAAAGTCTGGAATCTAGCTCGGCGGTGACGAATAAAAGTAAGTGTGGTTACAATTTTCTATGGTTGGGTGGAGAGTCCTTGCTCTAGACCTAATTTCCATGCATATTCCAAGATAATTAATTATGTATATTGTTTAACTTATAATGAAAGATGTTACTGGGTTATGGATAATGGTTTGAACATAGGGATTGCATTGTGTTGATGAAGCTTGCATATGTTTTAAATACCTTATGGGATGTGTTAAGTGATTTGTATCCATGTATGTGTATGTGTTGAATATAAACATGAATGTGCGAGGAAGTTGAAATATAAATATGTATAACAACTACTAACGATAAACATGAAATATTTGGCACAAAAAATCATAATAATCGCATGTTAACTAAAACTAGGTCATAATATAACACTGAGCCATGAAATCTTGGATTAATGGTTGAAGAATAGTGGGTTCTGAGACACTTTATATAATATTACAAAAAAAGACCTTATATAGAGCAGGGTTTGTATTCACTTTTGATTCAACCATGGTCACACTATCAGTCGTTGTGTTGCTCAGCGAGCACGACCCTAACATCAAAGGGATTTTTTACCTCGTATTACTTGAGGAACCAACTTTACCTAAATGTTGTTCAACCTTCCATCTTCAGCAAGATATATATATATATATATATTTTGGAATCGTAAAGCAACAAATCATTAAGGGAATTTTGAGGTCTAAAATGGGCTTCCTAAGGAAATAATAAAATAATAACTAAACCAATAAAATAATATTTATGAATTTTCATTTTACTTTTTGCCCCACAATCCATGTAACCATGGTTAAATTCAATTGAAAATATGTACCAAAATAAAATTAATAAAAAAATTGTATTGATGTAACTATAAATAAAAATGAGTTTTTCAAGAAAATATCATTATCATTGAACAACTAATGCATTTTTACTTTATACTTAAATACCTTAAAATAGATTATAAATATAAATTCATAAATTCTTAATTGTGTTATATACTATTAATTAAAATGATATATTACACAATTAATAATTTATGAATTTATATTTATAATTTATTTAAATTATATATATATATATATATATATATATATATATATATATATATATATATATATATATATATATTATTTTATTTTATGTATTTTTTTATGTTACATATTGAATTGATTTGATTTATAACATAAGAAAAAATAATATAATATATATTCTATAACATTTAGATTATTTTTCACAATATTGTGTATAATATTGTGTATAATAATATATAATATTAATATAATCATAATGAAATTAATTTATTTGTATTTAAAATTAAAGAAAAAAAAAGAATTGTAATATATTTAATTAATATTTATAAGTATAATAAGATTTATATATTCAAATTTTAGAATTTTTTTGCCCCAAACTATGTTGAACCTAATATACATTTTTTTAACATATAAAACTAATGTATATTTTTTCACAATAGAAAAATAATATACCTTTTTTCTTTAATTTTAATATGTTTGTATTGTTATTAATATAATAATATTATTCATAGATTTGATTTATCATAAAATTACAAGGTTACATTTTTATTTATTTTGATTTCATATGTATAATATATATGTATGAATATTAACTTATAATTAATTTGAAATTATAATATTAAACAAAATGAGATGAATATATAACTTAAAAATAAATATATGAAAACATACAAATATAATATTTTTTGAAAATTTTGTAAAGACATCAATATTATATAAGGATACGCATTGTTTCTTTCAAAAAATACGAAATGACAATAATAATATTTTATTCAAAAAGTGTGAAATGACATTTATTACTAGTACTTTACTTTATGACTTTAAAAGTACTTATAGCACTACCACGGTTAACCATGAGTTTTTATCCACCATTGAGAATGTAACAAGTAAGTACCTTTAAGTCAAGCAATTCCACCTCAACCATTGGGGATGATGTCATCCCTTAAAATGTGATTGGTGTAGAAATTTGCTGAATAATGATTAATTATCCACCGAGACTATCCTGATCACATACAATTCGAATTTATATGCAACACATAATCTCTTCCACTCAGATCATCAAACACGCGGAATTAAAATCAAGCGATAACACATCAAATCATCATACACATTAAAACAGTATGTATGGGGAAAGCTTATAGCTGAAAACCCCGCAGCTATTGTGTATATTATAATGGAGAAATCATGTAACAAACTCAGTACAATACTCCTCACAAGCAGGGAAAATTTTAAGAACCCCCCTAAATTTATATATATAATAAATGGGCGAATCCCCATGATACATAGGAAAAATGGAAGGCGATTTTATTAATAATATAATATGTATATATAATTTTTTGGCGAATTTCTCATGAGATTATATTATCTTGTAAAATCATGGCGAATCACTAGTACAAATGGCGAATCACTACTACAAAATGGTGAATCGTTGTCTAGTGGAGTTCAGGGTGTTGGTTCCAATGAAGATATGGTAGTTGAACCAAGAGGAGAAGGAAGAGAACCACCGAGACCAAGCATGGCACATGGTGACTCATGAGGGAAGTAGTTCTCATGTAGTTTGGAAAACACGTTCTTCTAGTTCTACTAAGCGTAGTGTTGTTGCTCATGCTACTACTAGCACTGATATTGAGGTTGGAGAGGAGTTTGAGGAGAAATGAACAACAACGGGAAGAAAAGAAAACATGTTATTAAAAAAGTGTTGATAAAAATTGGATCCGATCTCGGTGCCATGGTACCATAACAATATCGCAAAATACTTCAGATGTTCAACTATGGAAACATAATTTACATTACAACACCATCACGACTCTTACACAACCATATTTATGGAAATGATTTGATGCTGGGAATCTCTTAAAGGAAGACCTAGCATGGTAACTATAATAAGGTGAACTGCTTCTCACTTCTTCAAAATATTATTCCTTCTTGTGCCTTCAAAATATGGATATTGAAAGGAATATGTGCCAGTTGCAGCCACCCTACTGAATCTGTTAAAATTATAACCATCAACATGAAGAGAACCATTAGAAAAACTCGATTCGGAATTCCCCGTGTCATGCCCATGCCATGCCATGAATCTGTTTGTAGCAAAATCCCACAAGTAGTAGCAGTGGCACCCTGTATTTACCTGATAGCTCCATTGATTGGAGAGGAGGTCCACTCTAGAACTTGCCAATGCTCTCCTATTATTGTTGTACAAATGATGTCTTGTTTTAAATTTGTACAAGGAGAGATACATTTTCAGTATATGCATCTTTTCAAATCTAGTAGTTATAACTTATAAGTCCAAATAAAATATAACCCAAAGAACCATCTTGTTCTATAGGCATGACAAATCTGGCTAGATATCAATTACTGGCAAGTTGTTCGTGGATATGATGAAGTCAATTATGACTGAAACAGTTTTCACCCTGGATGAACCTTGACCTAATCTTACTTTCAATCATGAAATGTGGCCAGAATGGACAAGATAAAGGGATGAATTGGCTCTGGATTATAAAAAAATCTAAGCATTGAACTGTGTATTAAACTCAATCTCAGTTCAGTGCCACACACAATTCACAACAGTAATAAACACCTGCACAACAAGGAAACCTATTTTGGTTAAGTTGTGCGTGAATTAAGTAATCAGTGGGTTGTAAATTTATTTTTTGATTTCCTCAAAGAGAACATAACTGGTGGTAAGAGAACATAACTAATTATTAGATAGATGGCCAAAAATGAAGTGCATAAGGGTTAAAGTTAAGTGTTTTCTCGTAGGAAGTCTGTGTAGACTTTAACAGTAATACACCAATTGAATCCAATTTAATATCTGACTTGCATTAAAGATGAAGCATGTAATAAAACATGCCATATAGACACAATCTTCAGTGAAAAAATGAAAATTACTCAACGTTATTCTACTTCTTACAATTCTTGGAGGTATCTTCACACTTTGGTAGGCTGTTTGTATATCCTCCTTTGATAGCTACTACTTTTTGTGGTTACAATTCCTCATTTGCAGATGCCTAATTAAAGGTTAAAATACACTATAATTCTCAATACAATAACCAGACAACAAAGCCTCATGACTACCTTTAAATGATAGAAGAGATTCAGCGAAGTTATTGTCAATCATTCATCCATGATGTACCGCATTGTTCTACATATATTCCGTTGTCATCATCTCTTTGATAGAAAAATCTCAAAACAGGCTACCCTGCATATAATGTTTCACATTTGTGCTGCAAAAATTCCCTATTATATACACTAAAGGGAATGTTAAACTCAACTTGATTCTTGTTTTGAAGGCTATGCTACAGAACAACAGCTCATATGCGTGCTGCTATCGAGAGAGTGAGATTCTAGCTATGATATGACTTGTCACCAAATCTGGCTGGTGGATCTCCTGATGTCTTTGCTGAATACCCAACAGGTTTATTATTTGTCTGCAACTTTGTTCTTGGTGATTTGGGGGATAACAACTGCTTCTTTGCAAGGGATTGGTGAAATGTTTCCACAGGGATAGATGTATCTCCTGTTTGGAACAAGCTGATAAAGCCAATATAAGATAGAGATCTAGTACTTCTTTGTGAATCAAATTCTCCTGCAGTTCAGGAAGGTAAAGAGCATCATTGAAAAATGCTTTTAATATCGGCTATAAATTAAGGTAAAGGTCACAAGTCTATGCCACATTTATTGTCATTAAATGGACATGTGCTAGTGCATATAGAAGGGGAAGCATATCTAAAAGCACTGGGATTCCTCTTGAGATGGGGAGATAAAGTGGTAGTTGCTTCCTTTCTAATTCGTTCATCTGTGTTGCAGGAAAGCCGCATTTCCACAACTTCCCTGGTGCCGGGTAAATTCTTACCTGGGGCAATATATCCATATGTTCCAGCAACCCCTGACATTACATTCATCTGACCCAGCTTCTCTACAATTCTAGCTAAACCAAAATCAGCAATATGGGCCTCTAATTCAGAATCCAGCAATATATTATATGATTTAACATCCCTATGTATTATTGGAGGGGAACAGCCATGATGTAGGTAGGACATTCCCTTAGCAGCACCAAAAGCAATCTTATAACGAGTAGGCCAATCCAACGTTTCCCCTTGAGAAATATGAAGCTGTTCATACAGGCTCCCATTTGGCATCAGAGCAGCTTGACAATGTTGACAATGGTTCATAGTGAAATGGTTGATACTTATATGTTTGACATATTTGGGTATCTGGATGCATGTTCTCTTCCTCTCTCATTGTGGTTGGCAAGATGCGAACATATCAAAGAAAAGAGAAATGGGTGTATGAATTGAATGTTTTTGTTTACATATTTATTTATTTATTTATTTTTAATTTTAATTGTCCCTTTCATTATACTTATAGGACCAATATTCTCATATCATTATATTTGTATCCTCCAAGGATTTGAATTTAAAGTCTCTTTATTTACATAATACGACAATTGAGTTGCATATCAAGGACGCTTTCCTTATAATATTATACCTTCTTTCAATTTCAATGAATTTGAGAGTAAACCTCTAAGATTGCTCTCTAGAATAAACTCAAGATTGTTGTGATCAAGAGAAAGCCTTGATAGTGAGGATAAACTAGTGAGTTCCACTAGAATAGTCCCTGATATATTGTTGTGACTGGTCAGAAAGCTGCTAAGATTCCACAGTTGTCCAATGCCAGAGGAAATAGTTCCACTGAATTGATTGTTTGATATCTCCAACGCCCACAGACTGGCTGCTTTAGTGATTTGAGCAGGAATTTGGCCAGTGATTTGAACATCAACAACTTGTCATGCAATTGATATCCCATTTCCTAAAAGCACCATAGGAGCGCTTATCAACATGTTTTCCAAAGACTTGAATGCCCCATCTTAAATAATTTTGGAGATTAATATATTTGCTTAGAAATACTCTGACACAACTTTCTCCATGGCCAGCGCCCATGCAGCCCTCTCTGACAGTGTCTTGGCTAGTGCGTACCATAACTATGAACAGGAAATATTGCATAATTAGAACAGGAATACCACAGATCACTTCAAGGCTCGGAATACTGCTTTGAACTCCACAATCTTTGAGAAACACCCAAATTTTATACATATACCCCTTAAAAAAATGATCAATACCCCACCATGCATAATTATTTATTCCAACCTATCAGGTGCCACTTTTTCTTCTTCAATGCCTATTGTCATGAAAAAGTTTTATTAACTTTATGATTATCCCTCTCCAAGAGCATTGATCTCGAGGTCAGCAGATTGGACTTTTAGAAGATGGACATAGCTGATACCTATTAGATAAGGTTCATCTGTTTGCCAGAGAGAAACACATGGACCTTTGTTTACCGGTTTTCTTATCCCTGCTTCTCATTCCAATTTAGGCATAACTATTTGTTTCCAACCTATCATATGCACCTTTCTCTCCTTTGATGTCTCTTGTCATGAGAAAGTATTATTAAATTTATCCCTCTCCAAAAGCACTGATCTCAGGGTTAGCAGATTGGAATTTTAGAAGATGGGGATAGCTGATAACTATTGGATAAAATATGAAGGGTGGTGCAACAAGTGTATCAACAACATTGTATTATGAAATAACTCTTCAACCACCATCCAAATTCCAATATGAATGAAACAAGGTGCCCCCTTATGGACTAATTGCCCATGTTTACCCATGACTCCATATGAGTCTTTTGTTGAGGGACATGATACTTTAATATTTCTCATATTGCAGTTCCTAATATTACTTCTATTTGGAGGTCAAAGGTGGCTTTCATTAGATTTTAGAGGTGACGATGCTCATTCCTAGAGCACTTTTATGGCAAGACTCAAGTCTAGCCATGTCAGATTGACTAAGAATATAGATAATTTCATATGGTCAAAGAACCACTCTGGGGTTTATATCCCAGAAGCTAGATATGTTGCTATTAGTTTATAAGGGGAGAAGAGGAATCATGTTTGGTGGAGGAGGAGAGTTTGGATATTTAAATATCCCTCAAAGGCTAAAATTTTATGTGGTTTGCACTAAAAAAAAATACTTGACTTGGTATAATCTTCTGAGAAGGAATAGAGAAAGAATCGATAGGTGCAGTTTATGCAGGGTATGTGAAAATACCAATAAACATCTTGTCATGGACTGTAACTACATTATGCAAGTTTAGAGGGAGATTAAACATTTGACTAGGTTGAAAAAATTCTGAATTGGTGGCATAGTTGAAAATGGTGTAAGAGGTTGGTGCCATAACTCTTCAGTGAAGGATTACAAAGAACTTCCTTGAATCCTAGCTTGGGTATTTAGCAAGCTAGGAATGTAAACTTATTTAAAGATAGGCGAATTCTTCCTATTCAATGTGCTTTTCCTATTTGATGTGGTTTCAATTATTTAAAATATTTTTCCTCAGATGACAATACCTAAGCCTCCTAGGTAGATTGTTCTAGAAGTGGGTAAGGATGGTGCATGGGCATACTTTGATGATGACCCCTATTTAGGGAGAAGTTCTTTATATAGTGAATCTCATAGCATTTACTTTAGAGTTGGATTGGGGCATCAAACCAATTATCATGTTCAGCTAATGGCTCTAAAACTTATCAAAAATAAAAATAGGGCATGGACTGGTTGTGGTCCACACAGTGATGCTACAATTCTGGCTTCCTATTGCTATTACATTTTATGGTGATGAATCCTTTGAAAACAACTTCACTGCACCATTAGGAGTAAAATATTTACTATACAAATATCAATATAACAATGAATGAGAGCAGAGTAGAAAGAAAAATAAATTACAATAAAAGAGATAACAGATTGTTGCAGGTTACTTACTGCAGCAAAGGATAAGATACATAATGTAACAGAGACATACAAGATATTGAGACCAGAAGTAGCCAATTCATCCATTAAGAATACACCCTAAATGTGTGTGCGGGATGGTAAACTCGTCCATTGTAAGTTACAACAAGATCTAGCAAATGGAGTGATCTTAAATAATGTGGTAAGGTGCCAACTAGGGGAGCACTCCTTCGATATAGGTGATTCATCACTCATCATAAATTCAAACCAATTACAAGCTCAAAATAGTAAAGGCAGTTAAGGCTCTTTCTCCAATGACTCAACTATCTCTCCATACTCTCACACATATCACTATTAGTAAATTAACATACCCTCAATAGATTAGGGTGAGCTAGCGCATACTCTCCAAGGACGTATCCAATTCACCCCTTAAGAATTCACCCTAAATTCTTCCTATTCAATGTGCTTTTCCTATTTTATTTGGTATCAATTCTGTAAAATATTTGTCCCCAGATCATAGTACCTAAGCCTCCTAGGCAGATTGCTGAAGAAGTGGGTAAGGATGGTGCATGGGCATATTTTGATGATGACCCTTAGTTTTATGGATTAGGGAGAAGTGTTTTATATAGTGAATTAACTTTAGAGTTAGCTTGGGGAATCAAACCAATTATCATGTTCAGCTAATGGATCTAAAAATTATAAAAAATAAAAATAGGGCGTGGACTGGCTGTGGTCCACACAGTGATGCTACAGTCCTGGCTTCCATTTTCTATTACATTGTATGGTGATGAATCCTTTGAAAAAAACTTCACTGCACCATTAGGAGTAAATTCTTTACTATACAAATATCAATATAACAATAAATGAGAGCAGAGTAGAAAGACAAATAAATTACAGTCAAAGAGATTACAGATTGCTGCAGGTTACTTACTGCAGCAAAGGATAAAATGCATAATGTAACAGACACATACAAGATATTGAGACCAGAAATAGCCAAGGAAGTAGCCAATTCATCCCTTAAGAATACACCCTAAAAGTGTGTACAGGATGGTAAACTTGTCCATTGTAAGTTACAACAAGCTCTAGCAAATGGAGTGACCATAATTAATGTGGTAAGGTGCCAACTAGGGGAGAACTCCTTCGATGTAGGTGATTCATCACTCATCATAAATGCAAACCAATTTTGAAATACAAGCTCAAAATAGCAAAGGCAGCTAAGGCTCTTTCTCCAATGACTCAACTATCTCTCCATACTCACACATATCACTATTAGTGAGTTAACATATCACTATTAGAAAATTAAGTCTGGAATAAGAAAATAGGACTTAAATTGAACTACCAAAAACATGTATATGTATAAAATTTGGGTGTTTCTCAAAGACTTAGCACAAATCCATTTAGCCCTGCTTCAGTGTGCACCAAAGATTTAGACAAAGGTTACATATGTAGATTTTCTCAGTATTTGATGCATTTATAACCTGGGAAACTTCAAGGACAAAAATGAATTGGATATGGATTGTTGCATATAGAGAAGATGTAGGCACTCTGTTCTCTTTGCATGTTCATGATCCATCCTTTTTGCTGACTCCAATATTTCCAATCCAAAATTGATCTACAGTGCCCAAAAATATTAATAGAAAACTGACCAGCTTAGACATACTGTTAGAAACTTGTAGCTAATTACTCTAAAAGTTTTTTACACACGTAAAGAGTAAATTTGAAACTTACAAGCCAGGAAGAGGTTTGCAATGTCAACTCACATTCCTTTACGTTTGGTATAACTACTGTCATCTTCTAGTGGCAAGAATGTACCAAAAAGCTTTTTATCCCCATTCTGTAAGGTAGCCATTGAAAGATTGAATGGCCCTGCACCATCTTTGTGTACTTGAAGAGCTGAAATACCCCAATCAGTTTGATATATAGTTACCCCTCCAAATCGTAAAGGGTGATTCACACTGATTGTCTTCCTTAAAACTTCCTTGCCATCCATATTCCGTAGAGAAAGGTCTAAGTGAAATTGGGATACCTATACAAACAAAGGAGAGTTGTATCTTAATCCATTGGATACCTGCAAACCATGTCGTAAAGAGAGAGTTGCTTCAACATTGTTGTTTCAAAAAAAAAAAAATTACCCCATAAATTTTAGATTCTCAACAGTAAAAAGTCAAGTTACGTAAAAGGAAGAGAAATAGTGTGTTAATAGTGCCAGCTAGCATGCCTTTCCTTTCCTTTTTCTTTTAACATTTTTTTGTGTACAGGGTTTTTAAGAAGGGAAAGGGGTTGAAATAACACAAGCTCTGTGTGCTTCTCAATTGAGAAAGATAAATACCTCTCCATTTTCATAGTAATCAATGTAAAATTTGTTAACGTGGACTTCAGTCGCAAAAGCAGATATTGGCCTTGATAAAATCCCATTTGGATTAAGCACATCTCCCATCCTAAAGTTCAGGCCTTGAGGAACTGTAACTGAACCCCGATATGTGGAACTAAAGGTTGCTCCTGCCATTATGAGCAAAAGAGCTCCACGGACACCAATAGGGGCAAGCCTACCAGCAAGCCCTTTGAATCCATACAGAGCTGAATTACTCAAAAAGACCTGCAATCCATGAATGTTAAGAAACCAAACAAGATTAAATCATCCACGACATTATTAAGAAAGCTAGTCACAGATCAAATGCAGGATACATGAGATGGCCTCATTTCCCCCAATGGTATGACTATTTTAAAAATTTACCTCATATCCTGCACCCATCAGGAGAACACCAAGATCCTGAATGTGAGCTCTAGGAAGTGAATCTGCCACATCAAGCTTTAGGATGGCTGATCGAGACTTCATGAATGACCATCTACATGAAATGATCTATCACTATTAGAGAAGACCAGATTTGAATAGAATTTTTTTCAAGTGACAAGTCAAATATACTTTGATTCTCAGTTCAAGATTAAAAGTAAATTCACAACTGAAAACCGAGTCTATGTGAATTTCTGAATGTGAGAGTCGGTGAGGTCAATGTATACAAATTTAAAAAGATAGTCAAATCTAATTCAAGAACCTAGTAGTCATCAAAAGAGATTATGATAAAGGTGTGGCAAAGGAAGAGGGCATCCTAAAAATATTCCCATATCAACTTAAAACCTGTACTAGGCTAAGGTCTAGGCTTCATAGTCTTATCTATCACAACAAGAAGGTAAGAACAGCAAAGTAAATGCACTTTTTAGACAAGGTATAAGAACCAAACAACGTTGCAATTTACATTCAACTATCATCTTCCAGAACAGAGAGGCTGGTGCATGATGATACAACTCAAAAAGAGAGCAAACCTGCGAGCAACTTTAACCATTGGAAGTTGTGTTGTGGTAGTACAAGCCATCAATGATGCTGCCAACAAGATGCATAGACCAAGGAAATAAGGGGTTGTGTAAACATGATCTAAGCAGAGCCCCAAGACCCAACGCCATGTGAGAAAGCCGAAAGCAGGATTGTCCTCCGGATACTTCTCAAAGTAGAATTGTGGACTTTCACCTTGCTCTATGAATGTGCCTGCATAGTATGAGAAGCATGATTGCACTTAAAACTTAAAATGACATGGAGGAAATGTCAGGCAACAAATGCACCTATTAACAGATTAGAAAGCAGAGGAACTTCCTCACTACTCTAGAGTTATTGATTCATAGTACATGGATGAAGGCAGCGGTTCTGAATTTCTTGATTACAGTCTTGGCTTGATTGATATTTCTGGAAATTGGGGATGAAGACATGTCTTCCTTGTTGCTAGGGGTGTTTACGATTAGGGAGGAATCCCCTATAATGGGAATCTTGTTTTCCATGCATTGAGACAAAAGCTTGAGACCTTGGATAATTGCTAGGGACTCTGCCTCATTGTTTGTCATTGTGCATGTCCCCCATACATATTTATACTCTTGTTTTCCACCAATGTCAATGATGTCCACTCCCTTGCCCCCACTGCAACCACCCCTGCCCCCCACACCCCCCCACACCACTGCCACCCCTTATTTATTTTTTGCTTTGGTAACTGGTTCATGTATTTTGTATAGATAGATCTTAGACAGCTGAAGGTCTGAAATGATGATTTTCAATATTTTGATTGAAAGAAGAAAACTTGTTAGTTAAGGCATTTCTTTAGGTTAAATTAGCAGTTGGTTTTGTGATGTGTCTATTTAAATACTTTATGGGTTATCCAGTGGTCCAACGTGTTCCTTGTTGTTATACATAACTGTTGCACTGCTATTTGAGCTCATGTCCATGTTTTCATTTTTCATGTTCAGTCATTCGGGAAAGCGTCCCGAAGATGAACTTGGATGAAGTTTTTGAGCAAAATAATGACGTTGCTAAAGCAGTTGAAGTGGAACTTGAAAATGTAAAACTAAGAAAAGAGTAAAATAAAGTTCATGTTCGGTCTATGTTTTTAAATAAGGATGAATACAAAATAAAAAATTCTTGCATATTTCTTGTTTGATATTCAGTGGGGAAAATACCTTCACTATATTTGCATATTGAAGGACAACTATTGCATTGCCTGTTATGATTTTGTGAATGGTTCTTCTGGTTTTGTAAGAGACGTTTTGAGCATTCTTTGCAATCATGTCTTCTTTTTGGATACAGGCTATGTCAAACTATGGATTTCAAATAGTGCAAACTCTCATCATTGATGTAGTAGCCGCTGAAACTGTGAAGAAGGAAATGAATGAAATAAATGCAGGCAAGCATTCTCTGGCATATTGAAGTTAGAATGGAATTATGTATACACAATTACACCCTGACGCTGATTTCTTGCTCTTTATGATATTTTAAGTAAAGGAATAGATACTTTGTGGAACCTGGCTGTTTTATCTTGAGAGATTCTTTGGTATAAAATTCTATTTTGTGGATAGCATCACTAATGTAGATTTTCTTTTAAAATCCAGTATCTTCTCCTAGAGATAACCTTGCAAAAACAACACATGAACTCGCAATTTTTGCTCAAATTTTTCATATTTTTGGTTTAGTTCTCTTCTCTTTTCTTCACATTACTTTTACAGTGTTGTCCGTTTAATTCCTGTAACTTGTCTATTGAATCTCGATTTCAACTGCAAGGGGGAGGGTGGCAACACAAAACAAAGCTGAGGCAGAGAAAATCTTGCAAATTAAAAAAGCAGAAGCTGGAGCAGAAGCAAAATATTTGTCTGGTTTGGGTATTGCCCGTCAACGGCAAGCAATTGTGGATGGCCTTAGGGATAGTGTACTTTCTTTCTCAACCAATGTGCCTGAGACAACTGCAAAAGATGTGATGGACATGATCTTGGTGACACAGTATTTTGACACAATGAAAGAGATAGGAGCATCTTCGAAATCACCTTCAGTATTCATCCCTCATGGACCTGGTGCAGTCCGTGATGTTGCTGAGCAGATCAGAGATGGATTTCTTCAGGCACAGGCTCATTAAACCTTATAATGCTTTCTGGCTACAAAATAAAAATCTGCAAGATTACTTAGTTTCATGAAGGCCAGGGTAGTACTGATATGTAAATTTCCCATCCCAGCTTGATATATTATACAGACCAAAACCAAGTTATTGTGCAGATATTCCTATTGTCAATGTCAATGTGCATTTTTGATAGCCATTTGCCTATGGGATATTTTGATAGACCTAGAGCAGTTTTCATGTCATGTTGTAAAACTAGATATATTATCTAGTTGACTGCTGCTGTATGAATCTATAATACTTCCTAATTAGTTAACTAGGACATATCCTATAATACTTTAGAGTATAGAGCTGGATGCTCAAATCTATAATACTAATTATTCTCAATATCCATTGCCGTATAATACGTTCTAATGCCCATGCCCATCACCTTATAACACTTACTAGCTAGCTAATTCACGGGCATATTCACTGCTCCATGCCAGTTACATGTTTAAATTTGTAATTAACATACTAACTAAGATTACAAATCTTCCAAATACTAATACAGTCTAATATTCCTAATATATTCTACAATTATAGCTTACTAGTTTGTTATGCACTACCTTCCCCGGATACCAATACTGTGACAGGGACAGATACAGTTTATCCACAATTGACTACTCCATGCCTATTGGATCTTGGATGTTCAAATCTGCAATATGGATCTCGGATGTTCAAATCTACAATTAACATAAATTATTTGTCTTGTCTAATATTTGTAATATATTCTACAATTATAGCTTACCAGTTTTTTATGCACTACCTTCCCCAGATACCAATACTGTGACAGGGACAGATACAGTTTATCCATAATTGACTACTCCATGCCTATTGGATCTCGGATGTTCAAATCTGCAATTGATATAAATTATTTGTAAGACAAAATCTATAGTAGAGTTACTAGCTTGTTGACTATCTACAGCATATTAAATGTCCAAATTTATAATTAATATAAACTCAAAACTGCTAAATTTCTCTCATATGTATAATGTCCCAATCCCATTTAATTAACATATAAAGTCAGAAGTGCGAAAGTTCTTCACTTACCTGAGCTAGAAGGTGAGGTACTTGCGTTCATTAGAAAGGACTTGTTCCTTCATGTTGGCGCTAAGGTCCTAAGGTCCTACATTTATTTAGGAGGGAGGGGAAAGAAAAGAAGTACCCTTGAAAAATATCAAGGGAGTAGAGTAATACCCTTGAAAAAAAATCACGGGTGGAGTAAAAGTAGAGCAAGTATTAAAGTGGAAAATTCCACAACGCCATTCTAGTTTAATAAAATGTAATCCATCACATGGATAAGCACTACATGGATATATATGTAAAATCTCCATACCTCCGGAGCTCTGGACATCTCAATAGCCTCCTCCCCAAGTGAAGCAACTGCTAGGATGAGAAAACCTCCTGGCCTGTCCACTGCAGTGAACCCATACAGGGCTACCTTGGCAGCTGCATCTGTGCAGTAAATACCCCTACCAAACTGCACACCAAGAATAGCTTTATCAGAATTGAAATAGAAACCAAAAAACTAGTTTTGATTTGTAAAAACAACTGATGTTAAACATTTCTAATGCTATGAAAGGAACTTACCATGTAACCAGGTGCTGGAAGTGAAATTATAGCAGGCAGAAACCCTTTCTTTATGTGCCTAACTAGGTTGCTTGTCCGAGTGCCTACACAAATAACACACTATCAGGCACTTGAATAAAAAACAGAGGACCTTTCTGCCTTTCAAGCTCAAGGTACAGTCCTGACTGAAAGGTCTTCCATGAGCCAACTCTGCAGCTCAGTATGTGCATGTTAACCCAGTAAGAACTTTCAGGATATGGAAAACAGATATCCGATGCATTATTTGGAGTCGACCAAAGTAAGAGCTAATTAAAACATACCACACCATAGAAGTACTTTATTAGGCAGTTTAGAAACTTCATGGTAAGGATGAGCACTTGCATCCAACTTGAAAATGTTTTCTACCGTTACTCCAAAAGACTGCAGAGACAGACCCAAAAACAAAATGGAATCATTGTGTCTATAATGTATCTCTTGCTACAGCAAAATGAGAAGAAGAAAAAATGGGATGATCTGCATAATTTATTATTGAATTCAATAAGCAAATAATAACTGAGATTTGTCTGCTTACTCCATCTCTGAATTGAATGGGC
The DNA here is from genome assembly GCA_034641835.2 of Pinus albicaulis. Lineage (NCBI taxonomy): Eukaryota > Viridiplantae > Streptophyta > Pinopsida > Pinales > Pinaceae > Pinus > Pinus albicaulis. The sequence continues at coordinate 1,210,407,403 of CM076584.1, forward strand.
TCAAAGGTCTTCTCCAGGTACTTGAGAATCATCTTGTAATCATCTGCTTCTTTCTCTAGTGGGCTTATAGTGCAGCCCAGTTTGGAGTATCTATTCCCTAATGGATCATCAAGGATGGAGCCCGTCATATCCCCTATGAGTTGTGATGCAAAACATATGTCACGCACACTTTCCAGTGTAGGTGCTGCCTATGATTACAGACAAAATTAAGATCAATTCTCCCATGTAAAGAATATGAGAACTTCATAGAATAAAATATATATTATGTCCTCCGAATGAATACAAGTTACATCCAGGCTAGGTTCTGACCACTTAGTACTAGGCCTGTCAAACAAAATGGAATATTTTTATTTACATTCTTGGAAGATGATGTAGCCCTGTCAAACATAGCAGAATATTTTATTGACATTACTGGGAAACCCTTGTATGGATTAAAAGCACATCATGTGCAACAATGTTTATAGTTTACCTCTAGAAGAATTCCTACAGATTTTTCAATTTTGGTATTGTTTTTTGAAATGCTTAGTTAGAAAGCAAGAAAATATGCATAAATATACTGTCTACTTTCTTTTTTCTAGGATACCGAGTCTACATATGTGTGAGTGAATATAAAATTAGGCAGGGAAATATAGGGATTAGAAGACTATCAAAAGTATTATATAGATGTGCATTGCTATCAAATATTTGGTAATGCTCTGCTTCCAGCACCGTCGAATGAATAAAAATTGTGCTTCTTGTTTTCTGTGTTTATGATCTTTTGTGCAACTGTTGTTAGGAATGGAAATATCATTAAACCTGTTGGAATATGGAAAGTGTTTGATAATGAAACCGAACTTTCTTGTAATGGAACAGAATTGGTCTTGTAATAGTGTTATTATTGCATGGGCTCGACCTGTTAAATCAGTTAGAGAGTGTGCAAAGGAAGGAATATGGGTTCCATTCCATGTGATATGGAATGAGACGGGATGTTCCTTGAGGCTGCTCTATTCTTCGTGACTGCAGGGAGGATTCTTGTAATGAATTGTCCTAGTGTTTTTCCTGATATCTATGTTTTCTTATATAAATGTGTGTGTTTTTTTTTGTTGATTAATTTCTACCTGCTATGTATTATGTCTGCAGATCAGTACTTAACATCACAAAATATGCATTAAAAAGAATGAACAGATCAGCGGGATAACTATAGAATGGATAACCATGTCATTGCTAGATGCCTCTTTGTTCGGGCTGGTGCTTTTCCATCCACAGGGGAATGTCCCTAAAATGTTTGTATGCAGCTTTTCTTGTATGTGCATCTGCCTTTAAACTCGAAATGAATTAGGGCACTAAGCTTCCTCAAGCACCCAGAAAGCACCGTAGGACACGGAAAAACTTGTAAATAAAATTGTAGAGTGGGACTAGTTTCTTTAATTAAGTTACAGCAGCAAAATGGAAGAGAGATAATATGTGCGTTGAGTGAAAGAGGGATTAAAAACAAGTGCATAAAAATGAAAACCCAAACGCTGCTGCATGATTTCCTTGAGAAGCAACACAAAATTCAAAGAACTATGAAAAAGCATGTTGAATCCATCTAACATATTAATATGGAGGTAGAAATTAACCAGAGATACAATAAACCAGCAGATGCCATGCCAATCTCCAGCAAGAAATAATGGAAGTGCCATCAAGAAAACTCTGCTATGATTATTCACAGAAGCTGCAAAACTGACCTAACTAAACTACTCCCTAGTCTTACTCCAGACGCAGAAAAAGTCTCCATGGTCGACTCCAGTGCAGAGGCAAGCTTTACCCTGCAACCATGGGTGAATGCAGTTCCAAAACGCTCCACCTTAGTAAATTGAGGGTGAATACAAATAAAACTGTCGAGACGAGTAAATGCGGAGGCGAATCCAACATTTATGTTTTATGCGCTCTTATTTTTTTTAGGCTAAAGAATAATAATTATTTATTTTTAAAATAATTTTGGGACTATTTATACAAAACTATACAAAAAGGTTTTATATAAAAAATTCGCCCCATTAAAATCTAAAACCCCATAAATTTTGCCCTTGGGCTAAAATTCGCCCCTAAAATTTTCCCTGCTCACAAGTACTCAGTACTGTCTCATAAAGTTACACACAAACTAGCTCAGTTTTGAATAGGTTACTGGTTCAAAACTCACCGCCAATTGCCTTGCCTCTATTGCGCAATCCAGGCCTATCTATATAGAGATCCAAGGTTCGAATCTCCTTGGCTTGACAGCGCAATCATCATGGGAAATTCCTCCAAGTGTGGTGAAAATCTCATGCACAACTGATGTCGCCACTGATAGCTAACTCCACCCTTTCATCTACCTCTTTCACTGGTCTCCACTGAACTGATCATGCACTGTAGTGAACCGATGTGTTCTTGAGTTGAATAATGAGTTACTAATTAATGAATTAAATAATATTTAATTCACTCCACTCATAACTAATTGATTAGCTAGTTAAACTAATCTCAACTAGTTCAACCAAAATAAACAGAACACAACTCCACTAGCTGTCTCATTAACTCCACCAAACTTCTGCCACTGAAGTCCTAACTGAAGTCAACCATGCATGATGCCATCAAACCTTTGGGAATAGCGTAATTCCTCTGTCAGATGCATGAGCCACTTCCAAGGCTCGAACTGAAGTGCTCCAAGAGAGTAAACTGCTGTTTAGAGTCCAAATATTATTAAGGGTAAATAATATTTGACTTCCCTATTTTTAGGATAGGCAGTCTAAAAATAGACATCGACCTATCGACCTATAGATCACAAAAATAGAGTCCCATCTATTTTTACCAACATGACCAATACTCCAAGAATAACATACTGCAACCCCTGGACCATGTTCCATATGTCTAAAAATAGACTTTGCGCCAGAATTTGCCTGCGGGCCCACTTAGTGAAGGCGACTTCATTTCACTAAGCTCCATCATCTTGCTGCATTTTCAACACTCCCTCTCCGCAAGATATGGATTATCTGCAACCCCTATCCTGCCTCTGTGGAATTCGAACTTGCTCCTGGTGAGCGCCTTCGTCAGGATGTCGGCATCCTGATCCTCCGTGGGAACATATGAAAGCATCACGATTCTCCGCTGAACACAATCTCTGATATGATGGTACCTGATGTCGATGTGTTTGGACCTATCATGAAATAATGGATTAGCCGAGAGTTTAATGCAACTCTGGTTATCACAGTAGATCACTGTAGGCTCCAAATGCAACCTGAACAAACCTACGAGGATCTTCCTCATCCAAATAGCCTCGCATGCAGCCAAACTTGCTGCCATGTACTCGGCCTCTGCTGAACTGAGTGCCACGGATCTCTGCTTCCTGCTGTACCAGGAAACTGCCGTCGACCCAATGCTGAAAACTCCTCCAGAAGTGCTCTTCCGGTCTGTTGGGCTCCCTGCCCAATCTGCATCAGTGAAGCCAGAAAGCTTCACTCCATCCTCCTGTCTGTACCATAGACCATATCCCGATGTGCCTTTGATATAGCGCAATACATGCTTGCCCGCCTTCCAAAAGAGCTTGGTAGGCTTAACCATAGCTTGCGAAAGCTGGTTAACTGCATAGCATATATCGGGTCGTGTATTGACCAGATACATAAGCGACCCCACCAACTGTCGATAGACAGTGGCATCCACTACCTCCACCGAAGTAGCATCCTCCTTCCTCCAACCACCAGGAAGAGGAGTGTCAACAGGCTTGCAGCCTTGCATGTTGAACCTCTCCAGAATCTCCCGGGCATACTTGCCCCGAGAAACAAACAGTCCTCCGCTGCGCTGCCAAATCTCCAATCCCAGGAAATAATGAAGGATGCCCAAGTCCTTCATCTCAAACTCTCGTACAAGATCCTCCTTGCATGAAAGTATCAACTGCTCATCGCCAGTCAAAATCAGATCATCTACATACATTACGATGATCAACAGCTTCCCCTCCACCACAATCTGGTACAGGTTTGGATCTGCCTCACTCTTGGAGAATCCAAGCCCGATGAAGTAGCTGTCTATCCGAGTGTACCAAGCACGAGGTGCTTGCTTCAGCCCGTACAGTGCTCTCTTGAGTCGGCACACATGCGACTCACAGCTGAAGATCTCAAAACCTTCAGGCTGCTCTATGTACACCTCTTCCTCAATAACTCCATTGAGGAACGCAGTCTTCACATCCATCTGATGAATGTGCCACCCCATCTACGCTGAGAGAGCAAGGATCGTCCGTATGGAAGAGTACCTTGCGATAGGTGCAAAAGTATCCTCATAGTCAATCCCCTCGATCTGTGAGAAGCCACGGGCGACAAATCTCGCCTTGTACTTCTCCACACTCCCGTCAGCCGCCTGCTTCACCTTGTAGATCCATCGCGAACCTACAACTGATTTCCCAACCGGTCTTGGGACAATCTCCCATGCACTGTTCCTGATGATCGAATCATATTCTTCAATCATGGCATCAACCCATGCGGGTTCCTCCACGGCTTCCTCAAAAGAGGATGGCTCCGTCACAACACATTGACTCACAAGAGCCATGTATCCAGTGTACCGATCCGGTGACTGTCTCTGTCTGCGCTGTGCTGTAGGTGGTCCTACAACCTTCTCTGCATCTCGAGCCAGTCGCTCAGCTTCTGTAGTGCGCATGCTCCCTCTGATGGTTGGCGCTGCATGGGTGGTTTCTTCCACCTCCCGAACTTCCTCTTGTGGCTGATCCACATCCGGAAGCTCCTCCTTAGGAACTAACAGCTCCTCATCTGCATGCAAGTGTAGCTCCCTCTCAAGCGAACACTGCATGGCTTTCTCCTCCCGAAATTTTATATCCCGTCGCACAACAGTCTTGCGACTGTCTGGCACATACACCCGATAGTTGTGAGGTGTATCAGTGTACCCCACAAATATTCCAACCTCAGCAGTTGGATCCAGCTTCCTTCTCGCATCCTTTGTCACATGCATGTAGACAGGAGAACCAAAGATCCGCAAATGGGAAATATCAGGCCTCTTGCCAGAATAAGCCTCCTCCGTTGTACTCATGCCAAGAACCTTGTGAGGACAACGGTTCTGCACATACACTGCTGTATTGCATGCCTCAGCCCACAAGTGAAGGGGTAGGCCCTAATCATGCAACATCGCCCGTGCAGCACCCACGATCGTTCTGTTCTTCCGCTCAGCCACCCCGTTCTGCTGTGGGTTATGGGGTGCGATGAGCTCTCTCCGAATCCCTTCTGCGCTGCAGAACTCCTTGAATTTTTCCGAGATGAATTCACCACCGTTATCACTCCTTAGAGCAATCACCTTCTTCCCCGACTCCTTCTCGACCAGTGCTTTAAAATCACAGAACTTCGCGAATGTATCGCTCTTCTTCTGCATGAAGAAGATCCAGCACTTTCGAGATAAATCATCAACAAAGATCACATAATACTTGTGCTTTGCTATCGAAGCAACTGAGAAAGGACCACACACGTCTGTGTGAACTCTCTCAAGGATCGTCGTGGCGTGACTATCCTTCTTGTGAAAGGTGGCTTTCACATACTTCCCTAAAGTACACCCCTTGCACTGATCTGACTGCGCAAGGGGCCCTTAGGAAGCCCAGTAGAAATCTGCTGAAGAATCTTCAAAGCTCCATGGTGAAGGTGGTCCAATCTCCTGTTCCACAGTTTGCCCTCATCATCCCGGCTCACCACTTCTCCCGCCTTGAATGCCATAGCTACGCAGCCATCTACCTGCAACTGATAAAGGTTCTTGGTCTGAACCCCTATCTTTCGTGTCTCTCCAGCAGTCTTACTGCACAGGAAGGCTTTTCCTTCGCTGAAGACCACATCATACCCCTTATCCTCCAACATCGTCACAGAGATCAAGTTCTTCTTCAATCCAGGTACATGCATGACATCCCTCAATACAAAGGGTTTACCAGAATCCCTCTGAAAGGATATGGTACCAATACCAGTTGCACTGTATCTACCATCATCGCCCATCTCGATGTGCACACCCAAATCTTTGTCCTCCAGATCTGAGAACAAATCCCGATCTCCCGTCATATGAAATGACGCACCGCTGTCCAAGAACCACACTGATCCCAACACACTTGAAACCAAGCATGCGATCAGTGAAAATTCAAGCTCGAACTGTGAAGCCAAGGCTTCTCCATCTGCAGATCTTCCCGCTTGCTTGTTCTTCTTCTTCTTTGGACAATTGGTAGCATAATGTCCGTGATCATGGCAGTGAAAACACTTCACTTTCGCCATATCCTGCTTCTTTCCCTTTGCACCAGAATGAGAGGTTTTCTTACCCTTCCCCTTCTTTGCTTTGGCAACCAAAGCACAATTTTCTTCATCAGCTCCCTTTGATGAATATCCATCTCGAGTAGTCCTCCTTATCTCCTCCTGCATGAGATCCGCCCAAAGGCGCTCCCATCCCGGCAGCTTCTCCCGACCATTGAAACTATCTTGATATGAGTTCCAAGCCTTCGGAAGACCAAGGAGAGCCAGGTTGACCATGTCCTCGTCTTCGACAGTCACCCCCACACTTCCCAGCTCATCTCTGCACTGAGTGAACTTCGTGAGGTATTTGGCGATACTATCGCCCTTCTCCATCTTGATGTTCCTGAGCTTATCTTTGAGTGCCAGCTTCCTTTGGTCGCTCTTACTCTGGAATAGATCCGTCAAAGCTTTCCACATTAAATATGGAGTAGCCTTTCCATGCAGGTTGGATACAATATGATCCTTGACGCCCTCCAACAGGATCCTTCGACACTTCGCCATCTTCTTTTGCCATGCTTCGACTTCAGCAGGATCAGTGGGCTTTTGGACATTCGTATCTACGAACTCCTTCAGACCATTATCTTCTAATACTACCTCCATGCGATCCTTCCATGCAACATAATTCGAACTGCCTTCAAGAGCATATTCGAGTCGCAAACTGTTGAAAGACATTTTCAACACTGGCACCAAGAAAACAAAACTGCTGCAAAATTTCGAATTCCACCTCAAAGCTCAGCCACTCTAGATCTGTGAGAACAAATTATTTCTAGCACAGAGATTGACTGCAAGGGGCGTTTACCAGACCTTTCACTTTCCGAAGAAAGATGAATTTGGAGGCTACCTGGCCCGCATGCAGACTCTGTCTACCGAAATAAGTTTGTAATCACTGTGATGATCAATCTCTGCTTCAATAGATTTGATACCATGTAGAAATTTTCTGAATAATGATTAATTATCCATCGAGACTATCCTGATCACATAAAATTCGAATTTATATGCAACACATAATCTCCTCCACTCAGATCATCAAACATGCGGAATTAAAATCAAGCGATAACACATCAAATCATCATACACATTAACACAGTATGTATGGGGAAAGCTTATAGCTAAAAACCCCGCAACTATTGTGTATATTATAATGGAGAAATCATGTAACAAACTCAGTACAATACTCCTCACAAGTACTCAGTACTTTCTCATGAAGTTACACACAATCTAGCTCAGTTTTGAACAGGTTACTGGTTCAAAACTCATCGCCAATTGCCTTGCCTCTATTGCGTGTTTCAATGCTATGGGATGGCCTCTTTATATAGATAAACCACCAGCCTGAACTGCGCAATCCTCATGGGCTTACTCCACCTATCTGTGTGTTGCAAATAGCAACAGTATAGTCACAACCGATAGCTAACTCCACCCTTTCATCTACCTCTTTCACTGGTCTCCACTGAACTGTCCATGCACTGTAGTGAACTGATGTGTTCTTGAGTTGAATAATGAGTTACTAATTAATGAATTAAATAGTATTTAATTCACTCCACTCATAACTAGTTGATTAGCTAGTTAAACTAATCTCAACTAGTTCAACTAAGTTAAACCGAACACAACTCCACTAGCTGTCTCATTAACTCCACCAAACTTCTGCCACTGAAGTCCTAACTGAAGTCAACCATGCATGTGCTCACCAAACCCTTGGGAATAGTGTAATTCCTCTGTCAAATGCATGAGCCACTTCCAAGGCTCGAACTGAAGTGCTCCAAGAGAGTAAACTGCTGTTTAGAGTCCAAATATTATTAAGGGTAAATAATATTTGACTTCCCTATTTTTAGGATAGGCAGTCTAAAAATAGACATCGACCTATCGACCTATAGATCACAAAAATAGAGTCCCATCTATTTTTACCAACATGCCAATACTCCAAGAATAACATACTGCAACCCCTGGACCATGCTCCATATGTCTAAAAATAGACTTTGCGCCAGAATTTGCCTGCGGGCCCACTTAGTGAAGGAGACTTCATTTCACTAAGCTCCATCATCTTGCTGCATTTTCAACAATTGGTTCTCATAAAGTGAATTTTGATTGTACATTTTCCTTAGGAGGCCCATTTTGGATCTCAAAATTCCCCTAATGTGAGACACCCAAAGGCTCTATGTATTGGCATGTAGTTGTTTATAGGCTTGGAAAAAGGTCTAGCATCGTCGATGTGTGGTAGGAAATATTGGAGTTTCCCCGAAGTATACACAAAGTCCTTTGTAGGTAATCCACGCAGGAGTGTTTATGCCTCCCATGGTGGCATTCCCTCCCAGTGGGATGGGAAGACTTGCAGGCTAGGAACTTATTGGAGAGCCAATTACTTAAGCTCTAGAGGGAAAACATTGTCAATTGCCCTAGGAAACTAAGAGCATGGTAGAGAACCCATAAAACTCATTTGGAGGTATACCAGACTCTTGAGGAAAATATATAGCAGACAAGGCTTGTTCGAGGATGTATATGTAGTGGTAGAGCTTGTAGCTAGGAGGGATGTCGAGTACTCTATTTAAGGCACTGCACAATGTAGATTTGGATGCCTTCAATCGAGGCATGGTGAGAATGAGTAGGAAGGCTTGGTTGCAACTCAAAGGAAGGAGGCCGTGAACTTATAAAATAAGTTGGACAACATTATCCTTAAAACAGTCAAAACCCTAGTCAAAGGAGACTCATGATTGGTGGAACGCGATTCCATTCATGAAATTATTAAAAATGAAAGGGAAGAAGGCCATAGATCAGGAAGCCTTTTGTCGAGCACTTAGCAACAAAAAATCACATGGGTTTTTCCAAGAGACGATGATGAAATATTTTCCGTTACCCAGATCGTTAGGTGAGGGAAGGTTTTCATGAGGGGGACACCCCATAAGCCTGAAATGTTGGAACACCAGGGAGCTGTGCTAATGACTCTTTATTGTGTTCCAGATTCAAAGTTCTCGATCCCTAAGTCAGGACCCAGTACAAATCCAACTTCCAACAGATTTTCCCCTTCGCGTGGAGACCACATTGGCATGATGTCTCGAGGAAACATTGTTAGCAGTCAGGAATCTCGAGTGCCTAACGGATCACTTACGGATGACACATAGAACTATATTAAGATGGGCATGGGGCATGGTCGATGATAGAGTGATGCCACTTGGGAAATTATCATACCCTGGAGTGTTAAATCCCGCAAGGGAAAAGTGTTACGGGGAAAATGCTAAACGGACAATCGACAGTATGAATTAGAGGAAATTTTAGCCTAAAAGTGGCCTCCCAAGGAAAAATAATAAAATAATAGTTGAAATAATAAAATAATATTTATGAATTGTGGAGGGAAAAAAGAAAACTATTTTTTTTAATTATATTTTTAGCTTATCTCCTTATAGGTTTACACAAATTTCAAGTGTAGACACTTTTTGGATGCAAAAATAAATTCCACATCAAATGAGTACCAATTATTATACTTTTAAGAAGACCCACATTGATAAAAATTGCAGATACATTTAAACAAGGTTTTTTAATGTATCTGCAATTTTTATCAATTTTCATCTTCTCAAAAGTATGCATAAATTCCACATCCAATGAGTGTCTACAATTGAAATTTGAGTAAAATTACAAGGAGATAAGCCAAGAATACAATTAAAAAAAATCGTTTCTATTTTTTTCCCTCCAAAATATTTACTTGTAACTCTTTTTAAATTTAAGGGATTTTGATTGGTTTACATATTATGACATGGAAATTACATGAAAATTTCATGGGCACTTTTAGGCTAAAATTTCCTCTAATGAGGGTTAGTGGAAGCTCTTTGCTCGTTGGGGTCATTACCTGGGTAAATCAGATGTAGGTACCGAGGTTGTGGAGCCACGCGAACCCACGAAAAATAACGTGAAGAGATGAGATGATCATTAGTGGGAGATTTGGTGAACTATCAAAGAAATATATCGGGTTCCAGTGAGAACTAAATTCGGAAACTCAAAGCACCATGAGGGTACCAAAGACGTGACATGTCAGCACGAAGAATCGTGTCCTAGGGAAAGTCATGTGTTGGGAGTTGGGGCAGCGAGAGGTCCTGGAGCCACACATAACCTATATATATATATATATATATATATATATATATATATATATATATATATATAATCAAGCGAAAGGAAGTGAACATAAAAATATTTTACCCCATTCCTCCAATGAAAAATGAAGGGGTCAAGTACGCCACAAAGTGGTATCAGATAATCCAGGTTCAATACTTGGACTGGATGCTCTTCTTCATGGGAAAGTGAGGAAGTTTCATTACATAGTTATATAATATTGAGTCATTTTGGACTACGCTTACTCATTTATTACTAAAATTATGCTAGGATAAGTTAGTTGATGGTTAACAACTCTATGGGAGCAGGAATTGTGATTGTGGACATGTTTTGTCATTAGTTATGTACCAGTTAAATTATTGAATGCTTGTTGCATATGATTTATAAATGGCTTGTACATTGATAGGGTTGTTTTGTTACCATAGGAACCCATGATACTCTGTGAATATAAACTCATGATCCTGATTTATGTTTAAATGATGTTTTAAAATGTCTAACAATGTGTGTGATTGAAAAAATGTCACAAATAACATAACATAGAAAAGATATGGTGATGAGAACAAGAATGGTTGAATATAGTTCCAATCAGTCCCAACATGGAAGTGATGGAGTCAAAACCAATGATTAATTGAGATCATTTAGGAAAGGGGTTGGGGGGCGGGGGGGGGGTGGGCGAATCAATCCCCAGATTGGATGGAAACTCTGAGAAGCCTTCAAGGTGAGGTGAGAAGCTTCAAGGAAAATAATGAGAGGTCGGTAAGAGCCCAAGAGAGGCAGGTTGAGATTAATGCGATCATCCTGTAATTTCTATCAATCTAGCAAAGGTAAAGGAAATATGAAATGAGGACTAGTTGTAGAGATAGGATAAGCCCTTGAGATTCAAAAGAAAATACCGATGGAGCAGATGGTAGCGGATCCTGAAAGAGGCCCAAGAAAGGTAGTGAGGAAATTGTGCCAGGGGGGAAACCTTTAAGTACTCTAAGGGGGGGGGGATAGAACGCAAGTAACTCACTTAAACAACCCATCTAGTTTTGACACTCGAAGATGTCATCACTCTAGACACCACCGATGCTTAGAGAGCAAGGAGAGGGAGCACATTCCTGAAGAATTTAAAAATGCAAGGCCACCCACATTCGATGGGGATGTGAAGAAGGTAGAGGACGCAAAAACATGGTTGTTAGGGATGAAGAAGTTTTTTAAAATACACAAATACTCTAAGAATATGAAAGCCATAGTTTCCTCTTACAATTTAAAAGGAAAAACCAACATCTGGTGGGAAGACTTGAAAAATACTAGAACCATCACCGAGAAGGAGATGACATGGGAAATAAAATAATAAAATAATAAATAAACACTAATAAATAATATAATATAATATTAAATTAAATAGTAAATAAATAATAAGTTAATAATAGTAAATACATAATAAATAATGAAGAGAATATACTAATAGTAAAGAAATAAAATAGTAAATAATAAAATTGAGTTGTAAATAAATATATGTAAAAGTAAACAATAAAAATCGTAAAAAATAAGTGAATTTAACAAAAAGTAAAAATGAATAAAATAAGAAAGAGTTAAATTAAGAAAACTATAAAAATAGTAAAAATAAATAAAGTTAACAAAAAATAAACACGAATAAAATAAGAAAGAGTTAAATTAAGAGAAATATTAAATCAATTAAAACTTAAAATAAATAATTAAAAGTTGCATGTTGACACATGGAATGTGTGCATGCAGACCCTTTCCATTGTTTGATCTATTTAATGGACATTAAGGAAGATGAGATTCTTCATTCCTCCATCCATTCTCTTGTGAGAAAAATGTTGTCAGACAAAGGATTCCTTGGCAATCACACGTTGATTGAGGGCTTGGGGGTGGCCAACTATAGAAAGATTATGTGTAGCTAAGCCTATGGTTGGGTGGAGAGTCATCCCCAAAATATTTTTTGTGGTTAGAATAATTTAATGAGCATTAAACTCCAAAAGCACAAGTAAGGAATATCATTAATATAGGTAAGTAATATTTTCTCATGTTTTTCGAAAATTCTATGTTAAATAGTTAAATAATTGGGTGTTAATTATTAATCATATAAATTTATGTAATTATTTGTATATTTTAAATTGGTGTTGTTACAAATAGACATCCATCATTGATATGGAAGGTAAGCTACAAGAGCAAGTTGTTTCTATTTTGATTGTTCCATGTTCTAATTATAGCTATGTCACCCCAGAGCTTGCCGAAAATTGTGAATTGGACAAGGAACTACATAGATAATTGTGGTTGGTTTACTTGGAAAGATGGACAAGCAGAAGGATTAGCCAATGAGTGAAGTCATGTGCATTGGAACTTAGCGACATGACCACAAAAACTTGGTCGAATGTGTTGCCATTAAGTGGGTATGGCATATTGTTGGGCATGAATTGGTTGTATGCATACCAAACCAAGGTGGATTGTTATGAAAATCAATAGAATGCTTATATGAGTGAGGAATAAAGAGGGTACTACAAGGAAAGAAAAATCACATATCAGTGAGGTTGATCACTACCATGCAAGACAAATGCATTTGTAGTAAGGGATGTGCGTTATTTACAATAAAAGTTTTGAAAAATGAGGGAGCCGAAAAAACAACAAAGAATGAGGAAGCTAAGTTGCTCTGAAGGTACCTCGTTTTGGGACAATATGTGAATGTCTTTCTAGTATATGTTCTTGTATTCTCCCCTCACATATAGATAGATTTTCCTATCGAGCTGATACCTGGAGAAACGCTAACATCTAAGGACACATATAGAATGAGCACCCCTGAGTTGGTTGAGTTGAAAATGCAACTGAAAGAAATGTTGGAAAAAGGGTACATAAGGCTAATTGTGTCTCCTTGAGGAGAACTAGTATTATTTATGAAAAATAAGGACAAAACCCTAAGATTATGAATTCATTATATAAAATTGAACAATGTAACCATTAAGAATAGGTACCCATTACCAAGGATTGATGATGTCTTTGAGCAGTTAAGGGGAGCAGCAATATTCTAAAAAATGGACTTGAGGTCAGGCTACGATCAAGTAAGAATCAAGGTTAAGAACATTCAAAAGAATACTTTCATAACACGATATGGGTACTATGAATTCGTAGTGGTACCCTTTGGGCTTACTAACACTCTTTCCAAATTCACGTGCCTAATGAATGGGGTGTTATGACCATACTTGGAAAAAAATTTCATTGTATTTGTGGATGACATATTGGTCTATTAAAAAATAGAATAAGAACAAGACAAGATCTAGTGGATGTGTTACAGTTGTTGAGAGAGAACAAGCTCTACGCCAAGCTTGATAAATGTGACTTCTTCCATACATAGATACACTACTTGGGGCACATCGTATATGAGGAAGGCGTAGAGATTTATCCATATAAGGTCAAATCCATAAAGAAGTGGTAAACTCCAGAGAGTGTAAATGATATAAGATCATTCATGGGATTGGAAGGATATTACAGGAGATTTATTCGAAATTTCTCCAAAATACTGCATCCCATGATAGTCTTATAGATAAAAGGGAAGGGATTTGAGTGGATTGCACAGTGCACCAATGATAAGAATTGTGGATCCTAATAAGGATTTCGTAGTATGTACCAATGATTTCAAGGAGAGACTTGATGGAGTCTTAATGTGGGAAGGACACTTTGTGTACTATTAGTCCAAGAAATTGAGTAAACATGAGGAGAATCACATGATGCATGACCTAGAATTGGTTTTTATTATTAATGCTTTAAAAATGTGGAGGCACTACCTCCTTGGTTGTAAGTTCATGCTCATGGTAGATTATAGTGGGCTCAAATACTTGTTTGGACAATCATAGTTGAATGTTAGGCAAGCTATATGGCTAGACATAGTCAACTAATTTGAGTTAGAGATTAAGTATATAAAGGGAAAGGAAAACAAGGTGGTTGATTCCTTGAGCCAAGGATCCAAGTGAACCATTTTGAAATTGTAAGCTCACATGTGACAATGTGAATGAAAATATAAAAAATGTTGGATAGCAAGATGAAGCATACCAACAAGTAAAGGAGATACTGTGATGACGCGGTGAGGATGGAGCATTAGGGGAATTTTGAGGTCTAAAATGGGTCTCCTAAGGAAATTATAGAATAATAGTGGAAATAATAAAATAATATTAGATTACATCATTAAATTTAAGAGGAATAAAGAAAAAACTACTTTTTCAACTCACATTCTCAATTTATCTCCCTATGGGTTTACTCAAATTTCAAGCCGGAACACTCGTTGGATGAAAATTTTGATTCCTCATCAAAGGAGTACCCATGTTGCATACTTTTGATGGACCATGCTACACAAAAAATGAGAAATACATGAAAAACATGATTGAAATCACGCTTTTTCATGTATTTCTCATTTTCCATGTAGCGGGGTCCATCAAAAGTATGCAACATGGGTACTCCTTGGACAAGGAATTAAAATTTTCATCCAACACATATTCTCGCTCAAAATTTGAGTAAAACCTTAGGGAGATAAGCTGAAAAAGTAGTTTTATTATTTTATTATTTTTTGATATTTTTATTTTTTTACCCCAAAAATGGTGAATCATCCCCCATGGTTGACATCATCATCTTGAATCCTATTGGTTCTTATAAAGTTTATTTTGGTTGTACATTTTTCTTAGGAGGCCCATTTTAGACCTCAAAAGTTCTCTAATTCAATACCACCTTAGAGAGGATGACTTAGTCTGATTTAAAGGTAGAATCTATGTGCCTAACAATGATGAAATAAAAGGAATGATAATGAGATAATTCCACACTAAGCCCTACTTAGGACACCTAGGGTATAAAAATATCCTTACAACCATCAAAAGATGCTACTACTAGCCAAAATTGAAGATATAAGTAGCATATTTCATGGAAATATGCATGGAATGCTAGCAAGTGAAGGTCAAATGTAGGCATCTGAAATGATTACTACAACCTATTCTTATTTCGAAATGGAAGTGGGAGGTAATCTCTATGGATTTCATAATGAGAATTGTTACCCACCATTTTGTGGGTGATATCCCTAGGAGAAAATTTTCTCTAAGATGGTCCTCAGCTAGCATCCAGTAGGCCCTTGCAGCTACCAACTATCTCACCATGCTATTTCTCCACTACCCGAGCTAGCCATGTGGTCCCTCAACCATCTGTCGTGATCGTATGTTTGATGGTGGGACTCCCTGTCATTTGGTAATTGAGTATTGCAGTTTTCTTATCATGGAAAATTTTGGGCATGGATTAATGGGGGGATTTGGCGGAAAGAGTGGGCTAGGTTTGTTATTTTATCCCCATACCTATTTTTTGGACATTACCCTTGGATCTTAGTCTTGTGGGATCTCCTTTACTGGCCATTGGGTTTTAGGGTGGTACTACATGGTAACCCTTATTATTGTTGTGTTGTTCCGCTTTCCCATCCACATATATCACTCCCCTTCCATTTATTATAACCCCATTCACCATCCTTCCCAACTTGGTCCACATTTATGCAATGGGTTCACATAGTGTTAGCCTCCCCTTCCCCTTGCCCACACCTTCGGTTGGGCTTGGAACGATGACCTAGAGGTTGATGAAGCTAAAAAGAAAAAGTAAAAGTAGAACCGGCCACATTCAACAGAAAAATGTACCAGAACATGAAAAATATGGTGAGGAAAAACATATTTAGCACGCTGGAAAAATCCAATACATGTGCTCTACTCCATTCCCATGGCCATCACCCTCATTCTTATAGGCCTTTGATGAGACAAATTTATCATTCAAGAATCCATGATTGTCCCAACCCTTGGTGGGAAATGAAATTCTCTACCTTAAAGTGGGTATCCACTACTATGCCTTACACATCATGCTCTTATCCTTTCAGCCCCAATTAGTTAATCAAGGAAAAACCATAAAAGGTAAAAGGAATATAAATAAGGGTGAAAAAATAAAGATCAGGGCACATCATGCACCATGATTTCTCCCTCCTATATATTATATACCCAAGTGGGGGCTTCCCTTTACTAGCTACCCTTGCAGACCAACATGTCTCCCGTGATTGCCCCTTTCAGAACCTATTCCATTCATCTCTTTATCACATGCCACCACCATTTGAAGGATTTTCCTTGGATATAATATCCCCTATAAAGGTATAAACCACCTAGTATGATACTTGGTTAACCCCATTTGGATCTTGTAGACATTAGCACATGCCAAAGACAACTATTGAAGGGCATGGAATTATGAAGTGCCCACCTGTTGTCCATGGTTTGTAAGTTCTTTAAATCGATTTCCTTAAAAGACTTGTTGCACTGGAAGGCTAGGGGATGCATTGGATACAATGCAGGATTATAGATGGTCTCCATCTATGTCACAATGTTCGTCGAACTTTAACCTTGAGGTTCGAATTTTGGTGAACCTTAAAAAAATGGTGAGGTTCCGAGAACCTCATCGAAACTTATAGTCATAGAAAAATTCCATAAATCAAAACTCATAATTTCATTTCATAACTCAAGCTTGTATTTTATCCTTGAAGTTTCCATTTATGTGATATCATTTTTTATGTTTACTGATATTGATTTCTTGCTATTATATCCTATAATACCCCCCCCCGCCCCCCCAACACACACACACACAGATATATATATATATATATATATATATATATATATATATATATATATATATATATATATATATATATATATATATATATATATGAAGGAGCGATGGCGAACCTGATCTGATCATCATCAAAAAAATCAAAATCAAACCGAACCTAATCATTTTCAAACCCAAACCATGTGACATTGGCCTCCATCATGGGTTTGGTCTCCCTATATGGGGTCCTAACCCTTCATAGTGATATAATGGAACATGTAGGGTGTGTGTAGAGAGCCATGGTCCTCCAAAGTAGTAGACACCACTCCATGGACCCCCATAGATGTTCAAATATTGCTCAAGATTCACCTATTGGATGAGGAAGAAGCACCAGGTTCACCATTCCCAAATGACCCCACAATTACACGTGGCATATGATTCATGACTTTTATGTTGATGTGGAATCACTTACGCCATCATTTGAACCCTTACATATGGTCTACAAGCATGTTCTATATACTTTTAGACCCATGAGGTTGCTTGTGTGACTCCACACCCATTGGGAGCACCATAGGTTTATTATTTGGAGAAAAAGGGGTAAACCCCTTGTCCAATACTTTTGGGAGTCATATTCCTCATTATAGAACCTATGGAATTCATCAAGTCTTTGAGAAGTCCCAATGGCATGTACTATTAATCATTTGACCTCTTGAGAGGCTTATTCCTTTGTTTATGAGCTAGTTTGGTGGGATTTTCACCAAAAGTTAGTTATTTTTCACATTATTTTATGATAGTGGCTAATGTATGCCTAATTAGCTAAATCAAAATCATTATAAGTTTATAAATACAAGTGATGTGATTTCATTTTAGAATCATCACTTGGATTGGATTTTTATCTATTTAGATAACTTCGCTATCCTTCTTGGAGGATGAATTTTTGGAGCATGGAATGAATTTTGATGTTTGAATTATTTTCTCTTGCCTTGGAGCTTCTTGATTGGAAAAGTTTTGATGTTTTGATATAATATTAATACATGTAAGTACAATTTAATGCTATTTTCTCTTTCTATTTTTTTCACACACATTGTTGTTGGGATTTTTCTATAAGGGCTAATTTACTGCATCCACTTATGCGAAGTTGTGGAAATTTGGTTTCTAGATAATGATGCTTCATGTATGAGCCATGTCTTATGAATGAATGTTCCTATAGATTCTTCTTCATTCAAATTCATCTTGATAAGCAATCTATTTTTAAAAATGAAGTATAAATATCTTGAAGTTGCTTTTGATGTTTCCCTAATGCTAAGCGAAGCTATATTTGTGGCCTCCTGGACATAGAAAATCCAAAGTCCATAGTCATATTTCTACTTGACTCCAATCTCCCCAAAAGGATTTGGAACTGGTCCTCCATAGGTGATCACCTCAAATCTTATTTATTTCACCTTCCCCTCTTTTCTAGGCCTAGCCTAGATAGGTCACCTAGGGCATAAATTATCTCATAATATAGCCATCCAAACACTTCGATTTTCTGTCCACAACTGCGCTAGTGTGTCAAAATTTCCTGAGATTTTGATGGTGGTATATTGAGATATGGCAATCCCTAGACTAAAGACCAATTGTTTCCCCTGGTTTCCTTAGGCTAGAAACCTCACTGGGATCATTACATTATATTTCATTGAAAATTCCTTCCTTGATCCCTTTCTCCTCCATGTTAGAAAATTATATATTATAGAGCAATGCAACAGATAAAATATGCGGAAAACACAAGCACACAAAACACATAAAACCAGAGAGACACAGATATACTTGGTTCACCCAATTTGGGCGACGTCCACCCTGAATAACTAGTCCTTTCTTTCTATTATCCAGTAAAATGAAGAGACACAACCTACAACAGATCCATTGTAATATCCTTTGTTCTCTCTCACAGTCTCCCTATCTGTTTCTCGCTCTGATAATACACATACAATACACAGCCACAATACAATACCCTCATACATGTGAGGGGTTTCCTTCTAGGGAAAAAAACCCCAAACTAAACATAACTTCTATCGTCAGATCATCCACCTAATGAATGGCCCAGATTGACTAGAAATTACTATACTTTTTCAATGCAATTTTACATCTGTTTTTAGCTTTAGGGGCGCTGCCCCCAAAACCCCCCACCAGTAGGGGGGGGGGCTCCATAAACTGCAGTCGCCCCCCTGGACCCCCTAGGCAGCATACAATTACAGGTGGTGTTGCCGCCCCATTAAGGTACAGAGGTCCAACGTTGTGATACAAAATAAACAAGATAATCAGGCTCCACACCCAACAATATCCCACTTGGAGACTGGTTGTAGCAACTCCACCGCTGCTTCATTTGTTGGACAATGAATCCACTTTGGACCTGGCCATTTCTCATCTCCATCATCATACTTGAAGACCAATTAAAACTGAGCATATTCTCAGTTTCTCCCTGGTTACAACTTTTGTTAGCATATTTGCAGGATTCTGGCTATTATGTATCTTTTCCAGCTTCAACTGTCCATCTTCCAACACTGACCATATGAAATGGTACATGAATTGTATGTGTCTAGTCCTAGAATGAAATGTTGAGTTATTTTCAAGATGAATGGCACTTTTTCTGTCACTCTATAACGTGCCCATGTCATGTTTCTTACCCGATTCATCCATAAACATTTGTAACCAAATCATTTACTTACTAGCCTCCGTAGCAGCAACATACTCTGCTTCTGTTGTTGAAAGTGCAACAACACTTTGAATTTTTAAAACCCAACTGACAACTATTCCACCTACAGTAAATACATATCCTGTAGTGCTCCTCTTGTTATCTTTGTCACCTGCCATATCTGCATCAACAGATCCCTGTAGAGAAATGTTTGAACCACCAAAGCATAATGTTTGATTTGTGGTACCTCTCAAATATCTGAGAATCCATTTCACTTCCATCCAATGTTCTTTTCCTGGATTATTCATGTACCTCCTTACAAATCCCATTGCATGTGCAATATCAGCCTTGTGTAGACCATTGCATACATTAAGATTCCAACTGCTGATGCATATGGAACTTTATACATATAGTCCATTTCTTCTTGGGTCTTGGGGCACATCTCCTTAATAAGTTTTAAATGGCTAGCAAAAGATGTACCAACTGGTTTTTCATTCTGCATATTAAATATTTTCAACGCCTTTTGTATGTACTCATTCATAGACAGTGTTAATTTGCGATTTTTCCTATCTCTAGTTATTCTCATACCAAGGATTTGTTTTGCGGCTCCCAAATCCTTTATTGCAAAGGAATTTTCCAATTTATTTTGAGCACATTTATTTCCTACATGTTAGACCCTACAACAAGCATGCCATCTACATATAATAACAATATAATATAGTTGCCATCATTTTTCTTTTTCATATAAACACAATGATCAGAGTGACATTTAGTATAACCTTGTTCAGACATAAACCTGTCAAATTTTAGATACCACTTCCTTGGAGCATGTTTTAAGTCATACAAGCTCTTCTTTAACCTGCACACTATTTTTTTTTCCGTTTGACCTAATATCCTTCTGGTTGCTCCACATAGATCTCTTCCTCCAAATCTCCATGGAGAAATGTTGTCTTTACATATAACTGTTCAAGATGTAAATATTTTGCTGCTACAAGACTTAAAATAGTTCTGATTGAATTCATCTTAACAACAGGAGAAAATATTTCATCAAAATCAATATATTTCTTTTGTGTAAACCCCTTCACCACAAGTCTAGCTTTCTACCTTTGTTTCCTTTGATCCAAATGTGATCGAATAAAGTGCTTAAGAAGTTTGATTAGTTTGTCCTTTAGATTGATTGTTAACTGAAGTAAGATTTATGTGAAAAATGACATAAACCAGCAACATAAATGAATTAAATCATAGCAATAAACCGAGAGAAGAAAAATAAAACAATTTGATGATGGAGTTCATCCCTCCTGGACTACATCTCTGGGTCTGCTTTTAAGTGGATGTCCATTTTCATTAGGATTGATCTTGAGGAATATTTAAACTGAAATGTAATATAATGACTATGCTCGCAGGCACTTCTGAACCCTATAAATAGAAAGTAATCTTCCTTGCCTTTCCGACGCTTGTCTCTGTGCTCAATTCCGACACCCGACAGCTGAGCAATGCTGCAAACAAAACTGCCTCCAACTTGCTGAAACTGAACTCCAAGCCTTAAAAAACAAAGATGAATTTTCATGAAGAATTCCTTGACTTTATAACTCTGCATCGAACCTATATTTACTCCAATTAGCAATTGGTTGAGGATTTTAAGAGATAAGGGGTTCGAATCCCTATCTCTTCATAAACCTAGGGATATAACTCCTTAACCTTAGCGCTGATTTAATTTCAAAAACCCAAAATTGACCATATATTAAAAATATCAGCTCAACGGTTAGGCTAACTGGGCGGAGGTGATAACCGCTACATGTGATCAGGCGAGCGGGCAAGATGTAACACCGACGGCTACGATTTTCCTCCGGTGGTCACTCCGACGGTTCCGGTAACAGGTGTCACATGCCTTTTAAACCCGACGGTTTTATGCATATTACAATAGTTAACACAAAATTCCTGACGCAGTTTATAAACCTACCACATGTGCAATCCTTCCAACGCGGTTTCATAACTGCTCGGTTAGGAACTTAGCGCTTTGGGTAGGTTTATATAGTTTTAATAGAATGTTTTTAAACCAATATATATGTCTCGAACCTTATGAAATAAGGTATATGTAATATTTTATCATATGGTTTTGCGCTAAGTTTTTGACATAGGCTTTAGGTTTAATATTTTGTGTTTTCAACATAATTAGATCATAGGTTAGGTTTTTAATACCATAAGTTTTAGCACTTAGGTTTTGCACCTTAAGGTTAGAGTTTAGGACTTAGGCTTAGTTATTAGGGTTTTAGATCTAGGTTAGCTCTTTAAACATAGACCTTTAGGTGTAGTTTTTAGAGATAGTGCTAGGATTAGACCTTAGTAATATGATTAGGTCTTAGCACTAAGTTAAACATTTTTACATCCAAACTTCGAAACATGTCGACCATGATATTGAAGAGCCTTTCACTGGCGAAATTGAACCATGATCATCTTGAGGATGTTTCTTCGAATCACACTGATGAAACTAGCGGATTTGGAAACTGAACTGGATGTCGGACAATCTGGAACTCTGTCGATCTTGTACTGATCAAGATCCTCCTGGATCAATCCTCTCCACTTAAAAAGCTTTTGGACCACAAAATCTTGAAAATAAGTGAGAATACAAATTTCTCACTTTCATTTTGACTTTGATGACATACAACCATACTTGATCGTCGACCTGAAACTAATGCTTGTCATGGCACAATTTGAACCTGACTTGAGTCAATGCTTGCCGTGGTGCAGAAGAATGTAAGGCTTGATTGTAAGCTAGATGCACATAAGTTACAAATTCATCCCACATCTTAGGATGTATACTGTAGTTACCTTGAAGAATATGTATCCTGGTCCTGTTCACCATTTATGTCTGTCCTTGAACCAAATCCATGTTTCCCCATGGTTGCAAAGGAACTAGAAGTGGTATATGCAAACCAATCTTCGGATTACATGGCCTGCTTGTCGAACACATTACACATCCCTTTATGTAATTCACAATTGTTTCATACATATGAGGCTAGTAACAATACATTTGACTTTGTGCCATAATCTTTCTTACGCCAAAATATCCTGCAATCTGAGAAAGATAAACTTCCCGAATAACTTGCACCCTTTCTATCTGAGCATTATGAGTAAGTGATTCAAAATTTTCTTCGAAATCATCATCAGTATTATACTGTTCTACATAAATTTCATGAACCAATGAAATTTTATGCAGTAATACTGAAGCATTAAAAGACAACATATCAACTACTTTACTTGTTACACTTTCCCTGTCCTTAATTACTAAGTGTTTTTGCTGGAGAAATCCCATCCAACTGTAGTGAGATTGTTGCAACTTAGTATATGACTGAAAGTATTGACACAACTAATAATCTATGTGAATCACTGTTTCCATTGCATATCCTTTAACATCTATTTTAACTTCATACGGTTGTTGATGTTTTATCTATGCTGTGAAATTTTTCTTCTTAATTGAATCAACTTTAACATCGACACGTATTCCCCATGCCCTGTTTTGCTTATGAGCCAAAATTATGGGTGAATTGTATGGAGATGATATGAGTTGCATTAATTCTTTTCCAACCTTCCCTGAAATTTGTTGCTTTATTTCTTTATGCTCTATAACTGACTTGTGATACATATAATTATTAGAGGCATCAAACATCAATTGCATCTCATGTGATATTTCATTTTTATGAAGTAGATGTTTTGGTTCTTTAACTAGATCCTGAAATGAATCTATATTTTTAATCAAATTACCTTCATACTGAATTTCACAACTTGAACAAGTATCATTAAGATCCTTATGTTTCTCTTTTATCAACATGGGTATGTATCTCTTACTTGAACTTATTAAGTGCTTCATCTGATTAGCATTAATTAAATTCAAGTGATCTTTGATTTTATGTGCCCGAACGATGTACTTAATCCCGTATTTCTTGAGATGATACACATGTTCCTTCCTATAAAATATTGCATCACGGTCATAGAGATAAGGGCTACCTAAGACAATTCCACAAATGTCTAACGGTATCACTTCTAACTCCACTTCATCGATATAGTTAGCTGTGATTGCAAGTTTTAACTGACACTATTTAGTAACATGAATTTGAATTTGTTCCTTTAACCACCCTAAAGGATATGGCTTTGGATGATTATGTGTTTTCAAACCCAATTGTTTAACCAATGACTCAGAAATAAAATTTTCTTGTGATCCCATATCGAACAATTTATCTATCTTAGTATGCTTTGAAGTTACCCTTATATGAAATAACTCGATTCTTTTATCTTCATTTTGTTGTTTGATGTTTGAAGAAGTAGAAGTACTAGCATCAGAAATTTTACCTGTTGTAACCATAGCAGTGATTTTACCTTCATCATCTGAATCGGATCCCAAGTCCAAGCCTTACTGGACTACTATTTCAACCTTCTTTTCACCCTTATTTGATTGAAACTTCTTCAGCTTCAGTTCCGGATGAAGTTTCCAACACCTAGCTTCATCATGGCCGATCCTTTAGCAATGTGTACACGTAGGTCTATCTTCTTCCTTTTGAGCTATGGCAGTCGTCTTTCCCTTTGATTTTCCCTTCTTTTTTCTATCTTCAGTTTCCATCTGCTTGGATGTCTTTGGTGTAAACTTGAATGGTCTATGTTGGTACCATTTCATGACTTATTCTTTCACCTAAAACTTCATTTTATCCATCATATTTCCTCATTTAGAATTCATAAATCCCTCATATTCCTTTGAAATTGATCAATGTGATGCCATTATTGTTATTTTTACATTAGATTTAATTTTAGGAGTTTTTGTGTTAAAACTAGGATTTTTCAGAAAATTACAGGTTTTCGTAACTTCCTGTAATGACTTTTCATTCTGACACGTTGCATGATAGATTGACCAAATCAAAGACTGAGGGCTTATTCCTGAATGTACAAGGATGGTGAAAAATCTGTCCACCTCTAGATTCGAAGTCCACAGGTGGTTGGTCAACGCTGGTCAACCTCAGCCATTTTAGCAGAAAATCATCAGCAATTAATGAACAGACTTGATATTTTTCTTGTAAAAAGGAATCTAAACTAATTCGACTCCTTTGGGAGATTAGTTAGGATTTTTATGAATATGAATAGCCTCTTTTTTTTATGTAATTAAATTATAAATAGCTAGAAGAAAAATATTGAAGGCTAGACACAAGACACAAGACATGAGACATTACGTGACAAGCTTCAAACTTTGATTTATGTAATTGGTTTTCAGACTTAATATAGAGATTCAGTTCTTCATGGTGTTATAGTCCATCATTTTCTTCATCTGAGTTATCTCAAGTGTGCTTGCAAAGTGTGGAGGGCCCCCACTACAGCACTGGTACACTTTCTTCATGTTTTTCATTTAAATTTGCATATTCAGATCTGATAGTACATTTCTATTCTTATGCTGCAAGTTCATGAATTAGAATTAAAATTTTAGTTTACTATTTCATTTAACATTTCTGTTTAATGGTCATGGTTATAATTGCAGAATTCAACTAGTAGTCTAATGACTGAACCTTGTAAGAGGATTTAACTATTGGTTGACTTCAAGATTATTACCTTGCTTTCTGTTTTGAATGAATATGATTGATGATGTGTTGGTTTAAGGCTTAGAACAGATAATTGATTTTAGTGTGTTAATCTAAGAATTTGGAAGAGATTATATGAATTGAGTCATTGTAAGAGAACTAGAATCTCATACAAACCATACGAACTCTGTTTTTAAAAGATTAGATTTGTTCTATTTAAGGAGGTGTTCAAGTGTGGAAGGAGACAAAGAACAATCTCTTGTAAAAGAGTATTGAATCCTATTACAACAAACCCTCATTTAGGAAACCAAATATTTCTAGATCTATATATTTTAGATAAGTACCTCTAAGTGTACCTACTCGGATTGATAAGAAATTGAAGCCTAATCTACACTAGTAGATTGGCCTAAACAGTCTACCACCTGATTCGACATGAATAGCTTGAAAAAAAACTTCATCAAAATCATTAGGATTGAACATTAATAATCTATGTTGCAAATATGAATGAAAATTGCCAATATACTTCAACAAAGTTTCTTTTATGTCCAAAGAAATACCAAGTGCTAATGCCTTCTTTCTGAATTCCTGTGTGAACTCTTGAAGATTTTGTCCCTTACCTTGTCGCAAGTGCTTCCAATCCATTACAGCTTGCTATGTGTGACCCAATGGATAGAATTGTTTATTTAGAGCTTTAATAAACTTATTCCATGAGGTGATAACTTTTCCTTTACGCTTTAAATCTATCTGTGTCCTACTTTCCCACCAGATCAAATAATTACCCCCCATTCTAAGAGTAGCTAATTGGATCTTTGGCTTATCATCAGTAATATATTAAATACGACAATAGAATTCTAATTGTTTTACCCAATTATCTAGTTTCTCAGGGTTTATTTCACCATCATACACAGGTAATTCGAACTTAACATAAAGTTTCAATAATGGACTCTTAGGTTTCTTTTCTTTTTTTGATTCAGAACTAGAAGTAGAAGAGGAAGAAGAAGATGATGGAGATGACGGAGGTGAAGGAGATTATCTACCTTGCCTTTACCCTTGTCCTTCTTTGATGCATTTAAGGATGAGGCTACATCTCTCGTCTTCTTGTCTTCATATAATTTTGCCAAAATTTTCTGCATGTTTAGAAACATCTGCTAGATTTGATTCTCATCCATGGGTTTCTTTTTAGTAGCTTCAGGAGTCTCAACGGTCTCAGTCCCTGTCATCGTTGATTGATGATCGAATTTCCGCCTTCTGATCTCTGGATCGAATTCCTCAAACTTGAATTTTCCATGTTGAAATCCCAACCTGGTTAACATCCACTGACAAACAAACTACAAGCATAACCTGCTCTAATACCAAAAATGATCTGAATGTGATCGAATAAAGTGCTTAAGAAGTTCGATTAGTTTTTCCTTTATATTTATTGTTAACTGAAGTAATATTTATGTGAAAAATGACATAAACCAACAGCATAAATTAATTAAATGATAGCAATAAATAGAGAGAAGAAGAAGCAAACAATTTGATGACGTAGTTTGTCCCTCTTGGACTACATCTCCGAGTCTGCTTTTAAGTGGGCGTCTGTTTTTATTAGGATTGATCTTGAGGAATATTTACACTGAAATGGAATAGAATAACTGTGCTCACAGGCACTTCTGAACCCTGTAAATAGAAATTATTCTTCCTCGCCTTTCCGACGCTTGTCTCTGTGCTCAATTCCGACACCCGATAGCTGAGCAACGCTGTAAACAAAACTGCCTCCAACCTGCTGAAACTAAACTCCAAGACTTCAAAAACCAAAGATGAATTTTCATGAAGAATTCCCTGACTTTATAACTATGCATCGAACCTACATTTACCCCAATTAGCAATTGGTTGAGGATTTTAAGTGATAAGGGGTTCAAATTCCTATCTCTTCATAAACCTAGGGATATAACTCCTTAACCTTAGTGCTGATTTAATTTCTAAAACCCAAAATTGACCATATATTAAAAATATCAGCCCGACAGTTAGGCTAACTGGGCAGAGGTGATAACCACTGCGTGTGATCATGTGGGTGAGCAAGATGTAACACCGACGGCTATGGTTTTCCTCCAGTGGTCACTCCGACAGTTCCGGTAATAGGTGTCACATGCCTTTTAAACCCGACGATTTTCTGCATATTACAACTGTTCACACAACATTCCTGTCGGAGTTTATAAACCTACCACATGTGCAATCCTTCTGATGTGGTTTCATAATTGCACGGTTAGGAAATTAGTGTTGTGGGTAGGTTTATATAGTTTTAATAGAATGTTTTTAAACCAATATATATGCCCTGAACCTTATGAAATAAGGTATATGTAATATTTTATAATACGGTTTTGTGCTAAGTTTTTGACATAAGCTTTAGGTTTAATACTTTGCATTTTCAACATAATTAGATCATAGGTTAGGTTTTTAATACCATAAGTTTTAGCACTTAGGTTTTGCACCTTAAGGTTAGAGTTTAGGACTTAGGCTTAGTTATTAGGGTTTTAGATCTAGGTTAGCTCTTTAACCATAGACCTTTAGGTTTAGGTTTTAGAGATAGTGCTAGGGTTAGACCTTAGTAATATGATTAGGTCTTAGCACTAAGTTAACCATTTTTACATCCAAACTTCGAAACATGTCGACCATGATATTGAAGAGCCTTTCACTGGTGAAACTGAACCATGATCAACTTGAGGACGTTTTCTTCGGATGACACTGACGAAACTAGTGGATTTGGAAATTGAACTGGACGTCAGACAATCTGGAACTCTATCGATATTTTACTGATCAAGATCCTCCTGGATCATCCTCCATATTCTTCCTTCAGCCTGTAAACCAATTTATTCTGCAATGTAGTTTTACCTGCAGGCAACCTGACTAAGTCCCAAGTCTGGTTACGCATTAAGGAGTTCATCTCTTATTTCATGGCTAGCTCCCACTTCTTCCTGGTTTCAACTTGCATTACTTCTTCATAACATTCGGGTTCACCTAAATCATTCAACAATAAATAATACAATGAAGGAGAGTATCGTTCAGGGGGTCTACTTATCCTGGTAGATCTTCTGACACCACTTTCAGGTGTTTGAGGTGCCTGTTGCTATTGTGGTGGTTTCTGTTGTTGTGGCTATTGATTATTATTATTTTCAATCACCTTTACTTTTTCTGTGATCTCATCAAGAACTGTGTATTATTTGTTTTCTTTTTCCTGTTTCTTTTTCTACAACTGATTCTTATACAAGACCTTTTCATTGAATATTACATCTATGCTCCTAATGATTTTTTGATTTTCATAATCACATAAGTGATAACCAAAATCATTAACACCATATCCAATAAAGTTACATTTCTTTGATTTTTCCTCAAGCTTTGTTCTGTTTTCTTTATTAATATGGACAAAGGCCTCACAACCAAAAGGCTTTAGAAAAGAGTAGTTTACCTTTTTACATGTTCATGCTTCCTCTGGAATACCACCATCCAAGGAACTTGAAGGCCCTCTGTTTATTAGATAAACAACAGTATCTATAGCATCTGCCCAAAATTGTAAAGGCAATCCTGCATGCAATCTCATGCACCTTGCACGCTCCATGATTGTTATGTTCATCCTTTCTGACACACCATTCTCTTGTGGTGTTCTTGGAACTTTCTTCTCTCTGCGAATTTCATGCTCTGAACAGTACCTATCAAAGACTTTGCTGCAATATTCACCTCCATTGTATGATCTGAGACACTTCAACTTCTTTCATGTCTCAATCTCAACCAAAGCTTTCCATTTCTTGAAAGTATCAAATACATCAGATTTATTCTGAATACAATAAATCAAAATTTTTCTAGTTGCATCATTAATAACAGTAACATAATAACAAGAGCCACCGAGAGATGATACCTGAGCAAGTCCCCATACATCAATATGCACAAGCTCTAATTTTTTTCTCTTCTTTTCTTTCCCAACTCTGAGAAATCTGACTCGCTTCTATTTTCCATAAATACAATTCTCACAGAAATCCAAATCAACACTCTTCGAACCCAGCAACAAATTTCTTTAGTGAAGAATCTTCATCCCCTTCTCACTCATGTGTCTGAGTCTATGTGCCATAATGTTGCATCTGCTCCTTTGGAAGTTAAATCATTATCATAGTTACAAATACCATTGGATAAATACAATGTACCAAAATTTTCGCCTTTTGCTTTTACCAGGGCTCCTTTGGTGACCTTCCAAGTTTTGTCTGTGAAAGTTGTCATACAACCTTCACCGCCTAACTGCCCTGTTGAAATCAGATTTTTCTTCAGATCTGGAACATGCCTTACCTCCTTTAATAGCCATTGGTTTCCATTCTGCTATTTTATAATAAATTTACCCATTCTAATAATTTTACAGGGTTTATCATCACCCAAACGAACTTGTCCAAAATATCCTTGAACATAGTCATGAAAATATTTCTTATCGGGTGTGGCATGAAATGAGGCCCCTGAATCTACCACCCAGGAATCAGTAACATTTTCGAAAGAAAAAACTAAAGCATCTTGCAACACATGACCTACAACATTTTTTTCATGATTGTTTTCTTGTTGTGCGTATCCTTCTTTCCCCTTCCGAGATCTACAGTCTTTCTTCAAGTGTCCTTTCTTTTAGCATTTCCAACACACTATCCCTGATCTAGACCTGGATCGGCCTTTCCTTGATTTACTGTGATATCCTGAGCTCTTTCCTCTTTCCATTTTTCTTCCACGGGATTCTGCACTCAAAGCATTACCCGATGTCTCACCAGAGCTTTTCCGTTGCATTTCCTCGCTAAGGATAGCACCGACAACATCATCAAAATTTAAAGTACTAGATCCAGAGACAGAGTTACTCATGGCCATAACTAAACCATTCCAGATTTCTGGAAATGAGCACATAAATAAAAGAGCCCTAACTTCATCATCAAATTTTACCCCTATAGAAATTAACTGACTGGTAACCGTAGTAAAATCATTTAAATGGTCTACAACATATCCACCTTCCGACATCTTCATATTAAATAAACGTTTCATAATAAATACCTTGTTTGAGGCCGAGGGTTTTTCATAGAGCTCACTAATGCATTAATCAAACCCTTTGTTGTTGTTTCCTTCGAAATATTGAAGGCTACTAATGCTGTGACGCACAACTGTACTATTCCAAGTGCCTTTCTATCGAGAATCCCCCATTCATCGTCTGCATTGTCGTCAGCTTCTTTGTTTTTCGCTCAATGGTAGGTATAGATATTTCTGATACAGATAATCTTCCATTTTTGTCTTCCATAGCAGGAAGTTTTGGCCGTTAAATTTGTCGACCCTAAACTTACCATCTTCTGCCATTTCTCCCACTCGAACCAGGAACCCTTCTTTCTTGCGAGTTTATCAACCAAATAGACCTTCGGCTCTGATACCATTTGTTAGAAAATTATATATTACAGAGCAATGCAACACATAAAATATGAAGAAAAAAAAAGCACACAAAACACATAAAACCAGAGAGACACATATATACGTGGTTCACCGAGTTTGGGCTACGTCCACCCCGAACAACCAATCCTTCCTTTCTATTATCCAGCAAAATGAAGAGACACAACCTACAACAGATCCACTGTAATATCCTCTGTTCTCTCTAATATTATCCGTATATGTTTCTCGCTATGAGAATACACATACAATACACAGCCATAATACAATACCCTCATACATGTGATGGGTTGCCTTCTAGGGCAAAAAACCCTAAACTAAACATAACTTCTACCGTCAGATCATCCTCCTAATGGATGACCCAAATTGAATAGAAATTACTATGCTTTTTCAAGGTAATTTTACATTTGTTTTTAGCTTCGGGGGCGCTGCCCTCGAAACCCCCCGCCAAGGGGGGGCTCCATAAACCACAACTGCCCCCCCTAGACACCCTAGGCAACGTACAATTACAGGCGGCATTGTTGCCCCATTAAGGTACAGGGGTCCAACGTTGTGATACAAAATAAACAAGATAATCAGGTTCCACACCCAACACTCCATGATTAGATCAAGTATATCATTAGTTTCTAAACCCTAACCCCTTGGCCTAACCCTGGGTCCACTTGATCCTATGTGGTCCCACACACTATCAAGGGTATTTCTTCAAAGATCACCTCGAATCTGAGCCTTCACAATAATCTTAAGGTTTAGGGACCTCCATTATAAGATACATACCCTAAACCAAAACCTTGATATTATCCTTGAGCCCTTATTTGAGATCCTTCAACCTTGCCTTCCAAAGCAAGCAAGATATGCATTTATGCCTCTCTTGTGAATAGGCCCTTGTGATCACCCTTTCACGCTATCATTGATCCATTCATTTTTTTATCCTTATTATAGAAGGTACCCCCCATCAATGAAATTCCATTAAGAGTAGTGAGAAATAGTCAAGGTGACAGTGGGTTATTGCTCCATTGTTTCCCTTGACCTGGTAGTATCCCTCCAAGGATCCCCTTTTAGGACCCCAACTAGTTTGAGAGGTAACATTTCTGGCACCATTGTCGGGGACATGAGGCATGTGTTTTGTTCCCCATATGACATATTGACATATCATTATTGGCTACTCCATTGGAAGAATCAAGCCCTAGATCTTCATTGAACTTTAATGTTGATGCTTGTAGGGTGAAGAAAACATATTTCTAGGCATATGAGACTCCTACACATTTTTCATGTGTCTCTCAAATAGAATGTCTTTCTTTGATAATTTTCCCACTTTGGACATCACTAGTGTCCTTGGGCACCCTAATCATGTCATAGGAAGTACTGTACGTGGGTTCCCCATGTTTGATGGTGATCCACTCTCCCCAATTGATCATGTAGAAATATTTAATACGTATGCTTTAAGAGAGAAAGTAGTCCACCAAGGTGTCCTTATGTTGTTGTTCATGGGATCTTTCAGTGGTCATAACTCATGGCTACAGGATCATGAACCTAAGAGAGTATCATCTATTTAGGAGTTCGTTGATTGATTTCTTAGACATTTTCAATTATAACTTGCATTAAACATACAAGAGGAAGCCTCCATTGAGCATCATCATGACATTGAGAATATAATAAATGAGCAGGTAAACAAGTCCTCCTTGGATCCACATGATGAAAAGGATGATTTTGAGAACACATGTGTTGGGAAGGATGAGTTTATGGAAGGTTAAGTTGAGACAAACCTTACCTTTCTCGAGGATATTATTCCTGGTGTTTCTCCTTTTGAAAAGCTTGTGGAAGGTGATCTCATTATCCCCTTGGAATATGACATTGGAGATTACTTCCACATTGAAAAGGAGAAATGGGAAATTTTTGGTCCTCAATTTGATGGTGCTCCTGTTTACGACACTAATAAGGAGGATAAAGCTGAGATTGTTCTTCCCTTTCTCTCAGACACTATTTATGATGACATATACATTGATACCCTTGGGAAGGGGAATATCTATTTTCCCTTGCATAAATAGGGGTAGTTGGAAGTGATAAATTTTCCTTTTAGGAGAGACCCAATATTTGGTATTAAAAAAATCGATAAGGCTCCCACCTCTCATGAGTATGATTCTATGTTCAAATCACTTGATCCTTTACGTTATGTTTTTGGGGTAGAAAAACTCGTTGAATACAATATTTCATCCTCCATTTTTCCTTTTCCTATTGGTCATCATCTTGAGTCTTCATCAGTGATTCCCTCACCCCTTTTCATATGATATCAAGTGGCATTGAGCCCTTTCCCCCTTCCAAGTAGAGTGTCAAGGAAGGGCCCCTTATTGATTATACTTTACCTCCTTGTACACACCCTTAGGATTTTGATCACTCCACGACCTCTCCTCTTCAATGTGACCATGAGAAACCTATTTGTTCCATTCCTTATTTCCCTCACCCTTCATTACCCTCTCATCACAACCTTATGGAATCTACAAAGCACAATACTATGAATAATTATTGTGATAAGGATTTCTTAAGGATAATCATTATTTTTTCCATTGTGTGCTTAGAGGGAAGGAACCACACTTCGATATTGACTCATGTTCCTTCTCTTAAGAATTCCTCCCACCTCACATGGAAACCATATTTTCCCACCTCCCACCCACATCATCTTCCATGTGCTTGGGTTTTCATTTTCTTTGGAATTTGTTGCATGAGTAATCACAGAGGCATGTATATTTATATTGATTCGATGATATGTTGGTTGTGCCAACTTTATGATCACACTTAATATTTGCTATGTCGTATGTACGTTAGGGTAAGATGCATTGCATGATAATTTTCACATTATAATTAAAGTCATATGACATTTCTCATGGTAGATTAACTACATTTAGATTAAAATTTGCATATTTATTATCTCTTCATTTTATGGCTTAGTATTAAGCATGGGGGGTCATAAGAATTGTGAAAACATGTTTCCCTATGGGTTTATTCTTTGATATGTGCAAGAAATAGGTCAACAGTAGCCAAGAGGTTGTTGGAGTTCTCGTGGCGTCCCATTTTAGTAGCTTCTCCCACTTTCTGAGAGATCCCATCCCAGTTGGAGCCATATGTTACCCACCATTTTGTGGGTGATATCCCTAGGAGAAATTTTTCTCCAATATTGTCCTCAACTAGTAGTTAGTAGCCCCTTGTAGCCACTAACTAGCTCATCATTCCATTTCTCTTCTACATGAGCTAACCCATGTGGTCCCTCCCCCATATGTCATGATTATATTTGAAGGTGGGCCTCCTAAACCCAAAGGTATGCCTTGTCATCTAGTAATTGAGTATTGCAGTTTTCTTATCATGGACACTTCTAGGCATAGATTCATGGGTTAATTCAGTGGAAAGAGTGGGCTATGTTTTTTATTTTGTCCCCATACCTCTTTTTTGGATGTTACCCTTGGATCTTAGTTCCGCGGAATCTCCTTTAAGGAACATTGGGTTTTAGGGTGATACTACATGGGAAACCTCGATTTTGGTTGCGTGGTCCCACTTTTGCATCCACATATATCACTCTCATTTCATTTATTATAACCCCATTCATCATCTTTCCCACTTGGGTCCAAATTTATCCACTGGGTCCACATAGGGTTAGCCTCCCCTTCCCCTTTCCCACACCGTGGTTCAGGCTTGGAACGATGCCCGATGTAGTTGAAAATAAAAATTAAAAGCATAATTGGACACATTCAACATGAAAATGTACCATAAGATGCAAAATATGGTCATGAGAAACATATTTAGCACGTGGGAAAAAGCCAATGCAAGAGCTCTACCCCATTCCCATGGCCATCACCCTAGTTCCTATAGGTCCTTGACGATCCTCCTTTATCATTCAATAACCCATGATTGTCACAATCCCTGGTGGGAAATGAATTTCCCTACCTTAAAGGGGGTATCCATTGTTATACCTTACAAATCAAGTTCTTATCCTTTTATCCCCAAGAAGTTAAATAAAATAAAAATCATAAAAGGGAAAAGGCATATAAAGAAAGGCAGAAAAATAAAGGTCGGGGCACCTCATGCACCAAACTTTCTCCCTCCTATAAAGTATATAACAAAGTGTGGGATTCAATTTAATAGCTACCCTTGTACCCCAACATGTGGCCCATCATTTCCCCTTTCATTTGCTATTCCATTTATTAACTCGTTTCCCAAGGCTGAGAAAGGAAACCAAAGAGGTAACCACATACCAACTTTTAATTTGGAAGCTAGCCCTACCAAATCAAAGAGGGCTCTCTCTAAAATCAACCTTACAGCCAATGGACATGACTAGATAATATTAGGTTTTTAGGCTAGTTATCATATAAGTAGGGTTTTGATTAGGGTTTGATTGATAAGAAGCACCAGTTTTAGGAACTAGGAAAATTATTTCAAAATATTAGTTGCAGATATAGTATGAGGAAAGGTAGGCGTGATCAGTGAAATAATTGGTTTGTAATTGTAATGTGGTGAGGAGGAAAGACATATAAGAAGCTAAGTGAGAATAATGAATTCACTATTTTAGAGGATGAAATGGTTATATGAAAATCTCAGACAAAACATAACATAATCATTAAATATGTTTAAAAATTCAAGAGAAAACCATGAGAAGAAATGTAGATGATTGCTAAAAACATTTAATTAATCAAAAGCAATAAGAAATGCTAGAGAAAAAATAGCCACTAACCACATCACAATAATCCCACAATAATAGTTGCAACTCTATTATTTCTCTGCAAAGGACCAAGTACACTAGTTCAAAATGTAGGAGCCTTTAGTATCCAACCCTCTTATTGACTTGAATCGTGCTTGATTCTAAGTGCATACAGGAAAAAAAATATTCCACCTCTAGGGGTCGAATCCTGATCCATAGAAACTAATTAATGAACCTAACGACTCATTGCCTAATCCTAGGGAAGTTAGAAACAACTTTCCCCTTTTATAGCTAACTAATTGAGCTTATCTCTTAAGGCATTAATCATAAGATTATTTACAAAGATGACCATTAATAAGCCTATTAATCATTAGATAACTCATGATCCAGATTTTACATCGACCAAGTTTGAATTTTGACCTCCACATGTTGTTAAAATTTCCCAAACACAAAAACGCAGCAAAACAGCTAGAAATGCAACAAGTCTAGCAGATTTGCAACAAGTTTTTGGAAGATGATTTGGAGGCCTTCCCGGACGATTTTTTTTTTCTGAACAAGATATGGTTGGAAAGATGAAGATTTATACTACATAATGGAGTCACTGAGAACTGAAAAACCTTCTTTGAACCCCTCAAAACTTGCCTTGAAGTCAAACTTTCCAAAAATGCAGCAAGTGCCATGAAAAAGTGGCAGAAAGGTGAAAAATAGGCATTGTTTGACCATTTTCTGAAAATTTATGAATATCCAAGTCTCCCGATGTACTTTTCTGACATCATTATGCCATAATATATCTTCAAATTCTTTAAATTATGAATTTAGACCTCTTGATAAAAATCACAACAATTACTTGTTGTGTTTCTTGGTAGTCAATTTTTTGCATTTTTTGTAAACATAGGGGTAAAATATGGACTAATATCTCTTTAAAAATATTTTTTTTTACAAGAATGGGAGAGGTTTTTGTAGATACGCCTTTTTTTAAGAAAACCCTCTCTCATTTTTGTGACATTCATTCCCATATTCTTGAAATCCATGCCAAAACATAATGACTAAAACAAGAATTTAAATTGGAGAATTTGATTTTCTGAAATAGGCCTCCAAGAAAGTTCGATATATCCAAATATATGAAACTTGTGTAGAAACTGAAGGTTTTTTTTTCTTTGGTCTATTATTGACAAAAACCTATTTCACTTTTGTCTAATTAATCTCCATTGGGTCAAAAATATATTTTGAAGCAAAATTATTCCTATGTGCAACAAATGAGCTAAAAACCCTAAAAATCATGCCAATCACCTGCTTCCTTTTGATCTATAATGTTTCCATGGAGCAGGATATGTAGAATTAATCTTTTAATTGACATGGAATGTAAAAAAAATTATAAGTGTTTCTCACAGGAAAGGGGTTGTGAAGGGGAGGCAAAGGATTTGATTTGCAAAACAGGGCCAAAAGCAAAGCAACTTGAGGGGAGGGAATGGAGGGGAAGGAGGATAGGATAATTTTTGAGGAAATTATGGGGGGTAAGGTTATGTTTTAGGAAGGTAATGGAAATTTAAATTCTCAATTTGAGTGAGGAAAGAGGGGTAAAATCGGGAAAACACAACCCTAGGCCAGAAGCGCAACAACTAGCCAGGGTTGTGAGGGTACATGATAAAATAAGTGAGTTTGAATGTGGGGAATGGTGGGAAATGTCTGATGAGGGATATTTGGGATGTTTAGGCTTAGAAACTAAGAAATTTCTCTTGAAAATAAGCCAAATAAAATGAAATTTAAAAAACGTAGCAAAAGCGCAATAGAAAACCTAGGCAATGATTTTAATCAAGTCTCTAAGGAAAATAACCGAAGAAAGGGTTTGTGAAGGCTCCACATACTTGATTAAATATGTTTGAAGCAATGATATGATGTTTTGAACCTATTATTTCCTCCTTGTGCCTCCAAAACAAAAGCGCACCAACCCCGCTAGAAGCGCTGCAGAAACACAACAAACTGATAAACTGAGCAATTGGTGACGGAATTCAAACTTCTGATGGTTGTGGAAAGTGTTACAATGGAATAGAGGAGATATTGAAACTTGTGGGAGGATGGAATGAAGTTTTAAAACAATTTTATTTCCCTTTATAACTAAAAAAATCAATTTTGGCTTATTAGTGGAGTGACATCATGTACTTTAACCAAATGACTTTATGATTTATTCCCTAAGTGCTAACTCTCATGACATTTTACTTGTTTTGGATGATGATGACATGAATCCAAAGGGAAATATGATGACATTAATGACACTCTCATGATCAAACTTATGACATCGTGACTCTTCCTTTCCATATTTATAAATAATGACACTTAACAAAGGAAAAATGACCTATGGTGACTAAGTGACTCATGAAATTGATTATGATTTGACCTTTATGACCATGACATGAGAGTAAAAATCACACTTCGACAATTACTTGACCATTTGACAAGCAATAGAGGCATTAAATTTATTTGAAAATATAACAATTTTACCATAAGACTCTAACTATAGTGAAAAGAGTCAATTTTGATCAGTGTGACTATTGGAAACTAACACCATTCATTATTTATCACATGCCACCACCATTTGAAGGATGTACCTTGGACATATTTTCCCCTCTAAAGGTAGAAACCACCTAATAGGGTACTTGGTTAACCCCCTTTGGATATTGGAGACATTAGCACATGCCAAATCCCACTATCGAAGGGCATTTCATTATGAAGTGCCCACTTGATGTACTTGGTTTGGAAGCTCTTTAAATAGATTTCCTTAAATGACTTGTTGTACTGGAAAGCTAGGGGAGACATTAGATCTTATGCAAGATAGCAGGTGGTCTCCATTATGGTTTTGGTATCCCTATATGGGGTATTAACCATTTATATGGATACATTAGCACATGTATGGTGTGTGTAGAGAGCCATGGGCCTCCACAGTAGTAGACACCACTCCATGGATCCCTAGAGATGTTCAGATATTTCTCGAGATTCACCTATTGGACAAGGAAGACGCATCAGGTTCACCATGCTCAGCCGAGCCCACAATTGTACACTTGGTAGATGATCCAAGAATTTTATACTATTATGGAATCACTTACACCATCATATGATCCCTTAAAAATGTTCTACAAGAATCTTTGATCTACGAGGAGACCCATGAGGTTAATTATGTGCCCCCACACCCATTAGGAGCACAACAGGTTTATTATTTGGAGAACAAGGGACCAATCCCTTGTCCAATACTTTCACAAGTCCTATTCCTAATTATGGAACCCATGGAATTCATCAGACTTCTGAGAAGGCCCAACGACATGTATTATTAATAATTTGACCTATTGAGAGGCTTATTCTTTTGTTTATGAGCTAGTTTGGTGGGCTTGTCAGCAAAAGTTAGTTATTTTGTGCACTGTTTTATTCTAGGGGCTAATATAGGTCTTATTATCTAGATCAAAATCATTATAAGTATATAAATATAAGTGATGTGATTTCATTTTAGCATCATCACTTGGATTGGACTTGTATCTCTTTAGAGAACTTCTGTATCCTTCTCGGGGGATGAATTTTTGGAGCATGGAATGAATTTTGATGTTTGGATTATTTTCTCTTGCCTTGGAGCTTATTGATTGGAAAAGTTTTGATGGTTGGATATCCTATTAATATATGTAAGTACAATTTAATGCTATTTTCTCTTTCTATTTTTTTCACATACATTGTTGTTGAGATTTTTCTATTTTAGGGCTAATTTACTGTATCCACTTATGCGAAGATGTGGAAATTCAGTTTCTAGATAGTGATGATTCATGTATGGTCCATGTATTATTAATGAATGTTCCTATAGATGCTTCTTCATTGAAATTCGTATTTATAAGCCATATATTTTTCAAAATTAAGTACAAAGCTCTTGAAGTTGCTTTTGCTGCTTCCATAATTCTAAGTGATCTTGTATTTTAGGCCTCCGTGACATATAAAATCTAAAGTTCATATTCATAATTCTACTTGAGTCCAATCTACCCAAAATGGTTCAGAACTGATCCTCCATAGGTGGTCACCTCAAATCTTATTTATTTCACCTTCCACTCTTTTCTAGGCCTATCCTACATAGGTCACCTAGGGAATCAATTATCTCAAAAACTAGCCATCCAAACACTTTGATTTTTGGTCCAAAACTACATTGGTGTTTCCCCAAGAAGCCGTCCAAATTTCATGAGATTCTAATGGTGGGATATTGATATATCACAAGAAATAGCTTGAATGTTGATTCTTTCCCCTAGTTTCCTTACGCTAGAAACCTCACTAGGATAATTGAATTATAT
Organism: Pinus albicaulis; assembly: GCA_034641835.2. Lineage (NCBI taxonomy): Eukaryota > Viridiplantae > Streptophyta > Pinopsida > Pinales > Pinaceae > Pinus > Pinus albicaulis. Next base: position 1,210,447,020 of record CM076584.1, read on the forward strand.
TTCATTGAAAATTCCCTCCTTGATCCCCATCTCCTCCATTATTAGGTCAAGTATATCAATGGTTTCTAACCCTACCCCCTTTACCTAACCCCGGGTCCACTTGGTCCTATGTGGTCCCACACAGTATTAAGGTTATTTCTTCAGAGATTGCCCGGATTTTGAGACTTCACAAGAATTTTAGGGTTTGTGGACCTCCATTATAAGCTACATACCCTAAGCCTAAACCTTAAAATTCTCCTTGAGCCCTTCCTTGAGAACCTTCAACCTTGCCTTCCAAAGCATGCAAGCTATGCATTTAAGCCTCTCTTATGAATAGGCCCCCAGGATCACCCCTTCACCCTATCACTAATCCATTCTTTTCATAATCCTTATTATAGTAGGTCTCCTCCCATTGGTGAAATTATATAAAGAATAGGGAGCCATACCCAAGGTGATAGTGGACTATTTCTCCATTGTTTCCCTTGACCTAGTAGTAGCCCTCTAAGGATCCCCTTTTAGGATGCATGCTAGTTTGAGCGGTAACAGGACTACCCACAATAATGAAGCAGAACAGTGCAATCATGGTAGTGGTGGAAACATTTTGCAAGGTTGCTCATTTAATGGCAGTCAAATCCACCCATTATACTAGTGAAATAGCACAAATTTTCATAAGATAAATAATGAAGCTACATTGCATTTGCAAAAAGATTGTGTCTAAAAGATATGCTAAATTTACTTCCAAGTTTTGGAAGGAACTACTAAGAGTCTTTGGGACAAAATTAGGATTCAACACTGCCTATCATCCATAGGTAGACAGGAAAAATGAGAGGACCAACCAGATCCTTCAGAACATGTTAAGGATGTATGTGATGCATTAGCCTAGGAAATGGGAAGAGTACCTTATACTTGTGGAATTTTCATACAACAATGGACACAAATAATCCATAAGGATGAGCCCCTTCAAATCATTATATGGCAGGAAATGCAATAATCCTATTAGCTGGAGTGATCCAGTTAACATATTTCTTATAGGACCTGATATGCTTAAGGATATGGAAATACAAGTTCATATCATAAGGAAAATTTTGAAGGTGGCATAAGCTAGATAGAAGAGCTATGTAGTTAAGCATAGGATCCACAAGGAGTTTTAAGTTTGAGAACATGTTTATCTCAAGGTTAATCCCAAAAGGATTTCCCTACGGGAGGGGAAATGTTGCAAGATAGCACCACAATACTCTGGGCCATTTGAAATACTTGAAAGGATAGGACCAGTAACATATAGACTGGAATTACCTCCATCAGTTAGAATTCACTATGTTTTTTATGTTTCTTTACTTAAAAAGTATGTACAAGATTATAATTATGTGAATGATTGGTCTCTACTACAAGTGGAACCAGATGGAGAGTTCCAACTAGAACCATTGTGCCTTCTGGAGTGAAGGATTCTCATGCTATACAACCAAGCTAAAGAGAAATTCAAGTTATAGTGGAAGGAATTTGGGCTAGAGGAGGCCAGATGGGAAATGTCTGATGCCATGAAAGTTAGGTATCCTTTCTTGTTTGATGGTTAAAACAAGTATGTATAATTGTAAATAGTCTATAGAGCTATGTGTATAAAGCTCCATAAATATAATATTTGCTGAATTTTGGATCTATGGTTGTACACAGAAAATTAAACACCGAGTACGATGTTTCCTTAAGGGGGAGGGGACTGTGACAACCCCACCCAAATATCTCATGAAAATGGCATCGTAAACGTATTGTAAATATTAAATGACGAATTGAAATAAAAAATGTCGACTGAGTCAGGGGATACATATTTCAGAGCTAAGAAGTGAGTCTCTTTCTTAGGACATCATATTTTCTTGTGCAAGGGAGAAACCTGAAATGTGAGACAACCATTAAAGACTTAATGGTGCAGGAATTGAATAAAAGGGCCCTTGAAATTAAATGAGCAGAAAAAATAGGTATGTAGGCCCATGTTGCTTGGGAAGAAACCACAAGAAATAAAGGATATGTATTTATGAAGGGACGATGCGTTGTAGGCTATGAAGGAAACAACAATGATGGTGCCGAGGAAGAGACCAATAAAAAGGCTAAGTGAAAAAAAGGGGGGAAATAAGGGGGGAACAAAAAAGAGAGATTGAGATTAAGAGGAACCATAGGAGAATGAGAAACAGAGTGGAGAGAAGGTGAAACGAGAGAGTTTAGCACTAGCTCTTTGTAGGAAGTCCCGAAGAGAAGAGAAGATAAGGGGATTGGCTCTTGATCCCTGGAGATTTTGGGTTGAGCTATTAGTCTTTGGAACCCTGTAATAGCTTAGTGTCCCTAGAGGATATGGGTTGAGATATAATACTTCAGCCCTGTAACAACTTGGGTCCCTGGAGGATGTTAATTGAGACAGAGGTATTTGGAGCCCTGTAATTGCTTAGGTCCTGAGAGGTTGTGAGTTGGGAGAGAATCTCTGGAGCCCTATGACAACTTGGGTCCCCTAATAACTTTGGAGCCCGTAATAACTTGGGTAGAAGCCATCCTAAAGGTAGAAGTTGAGGAAGACTAGAATGCAACTAATGGTTAACACTTGGATGGAATAGTGGATTCTATAATATCTATAAGGGGGTGAATCAATGTGTGAGCACCTGGGGGTGAAGTTGGGCACCTTTGGATTCCTGGTGTCGACCAACTAAGAATCTTCCAGTTGGTGGGATTGAGGATGGAGGTCCTGTGGAGTCCCAAAATAATTGGCAGATTGGTGTGTTAGTATCTGAAGAAAGAAATTCACCTCATACTATGGAATCTGTATTGCGGGTGACGATTGCAAGTAAGTGTGGTTTTATCTGTCTATGTTTTGGTGGATAGTCCTTGTTCCAGACTCAGTTTCCCTACATATTCCAAGATAAGTAACTATGTATATTTTTCAACTTCTGATGAATGATGTTATAGTGTTATGGATAATGGTTTTAAGTTAGGCATTGCATTGTGTTGATGAAAATTTCATGTGTTACATTCCGTGTGGAATGTGTTAAGTTATTTATATCCATGTATGTGTATGTGTTGAATATATGCATGAATGTGCGAGGATTCAACTGAAATAGAAATATGTCTAACAACTGTTACTAGAAGGCATGAAATATTTGGCACAAAAAATCATAATAATCACATGTTAATTAATACCATGTCATAATATAGCACCAATCCATGAAATATTGGATTAATTCTTGAAAAATAGTGGGTCCTAAGACCCTTTATTAATATAATATTACAAAAAAATAACCTTCTACATTGCAGGGTATTTATTCGCTTTTGAGTCATCAGTGCTCATGTTACAAGTTGTTGTATTGCTTGTCGATCATGCCCTTAATGTCAAAGGGAGTTTTTCCCTAGTATCAGTTAGCCACCAACTTTACCTGAATTTCCTTCAGCTTTTCATCTTCAACAAGATGTATATATGTTGTTGGAATCATAAAGCGATGATTGAGGCACCTGAAGGCTCTATGTATCGACATGTCACTATTTGCAAGCCTAGCAAAAGGTCTGGCACCATCAATGTTTGACAAGTGAGGTTTGAACCTCCCTAAGGTCTACACTATGCCCATGGTAGGTAATCCACACAAGAGCGCCTATGCCTCCCATGGTGGCATTCCCTCCCCATGGGATGAGAAGACTTGCGGACTAGGAACTCACTGGAGAACTAATCACTCAAGCTCGAGAGGGATAATTTCATAAATAACCTTAGGAGACCAAGAGCATCATAGAGAACCTGTAAAACTCATCTAGAGGTCTACCAGAATTCCGAGGAAAAGATATAGCCGACAAGGCTAGTGTTAGTTTTTGTAGCATCGGAGGTGTTATAGTCTCGAAACTTTGTAGAGAGGATAAAACAGATGAGATCTCCATAACCCATAAATCAATTTTGGAAATTAAAAAAACATGAGATATCCATACCCCAAAAATCGTTTTTGGAAATTCCTCCTAGAAGTACCTAAATTAGATTATTAACCCATTTTTTAATTATTTCCTAAGTTTAAACTTGGGGAAAGGGGTTAATTAATCATACCTAATTGATATAAGGCGATAATTCTCTAGAAACCCCCACATATCAATTACGATATAATATTGGCCCTTGATTAAGTTTTCATCTTGGTCGTTGGTGCTCCAACAGAGGATTATAAGAAAAATTCAATGGGTAGATGTTGAAAATACTTGTGGGGTTTTATTTCCTTGGAAGTTAAATTTCCAAAGAGTAGCAACAATTGTCGGAAATCCAGAGAAGGTAGCAAAGATATTGAAGGGAAGGGGCAGTGAGTTTGTATAAATTTTTTCCATATCCGAAGAGTCAACTATAGGAGGGTCAAGTTTCCTTAGTGAGGTTGCATAGAGTAAACAAAAAATATTTAGAGGAAGAGTTTGATTTAGCTAGACAGAGGGTCGATTCAGTTGCTGGAGGCTGAGAAGAATTTTAGAAGGTGCCATTAAGTCATTCTCAGAGGATGGATTAGGTAGAAAACTTGATCATTTGCAGTTCCAGGAAGAGCATTCTAGTGCCTGCACAGGTTTGACACAGAGGCTGACACATGGGTTTCATGGAGCCCATTCAGAGCTAGTTTCGGAGATGGATAAGTTTCAAGTGAGACAAAATTTGTATCACTAATTTTTGTGGCTAGTTTCTCCTGTAGTGGATTTCTAGTTTAGGCATCCATAGGTTATACTCAGGATTTCACTGCTGCATAATAATAAAAAACCCTCAGCTGCTACACTGGTTTTCCTAAGTTGGGTTTTTTCGGGGGCTTTTGTCCAAAAGTAGTTATGACATATTTTTATGTGTGTGTGCTATATTTTCTTAGTTTCCATCATTATTTTCTTCTGTAGTTTTATTTATGAATGTTTCAATGTGAATTATTTAGTATTTTATCCAAAATATACATTTTTAAATTAATTAACAATTAGAGGAATAATTTTCGATTGCTCCAATAAGATCTCAATATTTGAAATTTTCACATGGTATCAGAGGGTGAATGATCATCCTAGAAGCTAAAAAGTGGAAAAGGGAATTTTCTTTTCAGAGAGAGAAATAGGAAAAAATTCACAGAGAAAGCACAACACCTAGACAGGTAGATAAAATTGATAGGAAATGGGTCTGATTTTTAGTTATAGGGTTGCAGAAAATTTGATTTGCCAAGAATAGTGATTCTGTGAGTCAAAGGGAGTAGCAAGAACTCATATTTTCAATGAGTAGATTCCTTGGTTAGATGCAGAGGGTTTTGCAACATTTTGAAGTAGTAGAATCAACGTAGGGTGGAAGAGAAAATCACACATAGAGGGAAAATTTCTCTCAGGGGACTTCGAGTTTCAGAAGTTTGATTTTTCTAGGAAGATTGACAATAGCTGTTGAAGTTCAACAAGAAATTTTATCACCCATGCTAGGGTGGGACTAGGAGGTCCAATAAGCACCTACATTAGTGTGGGACCATAGGTCTTAGCAGCACCTACACTAGTGTGGGATAAATTTGGTGCATGTCTATTTTAGTTATCCCTTAATTAAGATGGAGAATAAAATGTAATCTAATCTCAAAATAACTTGTAATAGTTAAATGAGTGTGATAAAATCATTTAACTCATGAATTTCGAGTTGATGGTATTTGGTGAGGCATGCAGAGTAATTCTAGTTGTAACATAGTTCGAAGTGCAGTGGTGCATTAGTTAATGTAGGTTGTAATCAGTTTAACTCAGTTAAGTGAGTTAAAATCAGTTGTGCTAGTTGTAACTATTTGATACACTAGTCAGAGATAAAGTGAATTAAATATTATTTAACTCACAATCAGTGATCTCACATGTAACTGATGATTTACTATTATTAGTTGCATGCATGTCAGTTCCAGTGGATACCCAGTTGAGATCTAGGTGAAAGGGAAGTTAACTATCAGTTGTAGGATTATTGGGTTGCACCCATGCAACCAAAAACCCATTGGATTGCCAATGATCATTCTGAAGTTTAGGAAGGCCAAAATAACTATGGAATAGGGATTTCATTCTACACAAATTGTGCAAGGCAAGCAAGTTGTCAGGAGGCAGAAAATTGGCTAAGTATTTGTTAGTTTTATTTAGGATAGTGTGAGACAATTAGCTAAGTACATGAGGGCTCTTGTGAGAAGATTTGTATGTAATTGTTTCATGTATCCATGCTGAAAATACAATAGAAGATAGTGGGGTTTTGAGCAACAATATTTCCTCCGGAAATTATCTGTGTTGTGGTTTGATTGATTCTTCTTTTATTATTGTGATTGGCGATTATGTTTTTAATTCCACAATTGATTTGTAGAAGTGATTCAGTATCTAGCTTTAGCACATTGTTAGATCAGATTGAATCCATGATATACATGCTTGTTGTATAATTTATACATGGTATTAGAGCATAGGAAATCACAATAGTGAAGGAGGAGGTGAGTTTGTGACTAGATAGAATTTGAATTTGAAAAAATAATTTCTTGGTGCTACAACTAATTCAGGATTGAAATGGATTTCAATGGCTTGATATTGGAGTATGCAATCAAGGGCAGCTCTAACTATATTTCTTGAAAGGACATGATGGAGGCAGTACTCAAAGAAAATGGCTTGAAGGAATTCAATGGAAATGATGTTCCTAAACCCGCTATGATAGATGCTGCAGATCTTGATGCATGGCAAAAGAAAGTGACAAAGATGAGGATGATCCTACTAGAGGGAGTACGAGACCACATTTTCTCAAGTATCCATGGCAAAGCAACACCATATGCTATGTGGAAAGCTTGGACAGATCTATTTCAGAGCAGCAGTGACCATAGGAAATTGGCACTGAAAGATAAACCCAGGAAGATCAAGATGGAGAAAGGTGACTCCATGCCAAAATATTTAACAAATTTTTTCCAATGTCAAGATGAGCAAGGGAGCATTGGCATAACTCTCACTGATGATGATTTGGTGATTTTAGCTCTCCTAGGACTTCCCAATAGTTGGCATAGTTATCAAGACTATGTCAATGGAAGGGAAAAACTTCCAAATTGGGAACAAATGTGGTCGAATTTGGTGCAAGAGGAGTTTAGATGGAATACTAGAGATGGATCTTCATCTAAGGATGAAGATGAAGAAGATTTTGCTTTGGCTGCCAAGGCGAAGAAAGGGAAGGGGAAGAAATTCCATTCCAAATTCGAGTCCAAGGATGGCAAGAAGCATAACATGTCCAAGGTGAAGTGTTTTCACTGTAACGAGCATGGGCATTATGCCACTAACTGTTGAAAAAAGAAGAAGAAAAAGAAGGCTTCAGGATCTGCAGCTGGTGAGGCTTTGGCCTCACAATTTGAGCTTGACTTCTCATTGATCACATGCATGGTGTGAAGTGCATTGGGATCTGTGTGGTATTTGGATAGTGGTGCTTCCTTTCACATGACGGAAGACAAGGAACTTTTGCGTAGCTTGGAGGAGAAGGATCTCTAGATGCATATCGAAATGGGCGATGAAAGGCAGTACAGTGCTACTGATATTGGTACCATTATCTTCCAGAGACAGTCAGGTAAACCCTTTAAATTAAAATATGTAATGCATGTACCAAGTTTGAAGAAAAAATTAGTCTCAGTTGCAATGTTGAAGGATAGAGGCTATGATGTTGTTTACAATGAAGGAAAATCCTTCCTGTGACACAAAACAACAGGACAAGCCAAGAAGATTGAGATTCAAGTTAAGCATCTCTACAAGATGGATATAGATGGCTGCACAACATTGATGGGAAAGGAAGACAAAGTGGTGAGCCGAGATGAGGGCGAGTTATGGCAGAGGAGATTGAGCCATCTTCACCATGGAGCCTTGAAAGTCATGCAACAGATTTATGCAGGTCTTCCCAAGGGTACACTTGCGCAGTCAGACACATGCAAGGGATGTACTATGGGAAAATATGTAAAGGCCACCTTTCATGAGAAGGAAAACCGAGCCTCGGGGATCCTTGAGAGAGTTCACACAGATGTGTGTGGACCATTCTCTGTTTCTTCAACAACAAAACATAAGTACTATGTGATATTTGTTGATGAATTTTCTCGTAAGTGTTGGATCTAATTCATGCAGAAGAAATATCATACATTCTCAAAGTTTCTTGAGTTTAAAGAACTTGTGGAGAAAGACACGGGGAAGCAAGTGAAGGCTCTTAGGAGTGATAATGGTGGTGAGTACATCTCTAATGAATTCAAGAAATTCTGCAGCAAAGAATGAATTTAAAGAGAACTAATAGTGCCTCATAACCCACAACAGAATGGGGTCGCTGAAAGAAATAAAAGAACGATCGTGGGTGCAACAAGAGCGATGTTGCATGATCATGGCCTACCGATGCATCTGTGGGCAGAATCATGAAACACTGTGGTATTTGTGCAGAACCATGCAACACTGCGGTATTTGTGCAGAACCGTTGTCCTCATAGGATACTTGGATGAGTACAACAGAAGAGTCTTTCATTGGTAATAAACCTGATGTTTCACATTTTTATATTTTTGGCTTATCTGCTTATGTGCATATGACCAAAGACTCTAGGAAGAAGCTGGAATGAACAGCTGAGATTGGTATTTATGTGGGGTATACAGAAACTCCCCACAGCTATAGGGTGTATTTACCAAACAACAGAATCATTGTTGTGCCACAAGATATAAAATTTTATGAGGAGAAAGCCATGTGATTTTCCCTTAAGAGGGATCTGGATTTTCATGCAGAGGAGGAACTCTTGGTTCCTAAGGATGAGGCTCAAGATGTGGAACAACCACATGCAGAGGATAATGGAGTGGCATAAACACTCATGCAGAGCCATCCATCAGAAAAGGTACAATGTGCACCACAAAAGCTGATTAATTGAGACTTGATGCTGCAGAGAATGTAGGAGGCCCTACTTCACAACACAAACAAGGATAGTCTCCAGACATGTTTACTGGATACATGGATCTCATGACAAAATGTATTGTGACTGAACCATATTCCTTTTAGGAGGCAATGAAGCAACCAATTAGGGTTGATCCAATGGTGGAGGATTATGACTCCATTGCCAAGAACAATGCATGGGATATTGTCCCAAGACCGGTCGGCAAATCAGTGGTTGGATCTAGATGGATCTACAAGGTAAAGCAAGCTACTGATGGAAGTGTGGAGAAATTAAAGGCCAGATTTGTGGCCCGTGGATTCTCACAGATTGAGGGGATCGATTATGATGAGACTTTTGCACCAGTTGCAAGGTACTCTTCCATTAGATCCATCCTTGCACTCTTAGCGCAGATGGGGTGGCACATTCATCAGATGGATGTGAAAAATACGTTTCTCAATGGATTCATTGAAAAAGAAGTGTACATAGAGCAGCCAAAAGGTTTTGAGATCTTCGACAGTGAGTCACATGTGTGTCGACTCAAGAGAGCACTGCATGAGCTGAGGAAAGCACCTCGTGCTTCGTACACTCAGATAGACAGTTATTTTACCAGATTGGGCTTCACCAAAAGTGAAGTTGATGCAAACTTGTACCGGATTGTGGTTGAGGGTAAGCTATTGATTATTGTCCTTGATGTTGATGATCTAATTTTTACTGGTGATGAGAAGATGATACACTCATGCAAGGAGGATCTTGCAAGGGAGTTCGAAATGAAGGACATGGGACTCCTTCATTATTTCATTGGTTTGGAAATATTTCAGCAGGATGGTGAACCTTTTGTTTCTCAAAAAAAGTATGCCAAAGAGATACTAGGTAAGTTTCACATGGAGAGCTGCAAACCCATGGACACTCCTCTTCGAGGAAATTGGAGGAAAGATGATTCTACTTCAGGAGAGGTGGTGGATGCTACTGTTTATGGGCAGTTAGTTGGTTCATTGATGTAACTAGTGAACACCAAACCATACATTTGGTACGTAGTTAACCAGCTAAGTCAAGCTATGGTTAAGCCTACCAAGCCCTTTTGGAAGGCGGGGAAGCATGTATTGAGATACTAGAGGGGAACATTAGAGTATGGATTATGGTATAAATGGATAGAGGGAGTGGAGCTTCAAGGGTTCACAAATGCAGATTGGGTAGGCAGTCCATCAGACAAAAAGAGCACATCAGGAGGGATCTTTAGCATAGGATTGACAACAGTTTCTTGGTACAACAGGAAGCAATGATCTGTGGCACTCAGTTCAACGGAAGTAGAGTAAATGGCAGCAAGTCAAGATGCATGTGAGGCTATCTAGATGAGTAATATATTGGTTGGTTTGTTTGGTTCTAAAATGGATCTGACAATGATACATTGTGATAATCAGATTTACATTAAAATATCAATTAATCTTGTGTTTCATGGTAGGTCCAAACACATAGATATCTAGTACCACCATCTCAGAGATTGTGTGCAGAGGTGAATATTGTTACTTTAGTAACTTCCCATGGAAGATCAGGATGCAGATATTCCCATGAAGGTGCTTACCAGGAGAAAATTTGAATACCATAGAGGAAGGATCAAGGTGAAGGATAATCCCTTGTTGAGAGGGAGTGTTGAGGTTCAACAAGAAATTTCATCACCCACGTTAGTGTGGGACCAGGAGTTCCAAGCAGCACCTACACTAGTGTGGGACCATAGGTCTTAACAACACCTACACTGGTATGGGATAAATTTGGTGCATGTCTATTTTAGTTATCCCTTAATTAAGATGGACAATAGAATGTAATCTAATCTCAAAATAACTTGTAATAGTTAATTTAGTGTGATAAACTCAGTTAAATCATGAATTTCGACTTGAGGTTAGTTGGTGAGGCATGCAGAGTAATTCTAGTTGTAACAGAGTTCGAAGTGCAATGGTGCATTAGTTAATGCAGGTTGTAATCAATTTAACTAAGTTAAGTGAGTTAAACTCTATTGTGCTTGTTGTAACTGTTTGATACACTAGTGAGAGATAAAGTGAGTTAAACATTATTTAACTCACAATCAGTGATCTCACATGCAACTGAGGATTTACTATTATTAGTTGCATGCATGTCAGTTCTAGTGGAGACCTAGTTGAGATCTAGGTGAAAGGGAAGTTGACTATAAGTTGTAGGATTATTGGGTTGCACCCATGCAACCAAACACCCATTGGATTTCCAATGATCCTTGCGCAGTTTAGGAAGGCCAAAATTACTATGGAATAGGGATTCCATTCCACACAAATTTCGCAAGGTAGACAGGCTGTCACGAGGCAGAAAATTGGCTAAGTCTTTGTTAGTTTTATCTAGGATAGTGTGAGACAGTTAGCTCAGTACAGAAGGGATCTTGTGATAAGAGTTGTATGTAATTGTTTCATGTATCCATGTTGAAAATACAATAGAATATAGTGGGGTTTTGAGAAACAATCTTTCCCTGGGAAATTATATGTGTTGTGGTTTGATTGATTCTTCTTTGCTTAATGTGATTGGCGATTGTGTTTTTAATTCCGCAATTGATTTGTAGAAGTGATTCAATGTCTAGATTTAAAAAATTGTTAGATTGGATTGAATCCATGATATACATGCGTTTTGTATAATATATACATGGTATCAGAGCACAGGAAATCACAATAGTGGAGGAGGTGAGTTTGTGACTGGATAGAATTCGAATTTTCAAAAATACTTTCTTGGTGCTACAGCTGATTCAGGATCGAAATGGATTTCAATGGCTTCAGATTGGAGTATGAAATCGAGGGAAGCTCTAACTATATTTCTTGGAAGGATAGGATGGAAGCTGTACTCGAAGACAATGGCTTAAAGGAATTCATTGACAATGATGTCCCCAAACCTGCTGTGACAGATGCTGAAAATATTGATGCATGGCAAAAGAAAGTGGCAAAGGCGAGGATGATCCTAGTGGAGGCTGTACGAGACCACATTGTCTCAAGTCTCCATGGAAAAGAGACACCATATGCTATGTGGAAAGCTTTGACAGATCTATCTCAGAGTAGCAGTGACCGTAGGAAATTCACATTGAAAGATAAACCCAGGAAGATCAGGATGGAGAAAGGTGACTCTATGGCAAAATATTTAACAAATTTTTTCCAATGTCGGGATGAGCTGGGGAGTGTTGGCGTAACTATCAATGATGATGATTTGGTGATTTTATCTTTCCTAGGAATTCCCAAGAGTTGCCATAGTTATCAAGACTCTGTCAACGAAAGGAAAAAGCTACCTTATTGGGAATAAATGTGGTTAGATTTGGTCCAGGAGGGGTTTAGATGGAATACTAGAGATGGATCTTCATCTAAGAATGAAGATGAACAATATTGTGCTTTGTCTATCAAGGCGAAGAAAGGGAAGGGGAAGAAATTCCATTCCAAATCTGAGTCCAAAGATGGAAAGAAGCACGACATGTCTAGGGTGAAGTGTTTTCACCGTCACGAGCATGGGAATTATGCCACTAACTATCCACAAAAGAAGAAGAACAAGAAGGCTTTAGGATCTGCAGCTGGTGAGGCTTTGGCCTCGCAATTTGAGCTTGACTTCTCATTGATCGCATGCATGGTGTGAAGTGAATTGGGATCTGTGTGGTATTTGGATAGTGGTGCTTCTTTTCACACGATGGGAGACAAGGAACTTTTCAATAGATTGGAGGAGAAGGATCTCTAGATGCATATCGAAATGGGTGATGACGGGCAGTATAGTTCTATCGAGATTGGTACCATTACCTTCCAGAGACAGCCAAGTAAACCCTTTCAATTAAAATATGTAATGCATGTACATGGTTTGAAGAAAAATTTAGTCTCAATTGCAATGTTGGAGGATAGAGGCTATGATGCTGTTTTCAATGAAGGAAAACTGAGCCTCGGGGATCCCTGAGAGAGTTCACACAAATGTGTGTAGAACATTCTCTGTTGCTTCGACAACAAAACATAAGTACTATGTGATATTTTTTGATGACTTTTATCGTAAGTGTTGGATCTATTTCATGCAGAAGAAATATCATACATTCTCAAATTTTCTTGAGTTTAAAGCACTAGTGGAGAAAGACACGGGGAAGTAAGTGAAGGCTCTTAGGAGCGATAATGGTGGTGAGTACATCTCTAATGAATTCAAGAACTTCTGCAACAAAGAAGGAATTCAGAGAGAACTGATAGCGCCTCATAACCCACAACAGAGTGGGGTCGCTGAAAGAAAGAACAGAACGATTGTGGGTGCAACAAGAGCGATGTTACATGATGAAGGCCTACTGATGCATTTGTGGGTATAATCATGCAACACTGCGGTATGTGTGCAGAACCGTTGTCCTCATAGGATACTTAGCATGAGTACAAAAGAGACTTTCATTGTAATAAAACTGATTTTTCACATTTTAATATTTTTTTCTTATCTATTTATGTGCATGTGACCAAAGACGCTAGGAAGAAGATGGAACAAACAATTGAGATTGGGATTTTTGTGGGGCACATTGAAACTCCCCACAAATATCGGGTGTATTTTCCAAACAAAAGAACGATTTTTGTGCGACAGGATATAAAATTTGATGAGGAGAAAGCCATGTGATTGTCCCTTGAGAGGGATCTAGATTTGCATGTAGAGGAGGAAGTCTTGGTTCCCAAGGATGAGCCTCAAGATGTGGATCATCCACATGCGGAGGATCATGGAGAGGTAGAAAACACTCATGCAGAGCCATCCATCTGGAATGGTACAAGGCGCACCACAAAAGTTTATAGATTGAGACCTAATGCTACAGAGAATGTAGGAGCCCCTAATTCACATTGAAAACAATGACAGTCTCTAGACATGTTTACTGGATACATGGATCTCATGATAAAATGTATTGTGACTGAATCATCTTCCTTTCAGGGGACAGTGAAGAAATGAATTTAGGTTGATGAAATGGTGGAGGATTATGACACCATTGCCAAGAAGAGTGCATGGGAGATTATCCCAAGATCGGTCGGCAAATCAGTGGTTGGATCTACATGGATCTACATGGAAACACAAGCTACTGATGGGAGTGTGGAGAAATTCAAGGCCAGATTTGTACCCCGGGGATTCTCACAGATTGAGGGGATCGATTATGATGATATTTTTACACCAGTTGCAAGGTACTATTCCATTAGATCCATCCTTGCACTCTCAGCGCAGATCGGGTGGTGCATTCATCAGATGGATGTGAAAACTGAATTTCTCAATGGATTCATTGAGGAAGAAGTGTACATAGAGCAACCAAAAGGTTTCAACATATTCGACAGTGAGTCACATGTGTGTCGAATCAAGAGAGCACTGTATGAGCTGAAGCTAGCACCTCGTGCTTGGTACACTCGGATAGACATCTATTTCACCAGACTGGGCTTCACCAAAAGTGAAGTTGATGCAAACCTATACCAGATTTTGGTTGAGGGTAAGCTATTGATTATTGTTCTTGATGTTGATGATCTAATTTTGGCTGGTGATGAGTATCTGATACACTCATGCAAGGAGGATCTTGCAAGGGAGTTCGAAATGAAGGACATGGGACTCCTTCTGTTATGAATCTAATTCATAACTAATGTAATAAACATAGTCATTAATAGAATAAATACAAATAAATGTGATTACTAAATAATCAATTAGTATTATGTTAAGTAGTCATTATTTAACTGAAAAGGCATGTCTAAAAGACATCCCTGTTCATGAAATGTCACCTGCATAGGTATAAAAGCAGGGCCTCATTGTAACTTTCAATCGTCTTATTCATATCATATTAATAAATATTTATTATTATAAATATCTCTTGTGTATTTTTATAATTAAATCCATTTTGCTATTAAGTCTACAAATCTACAAGTCTTGCTGCTACAGTAACCAAATCTACAAGTTCCGCTGCTACAGTGGTATCAAAGCCTGCTACACCTTCACTATTTCCTTGGTTTGGAAATATTGTAGCGGGATGGTGAACCTTTTTTTTCTCAAAGAAAGTATGCCAAAGAGATACTGGGTAAGTTTCACATGGAGAGCTACAAACCCATGGACACTCCTCTTCCAGGAAATCGGAGGAAAGAGGATTCTACCTCAGGAGAGGTAGTGGATGCCACTATCTACGGGCAGTTAGTTGGTTCACTGATGTAACTAGTGAACAACAGACCAGACATTTGCTACGCAGTTAACCAGTGAAGTCAATCTATGGTTAAGCCTACAAGCTATTTTGGAAGGCAGGGAAGCATGTATTGAGATACCTGAGGGGAACATTGGAGTATGGATTATGGTACATACGGAAAAAGGGAGTGAAGCTTCAAGGCTTCACAGATGCAGATTGGGCAGACAGTTCATCAAACAGAAAGAGCATATCAGGAGGGATCTTTAGCATAGGATCAACAATAGTTTCTTGGTACAACAAGAAGCATTGATCTATGGCACTCAGTTCAGTAGAAGCAGAGTGCATGGCAGCAAGTCAAGATGTATGTGAGGCTATCTGGATGAGAAAGATCTTGGTTGGTTTGTTTGGTTCTCAGATGGATCCAAAAGTGATACATTGTGATAATCAGAGTTACATTAAAATCTCGATTAATCATGTGTTTCATGATAGGTCCAAGCACCTAGATATTTGGTACCACCATCTCATAGATTGTGTGCAGAGGCGAATAATGTTACTTCAGTACATTCCCACAGAAGATTAGGATGCAGATATTCTAACGAAGATGCTCACTAGGAGAAAATTTGAATACCATAGAGGTAGGATCAGGGTGAAGGATAATCCATTTCTTGTTGAGAGGGAGCATTGAAGTTCAACAAGAAATTTCATCACCCACACTAGTGTGAGATCAAGAGTTCCAAGCAGCACGTACATTAGTGTGGGACCACAGGTCTTAGCAACACCTACACTGGTGTGGGTTAAATTTGGTGCATGTCTATTTTAATCGTCCCTTAATTAAGATGGAAAATAAAATGTAATCGAATCTAAAAATAACTTTTAATAGTTAACTGAGTGTGATAAACTCAGTTCACTCATGAATTTCGAGTTGAGGGTAGTTGGTGAAGCATGCCGAATAATTCTAGTTTAAATAGAGTTCGGAGTGCAGTGGTGCATTAGTTAATGTAGGCTGTAATCAGTTTAACTCAGTTAAGTGAGTTAAACTCAATTGTGCTAGTTGTAACTGTTAGATACACTAGTGAGAGATCAAGTGAATTAAATATTATTTGATTCACAATCAATGATCTCACATGCAACTGAGGATTTACAATTATTAGCTGCATGCATATCAATTCTAGAGGAGACCTAGTTGAGATCTAGGTGAAAGGGAAGTTGACTATCAGTTGTAAGATTATTAGGCTGCACCCATGCAACCAAGCACCCATTGGATTGCCCATGATCCTTGCACAGTTTAGGAAGGCCAAAATTCCTATGCAATAGAGATTGCATTCCACACAAATTGCGCAAGAAAGGCAGGTTGTTAGGAGGCAGAAAATTGGCTAAGTATTGGTCAATTTTATCGAGGATAGTGTGATACAATTAGCTGAGTATAGGAGGGATCTTATGAGAAGAGTTGTATGTAATTGTTTCATGTATCCATGCTGAAAATACAATAGAAGATAGTGGGGTTTTGAGCAGCAAGCTTTCCATGGGAAATTATCTGTGTTGTGGTTTGATTGATTCTTCTTTGCTTCATGTGATTGGCGATTGTGTTTTTAATTCCACAATTGATTTTTAGAAGTGATTCAGTATCTATTTTTAGCACATTGTTAAATTGGATTGTATCCATGATATACATGCTTGTTGTATAATTTCTACAATAGTTGTTATAAAATATTCTCATTCCATAAGGGAGTACGAATAGAAGAAGAAACAACCAAGTAGAGGGAAAGAGAGAGTTTTCGTCATATTCGATATTCCCACAGCTAGGCTCAGATATTAAGACAGATTGGATGATGCCTCCAACTATGTTATTTAGAAAAATTTCCTTTCTCCTTGATGAGAATGGTCTGAAGACCTATGCAGAGAATGTGGTAGTAGTACCCTAGGATGAAGATCAGCTGAAGGAGTACAAAACATAAATGGCGACGATGAAGTGGATGATATTGGATGGATTCTGAGGTCATATAATCTCATATATATCTATAAAAGGTATGACCAAGGATATGTGATATGCTCTCTCCATGCTATATGAGATTTCTTCCGAGCAACGGAATATTTTTTTCCATGAGGAGCTAATAATCATAAGGATGCAAAAAGGTGAAGGCATATATCCCTTCCTCACAAGGATTCAAGAGGTTTGAGATTAGCTATCAATCATTGTGGAGGTGCCCGAACACATCAAGTTTGTACGGTTGGCACTAAACAATGTCTTAAAGGACTGGAAAGTGTTTTTCCAAAGTATATTGGGTAGATACACTTTGCTTGGTTGGGACAAGATGTAGGTTGATATGCAGTAGGAGGAGTTGAGGCGTGCTCTAGTAAAGAGCACCATCAACGGAGGTAGAAACAAGGGCACAAAGAGTGAGAAGGAAGAGGAGAATGTGGCCTTAGCATTGAAGGGTCCCAGTTAGGGGTAGGGGGAAAAGAAGAAGAAGAGGGACCTTACAAAGGTCAAGTGATTTAGATGTGGTGATATCAGTCAATTCAGTACATAATTTCCTCTTAGGAAGAAGGAAAAGTTGGAGAAGCAAGACAAGGCCACAATGTCAACTAAGATCGAAAAGATTTCCTCTAGGATGGAGGAATGGTTTATGATGTTTACGGTCATAATTCCAGGAGAGAGGTGGGGTGACATAGAGTTGTAGCCCCATAGAGTTGTAGATATGGGTAGGGTCCATTGAGGTGTCCTCCTCATGGATAGCTACCTTGCTACTAGGGCCCATAATATTCACTAGTAGGATGTGTTACTGCCATAAATTCACTCATATTCCAGAGTGACACTTGCAGACTAGATGCAGTAAGGTGCTGGGGAGTGTAGTGTAGAGTTGGTAGCAGTGCCAAGTGGCATAGTTTAGAGACAACAACAACACAAATTATTTAGTGGAGAGTGAAATATCTAGAAGCAGTCACGACTTAGGAGATAGATGCATCATACTGAACACAATTTATTTAGTACTTTGGATGCTTCTCAGTTGCATTAGTTGTAATTGCAACAGTAACAAATGAGAGGGAGTTGCAGTGCAAATGCACGGTTGGAAGCAATATGGCAGTGTTAGCAGTAGCACATATGCAACATTAGAGTTGTGTACTAGTTGGTGGGAAAAGGCCATACATCAACAATGTGACAAAGGGTTGTATTGAAATAGGGTGTTGGGGATGTATGTGCAGCAAGAGAGAACACATTCATCGTTAAGAGGGAGTACTATATTTTGTAGCATTAGAGGTGTTCTAGTCTCGAAACATTGTGGAGAGGCTAAAACACATGAGATATCCATAACCCAGAAATTCTTTCTAGAAATTCCACCTAGAAGTACCTCAATTAGATTATTATCCCATTTTCCAAATTTTTACCAAGTCTAAATTTAGGGAAAGAGGTTAATTAATTGGAATTAATCGATATAAGGTGATAATTCTAGAGAAGCTCACATGAATAGACACTGATACAATCTTGGCCCTTGATTAAGTTTTAATCTTGGTCATTGGTTCTCCAACAAAGGATTATAAGAAGAAGTTGATGGGTAGATGGAGAACACACTTGTGGCGTTCAATTTTCTTGGAAATTTTGTTTCCAGAGAGTAGTAACAGTTGTCAGAAAGCTAGAGAAAGAAGCAGAGACAATGAGGGGCAGTGACAGTGGGTCTGGAGGAAAGTTTTTCTAGATCTAGAGCATCACCTATAGGAGGGTTGAGTTTCCTTAGTGAGGCAGTACAAAAGCTTCAAAGGAAGAGTTCAATTTGGCTAGATAGAGGGTTGATTTAGTTGATATAGGCCAGGAATATTTCTAGAAGGTGATAGTGAGTCATTATTAGAGACTAGATTGGGAAGATGACCAGATCAATTGCAATTCTAGGCAGAGAATTCTAGTGCTTGTGTAAGTTTGACATAGAGGATGACACAAGGGTTTCGTGGAGCCCATTCAAAGCTAGTTTTGGAGCTGGATCAGCGTTGGGTGAGACAAAATTTGTCTCACTAATTTTTGTGGCGAGTTTCTCCTCTAGAGGATTACCAATTTTGGCATCCATAGATTTTACTCAGAATTTCACTACTGCATAAAATAAAAAACCCTCAATTGTTGCATCAGTTTTCCCAAACTAAGTTTTTTCTCGAGAATTTTGTCCAAAATGAATCATGTCATATTTTTATGTTTGTGTCTTGATTTTCTCTGTTTCCATGGCTATTTTATTCTACAGTGTTATTTGTGAAGGTCGTTGTATTATTTGGTATTTTTTGTAATAGATAAATTGTTAAATTAATTAACAATTAGAAGAATAATTTTGATTTGTTGAAATAGGATTTCAATTTTTTAATTTTCACGACTATTTCAGGGAATTATGTGCATCGATAGAGCTTGTAGCTAGAAGGGTTTTCGATTACTCTGTCTAAGGCACTGCATAATGCAGAGTCGGAAGCCTTTGATCGATTCATTGTAGGAATGATTAAAAAGGCATGGTTGCGGCTCAAAGGAAGAAGGCCATAAACTTATGGGAGAAGTTGGGATAACCTTATCCTAAGGATGGTCAAAACTCTAGTCAAAGGAGACTCCTGATTGGTAGAACGATATTCACTTCACGAGATCGGTTAGAATGAAAGGGCAGAAGGTCATAGAACAAGAAGTGAGAAGGTAATTTAAAATAAGAGCCAGGGACTTAGCAACATAAGAGCGCAGGGGTTCTTCCAAGAGATGTTGACGAAAGTTTTTTTCTTACCCATACCATTAGGTGAGAAAAAGTTTCCATAATGGGGCCACCCTGGAAGCCCAGAAGGTAGAAACCTTGGGGAGTTGTTCTTATGACTCTTTATTAAGCTCTGGGTTTGGGGGTCTTGATCCCTAAGTGGGGACCCAATACGAATCCAATTTCCAATGGATTTTCCTCTTCGCATGGAGACCTTATTGGCATGACGCCTTGAGGAAAAATGGCCAGCTGTTGGGCATCTTGAGTGCCCAACGGGTAACTTACAGACTACATGCAAAACTCTCTTAGGATGGGCATGGGGCATGGTCCACGCCAGAGCGACGTTACTCGAGAAATGGTCAGACTCGGGAGGCCAAAAATCCCGTAAGGGCAGAGTGTTCTGGGGAAAAGAGCGACGTTGCTCGAGAAATGGTCAGACTCGGGAGGCCAAAAATCCCGTAAGGGCAGAGTGTTCTGGGGAAAATACAAAACGGTCATTCGATGATATGAGGTTTGGCGGAAGCTCTCTGCTCCTTAGCACCGTAACCTAAGGCAATCAAATGGAGCTGCCAGAGTTTTCGATCCACATAGACCCACAGAAGATAGCATGAGGAGATGATGAGGTCGTTAGCTAGAGAGTTGGTGAACCATCAGCCAATAGGTCAGGTTCTAGGGGGGAGCTCAACTCGGAAATTTGATGCACCATAAGGGTCCTGGAGGCATGACACGTCAATAGGGCAAATCATTTCCAGGGGAAATCCATGCATTGGGAGTTAGGGCGTCAAGAGGTCCTAGAGGCACACATAACCAATATATATATATATATATATATATATATATATATATATATATAATCAAGGGAAAGGAAGTACGTATAAAAATCTTTCACCCCATTACTCCAATGAAAAATGAAGGGGTCGGGTACGCCACAACCGTTGATCCTCTCGAGAGTAAGTGGCCTTGTTCATGTTAGTACCTGGATCTGGGGTTGCTTCACCATTCATTTTCTTTTTTTAAGTTTATTTTCCACTTGGATCATGGTAAAATAAATCTTCCTAATTCTCCATTTACTTTTATTTCCCCTTCTTATAGTTGGTAGGCATGATCAACCCGTGTATTTTCTTCATTTTGGGTTCCGAGGATATGGAAGTACCCATTGTGGGATGTCGTCAATGAGCGTTATTGTTCTATTTAGTATGTTCCCCAAGTGTTTATCTCAGGGAGATGTTCCTTTGAAATAAGTGTTGCATGGAGTCGCCCAAATTTCTGATATTGGACACTTGTGAAGCTCATGACAAGATCAGATCTTGTACAAAACCATATATTTATTCTTGATTATTTGTCATTGATCCAATTCCCCAAGCATACATATTGACCAAGTTTCCTTTAGGGCTAAACAAAACCCATTCTGCTCCCATTACCTATGAAACTAGAGGAAAACATTAACCACACTTTGCCTCCCACATTTTCAACATGACCAATTTGTCCTAAAAGGAGTAGCTCACACTAGATCTCACATGAAAAACTTGAATACAAAAAAGTACAAGCAACAAGACAACACACAATGTTCCCCAAAAAAATATTGTTTCCAAATTTATTGAATGAGGTAGAGTTCCTTATTTGTATGGGACATCGAGGCCTTTAATCCATCAATTACGATTGTATGAGCTCTCAAAAATAATGGGAAAATGAAAGTGTTTTCACAACTAACCATTAAAGTGGAAAAATATTTGTACTCAGAGAAATAACATTTTTGGATCAATCACATGCATATTTTTGGGCTGACGCGTTTCAAACCAATCAATGTGGTTCATCATCAGGATAAAAAGATGAAGAGAATCTGATCCAACAAGGCGTATAAATAGGGAAGAGTCTTGAGAACAAAATGAAGGGTAAAATGTCAAATGAAGTAACCGTCAAAAGAAAAATAGTAAAATAATAAAAATCAAAAGAAAAATATTTTCAAGAGAAAAATAAAAATGAAAATAAATAATATGATATGGTCAAAATTTCAACATAGAATTTTGTTATTGTCTTATAATATTAATGGTTAATAAATAATGGGATTAAATAATCTAAAGGGAAATTTTAATAATATTGTTAAGGAGTTAATAATAATGTATGCAAATTCAAACATAATAATCCACAATATTATTAATAAATAAATACAAAATAACAAATAATAAAAAATTAAAGTCACAACGTTCCATTTTATTACTATATTGTTTATCTTAGTGACTTATAATTTTATTGTTGCATCTCTACTATAAATATTTGGTATGTAGATATTGTTTTCCATATTTGTCTTGATGATGAACCTTAGTAGGGGTTCGAAACGGGTTAACCATAAATGATCAATGTGATTTATTTGATTTTTTTTTACTTAAATCATGAATCATAAAAGCTTCCAATTTGACAATATATTAATAATTTATTAATAAATAATACAAATACTATTAATGATATAACTGAACATATGTTAACTAAAAAATAAAATTAATTGTACTTTTTTTCTAGAAGATCAATCAAAATAATAAAGTGGTTAAAACACCTTTTGAAATTTCTAAAAATCTAATAATTGAAACTAATTGTGTTCATTTGATTAACTAGTTCGATTTTACATCAAACATATTTTTTCCAAATATGAACATGGATAAGGAAAATATTCCTTGTGTATATGCTAGAAAAACTTTTTACATTTATAAATAAGGTGTAGTATAACTTATAGATGAAATGACCTTTTTCATGACATTTTTTTTTGGGTAATTTTAACCAAAATCTGGTAAAGAGTTTTAAAGCTTGAGTATGAGTTGTTTAATCTATAGAATTCAAGTGCCCTGGGGGTTTTCAGGGTGTTGAATCCATTTATGCATTCAAAAATGAATTTTAGACAACAAAAATTCACATTCTTTTTTGAAATTGTTTTTTTGGATTCTTTCTTGACATTTAGAGATGATGAATCACCATATATTTATCTGTTTTGGTTTCTAATGGATGGTTCCAAACCTCTAATAGTACATATATATTTAACCAATAGTCATAAATTAACAAAGATAAGATAAATTAACATAACTAAGTTAGCCAATTTATCATATTACTTGAAAATTAACCAAGCGAACAACCTTACCCCCATTAGACATCTTTGGGAAAAAACATAAAGTATTTACCAAGTCCTCTAAATTAAAGTAAGTGGATGATGTTAATATTTTTTTATAAAAGTACATGTAAAGGTAACATATTGATTAACTTCTAATGTCATATATAATATTGAGGGTGAAATTTTGGTGTAACTAGCCAATTAAATTGTGGCTAGGAGTCTTATTCATTTTGCAATGCTTTGTGAGAGAGAGCTAGTACTCCTCTAACCTACATAAACTTCCCCTTTATTTAATTTTTCTTTCCTAATTATTTTTCTTAGATAATTTATTTTCTCTTAAGACTTGAAAAAAGGGCCCGTGGGGGGCAAGGGGGTGTCATCTCCATGAGGCATAGAATAGACGATGATAGGGTTCTATGTTAAGAAAATTCATGCTGAAAAACATCACCGGTTCAAAAACCCATAGGAAAAAATCCAGTCATGCTAAGGGTTGGTTTGGCCCAAGATGGGTGCGATCCTTGGGTTATTTTGACAGCTTATATTCCCCTCGGTTGTGAATAATCAAGCCACAAGTTTGGCATGCTAGTCATTTCATGGCTCACACTACCTAACAAAATAATAATAAAGGTGGGGGAGGCGGAGGGGGGGGGGTGAGAAGATGAAGTGGTATATTTTTCTCTTCACCTCGTTATCCTTTTATTTGGCTTCAATTAACATTTTTAGGCATGTATTATTTCTTTATCTTTCATCACGACACTTTTCTAGATGATATTTGGTAAGTTAACCATATGTTAGGGGAAACAAAAATTTCTATGTATGGGATGGAAAGTGTAGGATTATTTAATGGAAACTATTAAGTATAAAAGGGATATTACCATGCTACCCACCTTGAATTCCTAGTAGTACCTAGTAGTTTAGACTAAGGCATACTTATCTAGAAGAAATTATGTCCTGGAATGGTAGAAATAGTAACAAGGTAACATTTTTACTAAGTTGAAAGTGATAAAGTATCCCTATAATGTTATAATATAGTCAATAAGTTGAATCCTTAGCACCTTTTTATAGGTAATAGAAGTAATACAAATGAAAAGCATACCAATTAATAACTCTAGTAGGAGAGATGTTATTTAGCAAATATGAGATGGAGAGCTTGAGAATGGATATGTCATTGTATGTGAATGATGAGCATAGAAATGTAAACGATGAATGGAGAATAGTAGGTCTAGGAAACATCAAATCACACCCAAATGGGTGTGTCTTCAAGGGATTTTCCTAAAGGATAACAGGATGTATGCAAAAGAAAGGAACCAAACAGT
The DNA here is from genome assembly GCA_034641835.2 of Pinus albicaulis. Taxonomy (NCBI): domain Eukaryota; kingdom Viridiplantae; phylum Streptophyta; class Pinopsida; order Pinales; family Pinaceae; genus Pinus; species Pinus albicaulis. The sequence goes on from CM076584.1 coordinate 1,210,471,129, forward strand.
GTAGGCCGAAGGAGAGGGAGGAACATTGTGATTCGGTGGGATTAAAAGCCACAAGTGAGGCCCAAGAGGGTAAATACAACAGTAACATGACTAAGTAAAAAGGGGAACATGAGGATAAAACTCATCCTAGATAGTGAAACTAGAATGATAATGAGAAGGAAACAATGAAATGCACCCATTAAGGGAATTTTGAGGTTAAAAATGGGTCACAAAATAAAAATGTACTAAAAAATTAACTTTAAAATAACCAATAGGATGCAGAAGATCACTCGTCTCCCTTCATGATCAAGAGGAGCGTTGCAGTCGTCATGACCTAGGCGTAGGTGCATCTCTCTCTGTTTCTGCTGCAACCTGATCCCGGGTGCATGGCCCTACCGGTGGACATCCCGGAGGCGGCCTCTCCACCTGTTCATGCCCAAGCCTTTTCGACGTTGATCAGTTCATTAAATCGGCCTCGTCCAAGGCTATCAATTTCCAAGTTTATTAATAAACTGGAGGGAATTCAAGAAGGCTCTCTTCCCCCTACGATCCCTCGAATGGAAGCTCTCTCACTCACCCAGAAGGGCCTCATTGGCCAATTTACAAGACTGTGGCCCTCGACAAAGACGGTTCAAAAATGGGTCGAACGTAACAGGACATACAAGATCAATGGGAAATTTTCAATCAGATTAAGTGGTAGGGGTTATTTCACATTCCATTTTGAGACAAAATAAGAAAATAATTTGATATTCAGGAATGGGCCATATTTCATGGATACCACAGGGCTTTACCTAAAAAATGGACTCTAGACTTTGATCCAGAACTTGACATACCCAATGTTGTCCTTATCTTGGTTTTCCTCCCTCACCTTCCCTTGAATTTTCGAGGCGATGATTCAGTCAAGGTGATCGGGAACGCAGTAGGAAAATTCATTGATAGTAGCAAGCCGAAGGACAACATGCAAGCCTATTCTAGAATCTGCATTGAAGTGGATATGGGGAAAGGACTTCCGGAGGCGATCAAAGTAAAGGTCGAAAACTAGACTCACATTCAATTGCTGGACTATGAACAAATTTCTTTAAGTGCAAGTTATGTCATGAATATGGTCATTTTGCTACTAGATGCACTAAATTTATTGAGGTTGAAAACTATGATCCAAAAGCATAATGGGAAACAATAAAAAATATGAATACTATGACGAACCTTAAAAACATCAAAGCTCCATCTGTCCAACCCTCCCATTCTTCCCTCCCCATTAATCCTCCCCCTATCAAACCCCACCTTAACCCATCAAAAAAACCCTGATCCCCCTCTTAACCCATCCTCCAACCCTTACCTTACATCCCGTAACTGCTTCTCTTCCCTTACCCCTTTAGAAGAGGACCCTCTTCAGTCCTCCATCCCCTCCCCTCTTCATGGATCCACTCCTCAGATCTTCCCATCCAAGTCTTGTCCTCCATCCTCCTCCGCTAAACCTTCTTCTGCCCAGATTATCACTAGGACGTAGCCAAAGATCATGGGGTTACTCTGGAAACCCTTAAAAAAACTGGGTCCGGAAGGAAATCATCCAAACATCATTGAGATGAAGTAGCCCAGAAGGATATTTCCCTTGGAACCCAACACCTAATAGAAACTTTCATTGGAGGGAATATTATCAAAGAAGCAAGTCACCATGAATTAGGAGGGAAGATAGGTCCTCAACCTGCATTCCTAAAATGATGAAAGCCCTCTCCTGGAATTGTAGGGGACTAGGGCACCCCTCTGAAAAATATGATCTAAGAGACCTTCTTAATCAAGAAAAGACTGACATAATTATCCTTCAAGAAACTTAACAAAGAGAAAGAGACATGGGGAACATCATAAATATAATGAAGAATTACATGAGAACTGTGGTGGAATCCAGAGGTGCCTATGGAGGAATACCTACTATTTGGAATCAGAATGCTTGGAAACCAATGGCAGTTGTCAAGACCCAAGACTGGATCAAAGTCAATCTTCAGAATACACAAGAGAACATTATGGTAACTATTTACAATATATATGGACCAAATCATTACAAGGATAAATAAGTTTGTTGGAGCACCATGAAAGCAGATATAGACAGTGAGGGTAATAAAAGCATCATCATCGAAGGGGACCTTAACTTGATCCTGCATGCCAATGAAAAAAGAGGAGGCAGTCTTAATTTTGATCCTTCAAGAGACCAACTAGAAACAATTATCCAAACTCATGATCTAGTTGACATCATTCCAAAAAACTGAAAATTCACCTGGAGTAATCGAAGAATCAGATCTGGGAAGATAATGGAAAGGCTTGACTATTTTATTTTGGTTGTCCCTCTTATCTCTCATTTCTATGTTGCCTCTTCTATTATTCTCTCTTACTCTACCTCTGATCATTACCCCGTCACCCTCTCCTTAGGAGATCAATCCTCCCTTGGACCCCTCCCTTTTATACACAATCCACTTTGACTTCCATAAAGACAGACAGATCATGCTTTTTTCTTGGTAGCAGCACGTGGAGGGTTCCCCAATGCACATTTGGGAATAAAAGCTAAAGAAAGTGTGTATGGTGCTTAAATATTGGGAAAAACTTCACTACAGGGAACTAGACAAAGTCAGAAATGAAATAAAAGGGAAGGTGGAAATAGTCCATATTAACATTGACACTCATGGAGTGAGCCAAAATAAGCATGAGCATGAGAAATATATATACCAGAACTTGTATAGAGCAAACAGGAAAGAAGACGAGAAATGGAGGATCAAATCAAGAAATCTTTGGCTACAAGCCGGTTACAAAAAAAACCTCTTTCTTCCATAAACAAGCCATGGTTAGGAATTCAATAAATAATATCTCAACCATAATTGATGATGAAGGAAAGGTCCATACTGATCAGGAAGCTATCAAGGAAGCTTCTAATAGCCATTTTAAAAATATGCTCACCAAAACAGCTGCGTTGGAGGATAACAGTGAATTCTTGAACCACATGCCCAATTTGATCATGAACGAGATTAATAATTCCCTCACTAAGGATATTGAGGAGGCTGAAATACTTAATGCAATTTGGACATTACATCCAGACAAGTCTCTGGGCCTGAATGAGTTTTCCATTATTTTTTTCTGGACCTTTTGGGAAGTCATTAAAAAGGACCTTATTGAAATGATTATGTGGGTAAAAATAAAGAATAATATTGGTGGCTTTTCAAACTCTACCTTTCTCGCTCTTATATAACCAAATAGAACCATCCCTCTTCATTCTCCAGATTTAGACCTATTTCCCTCTGCAATTCTTCATACAAAATCATCACTAAAATCCTTTCCACCCGCCTCAAACCCCACCACCCAAATCTCATTTCTGAAAAGCAAGGGGCCTTCATATCCCAAAGACAAATATCTGACTCTATCCTTTTGGTTGAAGAAGCCATTCACTCGAGTATGATGATATTTGAGAAAGGATTCATCCTGAAACTTGACCTTGCTGCTTTTGATAGGGTGAGACATTATTGCATCCTCTCTGTCCTTCAGAAAATGGGATTTGAATCTGATTTCATTTCTCTCATCAACATCTACATCTCCAATCCTTGGATCACCCCCTTATTCAATGCAAGGCTTGGGAAATTATTTCAATATTCTCGTGGCCTAAGGCAAGGATGCCCTTTATCTCATTTTCTTTTCATCCTCATGGCAGAGTCCTTCAGTAGGGCCTTGGATCATAAGTGCAGAGTTGGAATCATCATGGGTATCAAGTTTAGAAATGAAGCCAGGAATATGAATCACTCTCAATTTGCAGACAACACCCTCTTTATGGGTGGAGCCACCTGTATTATTGCTCATAGATTCAAATCACTTCTTGAAAAAATTATGATATTTTTAGGAGGGAGGATTAACTATCACAAAAGCTGCTTCTATGGGTGGAATGCTAAAATTAACACCATCCACAGTATAGCACAAATATTTGGAGTCTCCTACAAGTGGAAGTGGACCCACTTTAATTACCTTGGGATGCCTGTCAGCGATGGACACTTGAATACTGAGGTCTGGAACATCACCATTGACAAAATGAAAAAGAGAGTTCAACAATGGGGATCTTCCTAGCTTAATTTGGATGGGCACACAATCCTCTTAAAATCTATCCTCTCTACTTTGCCTCTGTATCAATTTTCCTTGCTTTATTCTCCCTCCATCATTCAAAAAAAAAAGAATTTTTAAGGCAATTCTTATGGAAAGGAGGGAAAAATGAGAAGAAGAAAATTAATTTAGTCAAATGGAGGCAAGTTACTCAAAATTATGAAAATGGTGGACTTGGTATTCACATTCCCAAGCTTTTGAACAATTCCTTTGGGGTGAAATAGTGTGGCGCCTTATTTCTGGACAACATTCTTGGTGGAAGCAACTACTGGAGAAAAAATATCTCACCATTGTTAGAAAAAATATCCTTGATCACGCTATCCCTAATAGGCCATGCTCTAGAATTTGGGCTCTATGTGAAAAAGCCAAACCTTTTATTAGTAGATATGTATGTAAATTTCCTCAAGTAGGAAGGAGCATAACATGTGGGAAGATAAAATTATGGGACAGTCTCCCCTCATTGATAGTCTAAGCATTCATTGCATTCAAAATTATCTCTGGACTCAAGGTATAAAAACCATGGACTAGATTTCCAAATGGGAAGAACATCCCAATTCCTGGGAATGGATGTGCATTTCCTATCACTCTCCCTAACCTTGAGGGTGAAATAGAAAATATGAAAGCAATGCTCCATGGTGAAACTCCTCTGTCAAAACGAAATCAAAAGAGTTTTAGGTGGGATCCCTCTAGATCATCATACACAATCAAAGTTTCCCATGGGTCCCTTCTTAAAGATCAGTTCCCAACTCCTCTGTGTCCCATATGGAAGCTTTTATGGAAATTTGAAGCCCTCCCAAAGGTAAAAATGTTCATCTGGATACTTCTCAAAGGTAAGATATTGACTTCTGATAATTAAAAAAAAAAAAGAGGCATTCTTGGTCCTTCTAGATGCCCCCTTTGTCAAAAAGAAGAAGAGACGACATTCCATCTCTTTGTGAAGTATCCCTTTGTCAACCATTGTTGGAATTATCTCACGAATTTCTCCCAGATTAACTTAGCAGCAATGAATTTGATCTCAGAGTTGATAAAAAATTTGAAAAAGGGCTATTCCTGGGGCCAAAAGAGAAATAACATTTCCAAAAGAGTCTAGGACACCCTCCCATACGTGCTTCTCTGGAGTATCTCGCTGGCAAGGAATAAGGCGATTTTCCAAGATAAAAAACCTTGCCCAAGGAAATATCAAAACAAGACCTGAAGTCTCTCTGTTGAGACGATCTGATCCAAAAGAAACATCCATATTAATTTCAATTATCTGTAAGAAGAAGAAAGAACATTTTTGGGGAGAGCTCTTGACAATCCTGGCTACATACAAACTCATGTCATGCAAATCCCCTAAAAGGAGTAGTGAAAGATAAGACTCAAGGAGAAAGAGTTTATTGAGTGGATGGATCGTTGTAAAAGACCTGCACTCTTATTTGATGGAGCATCAAAGGCCAACCTAGGAATTGTTGGGGCAGGAGGTCTCATTAAGAATAAACATGGCTGCATTTTTGCTTCGAACGGGAGCTTGGCTCTTTGTCAAACAACAAATTTGGGGCCTATGCTCTGTTCAAATGTCCCCAAATGATCAAGAGATTGAATCTGCAAAACATTATGATATTTGGTGACTCTGCCATTATCATTAGTATGATGAAAAATAGTAAGCAAACCCCAACATCTCTCTTTGCAGGCTCATCAACAGATTTCATATCCTGAGCAAAGATGTGAAATATTTATCCTTCTACCATATTCTCAGAGCTAATAATAAACAACCAGACAACATAGCTAATAAATCATGCATTAGACCAACCGGTCAATTATTCTACCAAGACAACACATCTTTTTCTCCATTTCCATGATATCTCTCTCTGCCTCTTTTTTCGATTGTATGATACTCTGCAAGATCCTGTCAGTGTATGTAATCTCTCCCCATACCATCAAAAATTCCTTCGTCGTGATCTTATCTCCTCATGAAGCTCACCTCACTTCTATCTCCCTTCTAATCCCTCGTGCCTCCCTTATTTATTCGCCCACTCCCTTTGTTATGTCCCATCAATCCCTCATCTGTGAATTCTCCTCTTTGCCGTTGATAACACATTAATCCTACTCTTTTGGGACTCATCCCCCTGAGTGGCTGCTCACTTTCCTTACCCTGGTCTCCCCTATCCCAATATTTACTCAACTTCTTGTCATATCTTGTGGTAGTTCCGACCTCCCTCCACTGTTGCTCAGAGTTTTTAATCTAGCTACTGCCTCTACAATGCTGCCTACCTTTAACCCCAGCCTCTTCGTGTATCTTCCCATCACTTCAACTCATCAACTAACTATTGCATGATCCTTTGCTCAGATATTTGGTAACAACATGAGAAGCGAAAATTGCTTCTGTTCTATAGACCTTCAAGCAGAAATGGAATTGATTTATGGAAAACTGAAGATCATGGAAGAGAAACATCAAGTGGTGATCTGAAAATGGGTTGGATAACTTGTTATGTTTTTCAAGAACCTCCCAATCAGTTAAACAAATAAAAGATCTAGCTTATACTTGACAATTTGCGAAAATTATGCTTGAAAGAGGTGTATGATTTTTAACTGTTTAAGTGTCTTACGTCCATTTGTTATTGCTGAAATTAAACATGTGTAACAACAATATAATGCAGAAAATAAACATCCACACACAATAGCAAAATTAATTTAGGAGTTCACCCGAATATCATGGGCTACGTATCTTTGAGTTTTTTTCATCTTGACTTGGCTCTTTGGGATTATGACAAAGTTTCTTTTACAAGTTCTACACTCAACTCCAATGGTTACCGAAATAAAACAAAGGGCTTAGAATACCATCTATATCCCTGTCATGGTTGTCCTCACTCTGCCAATAGATCTAAGATCCCTTTAGATTTGATTCCTTATATCAGTCGTTTGAGCTACATTGAGCTTTTACATGGCACTAACTACTTCATAATGATTTTTTTGTCCCTAAAACCACACCTAATGTCTTCAAAAAAAAATCAGACACCAAATATAGACTAATAATTTTCTCAAAACGAGCACTGCATCCCCAAACTAGGCCTTCCTCCATGGTTTTCCCTCGGCTACCCAAAACTTCCCTTTAGCTTCTCGACCTATAGAAATATTCAAATGGCTATGAAAATCCCTTCATTGGATTCAAAATTCCAAAATTAGTCAGGATAGACTATTTTTTCACCGAAAATGGCCTCTGGTTGCTCTGGTTTCACCTCCAACACCTGTCGACACCCCTTGGCACTGGGTCACTGAAAAATTCTCTGATGGGTTCTTGACCTCTAGAAGTCCTCATAATATTTTGAAACCTCCATAAATGGATTTAGAATGCTCATTATAGTCATAAATGACTATTGGTTTGCTGCATAAGGTCTCTAGCTGCCCTGGCTAGGCTGCATTGATGGCCCCTGGAAATTCACTAAAGAATATCGACCTTAAAAAGTCCTCTACAGGCTCTGAAAACCACACCATTACTTCCATAACATCTGAAACATCCAAAATTTACCATTGGATTTCTGAATAAGGCCTCTAGCTCCCCTGGCTAAGCCTCAAACTGTTGCTGCCCCCTAGTGGCCCCTTGAAATTCACCGAAGAAAACAATTTCTCAAAAGTTACCTGATGGCTATGCAACCCACTCCATTGAGTCTGGAATGTTGGAAATAGTCGAAATTGACTATTGGAACTCCAAAATTGGTTGATTCTAGCTCAATATAGAGCTTGAACTCATTTTTCCCATTAACCACTAAAAATCTTCCACTAAACCTAGAGAACTGGACTTAACTACAGTTCAAGTGGCATTTTCTGCTAAAGATGGTGTGCGCACTAGAATACCCGCCAAATTAACAGTTGCAGTTATTGTGACCGTTTGGGGTGGCCACATGGCCGCAAATCCCACAGCGAAAGTGGGTCGTTAACACAACAACCGACGGAAGTTATGCCAACCGTGGCATAAAGATGCATGTGAACAGTTTGAAGTTTAATGTTGGACTTCGTGGTTAGTGGTGTAGTTTGATAGTTGGTGTTACGGTTCACATGGCTGCAACATGTGAACGAAACTCCAAACCCTTAAACTGGTGGTTAGGGCCTACGAATTTAGCCTAGGGTCTTGAAGTCACGGCCATATGGTGGTAGCTGGCCCCTCAGGGTTGGCCCCCCAAACCCCCAACGCATATGCATTGAAAACATAAATATGACCACTGACTATTAGTTGTTAAGAAACATGCGTAAGCGGGTTGGTAAGGCCTAGTGCTGTCGGCAGGGAGGTCCCGTGTTCAACTCCAGTGGAGTCCAAAATATTTTAATAGACCATTCCAAGGCCACATGGCGGCCTCCGGGCCTGCCACATGGCAGCTCCTAATTGGCCAAATAATTCAAAAGTCAACCCTTCAAGCAATGAGAGCACACCAAGTGTCAAGTGCTGATTAGACTAAATGGAATATTTTGAGGAGTATTCTAGGAATATTCCCTAGAATATTATTTTTTTAATTTTTCCCAATCCAAGTCAAACTTGATCAAAGCCCAAATATTGCAGTTTACTGGACTTTTGAAACTGCGATAACTTCTTCACATAGTGTCGGTTTTTTGAACCATTTGCGGCACCAAAATTAGGAAGACGAGATTTATTTGGTCATAGAGGTTTGGTGCACTTTTGAACACTTTGAATTTTGAGCTATCACTTAGTTCCATGATCCAGTTCTGATCACACCTCCCGATTAGGAATCTTTTAGACCCCCAAAGACTAATATACTGATCTGTACAGTAGATGAGACTACAACACCTCTTCTTTTTAGCCTCCATACACTTTCCTTGCATGGCTAGTGCTTTTGAACCACAAATTGAAGGTAGTAGACACTTCCCTTCCTAGATGCACTTTTCCTCCTATCAAGAACTGTCTTCCTTGCACTCACTCAGAACTTTATGGCGAGAAATTTATAAAAGGTAGATGAACATTGTTGCCTTGATCATTGATCCATGGTGACTCAAACAAACGTGAGATTACAACATATATACATGCATACATAACTGAAATTTTCATATTTACAAATGAGTGTATGTCTTACTGTGTCAAGAAGTCAAACCACTTCTCACCAAGCCACTTCCACGGTGAATTTTGTTGCTGCAAATATTCTTCATGTGAAACATTAATTCTCACATCAATGATGGAATCCTTGGTTCCACTTTCTCCAGCATTTCTATTGTCTTGCCTCATGTGCTTGGGACGACTAGTTGGATGCAATGTCCAACATAGGGAAACAACATGTCCCCTCTTCTGGAAATATGTACAAGTCTTATGCACCTTCTTTTCAAGTTGCTTTTTCTTCATCTACTTCCTTTATGCCTTCATCCTATTCCAGTATCTCGAAACATCATGGTAAAATAGACCACAATATGCACATCAACACTTTATTCCATTTAAGCATGCAAAATTGTCATGCCTTGCAAAAACATCCACACATATACCTCATATGCTACTTTGCATGTCCATTCTTTTTGCCTTCTTAAGGAGATGAACTTGTAGAGGTTCCAACTTTATTTTGCATACTAACATCATTTTTCATGTCTTGAAAATTGTTTGAACTCGCATGCTCACCATAAGCTGCATGTTTACAATATTTTTGCTGCAACATAGGCTTCAAACAATGGCAATAAAACTGAAAAAAAACTTGACATGTTTGTGATTTAGAATTTGGAACACAATTTCTCTTTGAAGTTGCCTCACATGCCTTCATGGCTTTGGAGTCTTCTGTTGAGAATGCAACAATATGATGGAGCTTAGTGAAAAGAAGTCGCCTTCACTAAGTGGGCCCGCAGGCTATTTTTGGCGCAAAGTTTATTTTTAGACTATGTCTATTTTTAGACATATGGATCATGGTCTATGAGTTGCAGGATGCTATTTGTGGATGGTTGGTAAAGTTGGTAAAAATAGATGGACCTCTATTTTTAGACATACTGGGCGAAGTCTATTTTTAGGCTGCTAGTCTAAAAATAGATCAGTCGAATATTATTAGCTCTTAATAATATTTGGACTATAAACATTATCTTATCCTCTTGGAGCAGTTTAGTTCGAGCTACAGATGTGGCATATGCAGCTGACAGAAGGAATTACACTATTCCTAGGGGTTAGTTGAGCTATTGCATGGTTGACTTCAGTTAGAACTCATTTGGCAGAGTTTGGTGGAGTTGATGAGACAGTTGATGGAGTTGTGTTCGGTTTAACTTAGTTGAACTAGTTGTATTTAGTCTAACTGATAAATACACTAGTGATGAGTGGTGTGAATTAATTATTAATTAATTCACTAATTATTAATTCATAAATCAACTAAAGAACACATCAGTTAACTGCAATGCATGGACAGTTCAGTGGAGACCAGTGTTAGAGGTGGGTGAAAGGGTGAGTCTACTATCAGTTGTGACTATAGCTGTGCATGAGATTTGCACACACATTGATTGAGATTGCCAATGAGGATTGCGCAGTACAAGCCAATGGGATTTGAACTTGGATCTCATCATTATTCATCTTGGATTGCACAGTAGAGGCAGGCTAACAGGTGGAGGAGATTTGAACTTGTGACTTGTTCATATCTGAGCTTGTGTAGTGTGTAGCATGTGAAATAGTGCTGAGAGATTGTGAGGAGCTTTGTGCTATGTATTGTTACATGTTCTTTATCATTATAATATACAGATAGTTGGGGGTTTTCAGCTGTCAGCTTTCCCCATTACATACTGTGTTATATGTGTGCTTGATTATGTTTTAATGTGCGCATGCGACTGCTTCTAATTCCGCAAATTGATGATCAATGGTAGAAGAGATCATGTATTATGCATGAAGCTCAAATAGTGTGTAATCAGGATAATCTCGGTGAATAACTCATCTATTATTCAAATATTCTACATGGTATCAGAGCGAAGTTGATCATCGGATCTGTTACAGTGATTACATTTTATTTCGGTAGACAGAGTCTGTAAGAGGGCCAGGTAGCCTCTGGATTCATCCTTTCTTTGAAAGGTGAAAAATCCAGTAAATGCCCCTACAGTCGATCTCTGTGCTAGAAATACTTTGTTCTCACAGATCAGAAGCGGTTGAGTTTTGAGCTGGTGGAATTCGAATTTGCAGCATCGTTTTCTTAGTGTCGAAGTCAAAATGTCTTTCAACGGATTGCGATTGGAGTATGCCCTTGAGGGCAGCTCGAATTATGTTGCATGGAAGGACAGGATGGAGGTGGTGTTAGATGAAAATGGGCTGAAGGAGTTCATAGATGCTGAAGTCCCAAAGCCTACTGATGCTGCTCAAGTTGAGGCTTGGCAAAAGAAGACAGCAAAATGTCGAAGGATTATGTTGGAGGGCGTGAAGGATCACATTGTATCCAGCCTGCATGGAAAAGCTTCTCCATACTTGATGTGGAAAGTGTTGACAGATTTATTCCAAAGCAAGAGCGACCAGAGGAAGTTGGCGCTCAAGGATAAACTCAGAAACATAAATATGGAGAAAGGCGACAGTATGCCCAAGTACCTCACGAAGTTCATCCAATGCAGGGATGAGCTGGGAAGTGTGGGGGTGACTGTAGATGATGAGAACTTGGTGAGCTTGGCTCTCCATGGGCTTCTGAAGAGTTGGCACTCCTATCAGGACTCTGTCAATGGTCGGGAGAAATTTCCAGGATGGGAGCGACTTTGGTCGGATCTTGTGCAAGAGGAGATAAGGCGGAGTACCAGGGACAGATCTTCATCAAAGGCATCTGATGAAGAGAATTGCACTTTGGCTGCCAAAGAAAAGAAGGGGAAGAGCAAGAAAGCTTCTCATTCCAGTTTGAAAGGCAAGAAGCAGGACATGTCCAAGGTGAAGTGCTTTCACTGTCACCAACACGGACATTACGCCACAAATTGTCCGCAGAAGAAGAAAAATAAGCAGGCTGCTGGATCTGCAGTGGGAGAGGCGTTAGCCTCGCAGTTTGAGCTGGATTTTTCGCTGATCGCATGCTTGGTATCAAGTGTGATGGGTTCAGTTTGGTTCTTGGACAGTGGTGTGTCTTTTCACTTGACAGGAGATCGAGATTTGTTTTCTGATCTGGATGAGAAAGATCTTGGAGTGCACATCGAGATGGGCGATGATGGTAGATAAAGTGCGACCAGTATCGGTACCATTTCCTTTGAGAGTGAGTCTGGTGAACCCTTCGTATTGAAGGAAGTTATGAATGTTCCAGGATTGAATAAGAATCTTATCTCTGTGGCGATGTTAGAATACAAGGGATATGATGTTGTCTTCAGCGAGGGAAAGGCTTTCCTGCGCAGTAAGACAACTGGAGAAACCCGGAAGATAGGGGTTCGAGTTAAGAAACTTTATCAATTGCAGGTAGATGGCTGTGCAGCAATGGCAGGCAAGGCAGAAGGAGTGGTGAGCCGGGATGATGGCAAGTTGTGGCACCGGAGATTGGGCCACCTTCACCATGGAGCTTTGAAGATACTACAACAGATTTCTACTAGGCTTCCTAAGGGTATCTTGCGCAGTCAGATTAGTGCAAGGGGTGTACCTTGGGAAAATTTGTGAAAGCCACCTTTCACGAGAAGGATAGTCGCACCACGACGATCCTTGAGAGAATTCACATAGACGTGTGTGGACCTTTCTCGGTAGCTTCGACAGCAAAGCACAAGTACTATGTGATCTTTGTTGATGATTTTTCTCAGAAGTGTTGGATCTTCTTCATGCAGAAGAAGAGCGAGACATACTCAAAGTTCTGTGAGTTCAAGGCGCTGGTTGAGAAGGAATCGAGGAAGCATGTGAAGGCTCTTAGGAGCGACAATGGTGGTGAATTCATCTCTGCTGAATTCAAGGACTTTTGCAGCGCAGAAGGAATTCGGAGAGAGATCATAGCACCCCATAACCCACAGCAGAACGGGGTTGTTGAGCGGAAGAACAGAACGAACGTGGGTGCTACACGGGCGATGTTGCATGATCAGGGCCTACCCCTTCACTTATGGGCAAAGGCATGCAATACTGCAATATATGTGTAGAACCGTTGTCCTCACAAGATACTTGGCATGAGTACACCGGAGGAGGCATTTTCTGGTAAGAGGCCTGATATTTCCCATTTGAGGATTTTTGGTTCACCTGTCTACATGCATGTGACGAAGGATGCTAGAAAGAAGAAATTTGGAGCTGACCGCGAGAGGTTGGGATCTTTGTGGGGTACCAACGTCACCCACAGCTATCGTGTGTATTTTTCGAGGCAGTCGCAAGGGCGACGTAAATGAGATATCAGAATTTCAAGAGAGGAGAAAGCCATGAAGTGTTCGCTTGAGAGGCACACTTGCATGCGAGAGGAGGAGCTATTAGTTCCTGAGGGATGAGCCTCGGGATGTGGATCGGCCACGGGGAAGTTCATGGAGTGGAAGAAACCACTCATGCGGCGCCAACCATCGAGAGGGCGGAAGCGCACTACGAAAGTTTGTGCGACTAGCTCAAGATGATTGCGAGAGAAGGTTGTACGAGCACCTGCATCACAGCGTAGATGCGAGACGGTCCGCGGACCGGTATACTAGATACATGGATCTTATGAGCAAGTGTATCGTGACAGAGCCATCCTCTTTCGAGGAAGCTGTGGATGACCCCGCATGGGTAGATGCCATGGTGGAAGATTATGATTCGATTGTCAGAAAAAGTGCATGGGAGATTTTCCCAAGGCCGAAGGGGAAATCAGTGGTGGGTTTGAGATGGATCTACAAAGTGAAGCAGGCAGCTGACGAGAGTGTGGAGAAGTACAAGGCAAGATTTGTTGCCCGAGGCTTTTCACAGATTGAGGGGATCGATTATGAGGAGACCTTTTCACCTGTCGCAAGGTATTCTTCCATACGGACGATTCTTGCTCTCTCAGCGCAGATGGGGTGGCACATTCATCAGATGGATGTGAAGACTGCGTTCCTCAATGGAGTCATTGAGGAGGAGGTGTACATAGAGCAACCCGAAGGTTTCGATATCTTCAGCAGCGAGTCGCATGTGTGCAGGCTCAAGAGAGCGCTATATGGGTTGAAACAAGCACCTCGTGCTTGGTACACACGGATAGATAGTTATTTCACCGGACTTGGATTCTCCAAGAGTTAGGCGGATCCTAACCTATACCAGATTGTGGTGGAGGGTAAGTTGCTGATCATTGTACTTTATGTAGATGATTTGATTATGACAGGTGATGAGCTGTTGATACTTTCATGCAAGGAGGATCTTGCTAGAGAGTTTGAGATGAAGGACTTGGGCCTCCTTCATTATTTCCTGGGATTGGAAATTTGGCAGCGCAGTGATGGACTATTTGTTTCTCAGGGTAAGTATGCCCAGGAGATACTGGAGAAGTTCAACATGCATAGCTGCAAGCCTGTTGATACTCCTCTTCCTGGAGGTTGGAGGAAGGAGGATGTTACTTCAGCGGAGGTAGTGGATGCCACTGTTTATGGATAGTTGGTGGGGTCGCTTATGTATCTGGTCAATACACGACCCGATATATGCTATGTTGTTAACCAGATTTCACAAGCTATGGTTAAGCCAACCAAGCTCTTCTGGAAGGCAGGCAAGCATGTATTGCGTTATCTTAGAGGTACATCGGGATATCGATTGTGGTACAGAAAGGAGGATGAGGTGAAGCTATGTGGCTTCACGGATGTAGATTGGGCAGGGAGCCCAACGGACAGAAAGAGCACATCTGGAGGGATCTTCAGTATTGGGTCGACAACAATTTCTTGGTACAGCAGGAAGCAGAGATCTGTGGCACTCAGTTCAGCAGATGCCGAGTATATGGCAGCAAGCTTGGCTGCATGCGAGGCTATATGGATGAGGAAGATCCTGGTCGGGTTGTTCGGGTCACACTTGGAGCCTACTATGATTTATTGTGATAAATAGAGTTGCATTAAAATCTCAGCTAATCTAGTATTTCATGATAGATCCAAACACATCGACATCAGGTACCATCATATCAGAGATTGTGTGCAGCAGAGAATCATGTTACTTTCATACATTCCCATGGAGGATTAGGATGCTGATATCTTGACGAAGGCGCTCACCAGGAGCAAATTCAAATACCACAGAGGTAGGATAGGGGTTGCAGATAATTCATATCTTGTTGAGAGGGAGTGTTGAGAATGCAACAAGATGATGGAGCTTAGTGAAAAGAAGTCGCCTTCACTAAGTGGGCCCGCAGGCTATTTTTGGCGCAAAGTCTATTTTTAGACATATGGATCATGGTCTATGAGTTGCAGGATGCTATTTGTGGATGGTTGGTCAAGTTGGTAAAAGTAGATGGACCTCTATTTTTAGACATATTGGGCGGAGTCTATTTTTAGATTGCCAGTCTAAAAATAGATCAGTCGAATATTATTAGCTCTTAATAATATTTGGACTATAAACATTATCTTATCCTCTTGGAGCACTTTAGTTCGAGCTACGGATGTGGCACATGCAGCTGATAGAAGGAATTACTCTATTCCTAGGGTTTAGTTGAGCTATTGCATGGTTGACTTCAGTTAGAACTCATGTGCCAGAGTTTGGTGGAGTTGATGACACAGTTGATGGAGTTGTGTTCGGTTTAACTTAGTTGAAATAGTTGTATTTATTCTAACTGATAAATACACTAGTGATGAGTGGTGTGAATTAATTATTAATTAATTCACTAATTATTAACTCATAAATCAACTAAATAATACATCAGTTGACTGCAGTGCATGGGCAGTTCAGTGGAGACCAGTGTTAAAGGTGGCTGAAAGGATGAGTCTACTATCAGCTGTGACTATAGCTGTGCATGAGATTTGCACAGACATTGATTGAGATTGCCAATGAGAATTGCACAGTACAAGCCAGTGGGATTCGAACTTGGATCTCACAGTTAACCATCTTGGATTGCGCAGTAGAGGTAGGCTAACAGGTGGAGGAGATTTGAACTTGTGACTTGTTCATATCTGAGCTAGTTAGTGTGTAACAATTGGAGATAGTGTTGAGAGCTTGTGAGGAGTTTGTGCTATGTATTGTTACATTTTCTCTATCATTATAATATACAGATAGTTGAAGGTTTTCAGCTGTAAGCTTTCACCATTACATATTGTGTTATATGTGTGCTTGATTATATTTTAATGTGCGCATGCGACTGCTTCTAATTCCGCAAATTGATGATCAATGGTAGAAGAGATTATGTATTATGCATGAAGCTCAAATAGTGTGTAATCAGGATAATCTCGGTGAATAAATCATCTATTATTCAAATTTCTACATCTATTATTTTGAATAATAGATGAGTTATAAATTTCTACATCCTAATTTATAAATACCATGTAGAAATTTGAAAAATAGATGAGTTATTCACCATGAATGAGTTATTGAATATGCAACACTAATGAGTTAATCGAATCCCATTTGCTTGTACTGCGCAATTCTCATTGGCAATCTCAATCAATGTGTGTGCAAATCTCATGCACAACTATAGTCACAACTGATAGTAGACTCATCCTTTCACCCACCTCTAACACTGGTCTCCACTGAACTGCCCATGCACTGCAGTCAACTGATGTATTCTTTAGTTGATTTATGAGTTAATAATTAGTGAATTAATTAATAATTAATTCACACCACTCATCACTAGTGTATTTATCAGTTAGACTAAATACAACTAGTTCAACTAAGTTAAACTGAACACAACTCCATCAAATGTCTCATCAACTCCACCAAACTCTGCCACATGAGTTCTAACTGAAGTCAACCATGCAATAGCTCAACTAACCCCTAGGAATAGCGTAATTCCTTCTGTCAGCTGCATGTGCCACATCAAAAAAGTAGCTCGAACTAAAGTGCTCCAAGAGGATAAGATAATGTTTATAGTCCAAATATTATTAAGAGCTAATAATATTCGACTGATCTATTTTTAGACTAGCAGTCTAAAAATAGACTCCGCCCAGTATGTCTAAAAATAGAGGTCCATCTATTTTTACCAACTTGACTAACCATCCATAAATAGCATCCTGCAACTCATATACCATGATCCATATGTCTAAAAATAGACATAGTCTAAAAATAGAATTTGCGCCAAAAATAGCCCGCGGGCCCACTTAGTGAAGGCGATTTCTTTTCACTAAGCTCCATCATCTTGTTGCATTGAATAATAGATGAGTTATAAAGTTGATCCGATGATCAACTTTGCTCTGATACCATGTAGAAATTTGAATAATAGATCCGATGATCAACTTCGCTTTGATACCATGTACAAATTTGAATAATAGATGAGTTATTCACCGAGATTATCTTGATTACACACTATTTGAGCTTCATGCATAATACATAATCTCTTCTACCATTGATCATCAATTTGCGGAATTAGAAGCAGTCGCATGCGCACATTAAAACATAATCAAGCACACATATCAACACAGTATGTAATGGGGAAAGATTACAGCTGAAAAACCCCAACTATCTGTATATTATAATGATAGATAACATGTAACAATACATAGCACAAAATCCTCACAAGCTCTCAGCACTATCTCCAACTGTTACACACTAACTAGCTCGGATATGAACAAGTCACAAGTTCAAATCTCCTCCACCTGTTAGCCTGCCTCTACTGCGCAATCCAAGATGGTTAATTGTGAGATCCAAGTTCAAATCCCACTGGCTTGTACTGCACAATCCTCATTGGAAATCTCAATCAATGTGTGTGCAAATATCATGCACAGCTATAGTCACAACTGATAGTAGACTCACCCTTTCACCCACCTCTAACAACTGTCTCCCTTTGGCCTTGTCTGCTACCCCGATCAATTGATGTATTCTTTAGTTGATTTATGAGTTAATAATTAGTGAATTAATTAATAATTAATTCACACCACTCATCACTAGTGTATTTATCGGTTAGACTAGAAATGCAACTAGTTCGACTGAATTAATCACGAACACAACTCCATCATGTGTCATCAACTCCACCAAACTACGCCTGTGAGTTCTGGCGAAGTCAACCATGCAATAGCTCAACTAAACCCTAGGAATAGCGTAATTCCTTCTGTCCGGCTACATGTTCACATCCTTGGCTCGAGCTGAAGTGCTCCGAGAAGGATAGATAATGTTTATAGTCCAAATATTGTTAAGAGCTAATAATATTCGGCCGGTATTTTAGGCGACGAGTCTAAAAATAGACTCCGCCCAGTATGTCTAAAAATAGAGGTCCATCTATTTTACCAACTTGACCAACCATCCATAAATAGCATCCTGCAACTCATAGACCATGATCCATATGTCTAAAAATAGACATAGTCTAAAAATAGACTTTGCGCCAAAAATAGCCTGCGGGCCCACTTAGTGAAGGTGACTTCTTTTCACTAAGCTCCATCATCTTGTTGCATTTTCAAAACTCCCTCTCAACAAGATATGGATTATCTGCAACCCCTATCCTGCCTCTGTGGTATTCGAATTTGCTCCTGGTGAGCGCCTTCGTCAAGATATCAGCATCCTGATCCTCCGTGGGAATGTATGAAAGTAACATGATCCTCTGCTGCACACAATCTCTGATATGATGGTACCTGATGTCGATGTGTTTGGATCTATCATGAAATACTGGATTAGCCGAGATTTTAATGCAACTCTGGTTATCATAATAAATCACAGTAGGCTCCAAGTGTGACCCGAACAACCCGACCAGGATCTTCCTCATCCATATAGCCTCGCACGCAGCCAAGCTTGCTGCCATATACTCGGCCTTTGCTGAACTGAGTGCCACGGATCTCTGCTTCCTGCTGTACCATGAAACTGCTGTCGACCCGATACTGAATATCCCTCCAGATGTTCTCTTTCTGTCCGTTGGGCTCCCTTCCCAATCTGCATCCGTGAAGCCACATAGCTTCACCTCATCCTCTTGTCTATACCACAATCCATATCCCGATGTGCCTCTAAGATAATGCAATACATGCTTGCCTGCCTTCCAGAAGGGCTTGGTTGGCTTAACCATAGCTTGTGAAATCTGGTTAACAGCATAGCATATATCAGGTCGTGTATTGACCATATACATAAGCGACCCCACAAACTGTCGATAAACAGTGGCATCCACTACCTCCACTGAAGTAGCATCCTCCTTCCTCCAACCTCCAAGAAGAGGAGTATCAGCAGGCTTGCAGCCATGCATGTTGAACTTCTCCAGTATCTCCCGGGCATACTTACCCCGATAAACAAATAGTCCATCACTGCGCTGCCAAATTTCCAATCCCAGGAAATAATGAAGGAGGCCCAAGTCCTTCATCTCAAACTTTCTAGCAAGATCCTCCTTGCATGAAAGTATCAAAAACTCATCACCTGTCAGAATCAAATCATCTACATAAAGTACAATGATAAGCAACTTACCCTCCACCACAATTTCGTATAGGTTAGGATCCGCCTCACTCTTGGAGAATCCAAGTCCGATGAAATAACTGTCTATCCGTGTGTACCAAGCACGAGCTGCTTGTTTCAACCCATACAGCGCTCTCTTGAGCCTGCACACATGCGAATCGCTACTGAAGATCTCAAAACCTTCGGGTTGCTCTATGTACACCTCCTCCTCAATGACTCCATTGTGGAACGCAGTCTTCACATCCATCTGATGAATGTGCCACCCCATCTACGCTGAGAGAGCAAGAATCGTCTATATGGAAGAATACCTTGCGACAGGTGCAAAGGTTTCCTCATAATCGATCCCCTCAATCTGTGAGAAGCCTCGGGCAACAAATCTTGCCTTGTACTTCTCCACACTCCCGTCAGCTGCCTACTTCACTTTGTAGATCCATCTCGAACCCACCACTGATTTCCCTTCCAGCCTTGGGACAATCTCCCATGCACTGTTTCTGACAATCGAATCATACTCTTCCACCATGGCATCTACCCATGCGGGGTCCTCCACAGCTTCCTCGAAAGAGGATGGCTCTATCACGACACATTTGCTCACAAGAGCCATGTATCCAGTGTACCGGTCCGGTGACTGTCTCTGTCTGCGCTGTGCTGTAGGTGGTCCTACAACCTTCTCTACATCTTGAGCCAGTTGCTCAGCTTCTGTAGTGCGCTTCCGCCCTTTGATGGTTGGCGCTGCATGAGTGGTCTCTTCCACTCCATGAAATTCCTCTTGTGGCTGATCCACATCCTGAAGCTCATCCTTAGGAACTAATAGCTCCTCATCTGCATGCAAGTGTGGCTCCCTCTCAAGCGAACACTTCATGGCTTTCTCCTCATGAAATTTGATATCCCGTCGCACAACAGTCTTGCGACTGTCTGGAAAATACACACAATAGTTGTGGGGCGTATCAGTGTACCCCACAAATATCCCAACCTCCACAGTCGGCTCCAGCTTCTTCCTGGCATCCTTCATCACATGAATGTAAACAGGTGAACCAAAAATCCTCAAATGGGAAATATCAGGCCTCTCACCAGAAAACACCTCCTCGGGTGTACTCATGCCAAGTATCCTGTGAGGACAACGGTTCTGCACATATACTGTAGTATTGCATGCCTCCGCCCACAAGTGAATGGGTAGGCCCTGATCATGCAACATCGCCCGTGCAGCACCCACGATCGTTCTGTTCTTTCGCTCAGCAACCCCATTCTGCTGTGGGTTATGAGGTGCTATGAGCTCTCTTTGAATTCCTTCTGCGCTGCAAAAGTCCTTGAATTCACCAGAGATGAATTCACCACCATTGTCGCTCCTAAGAGCCTTCACCTGCTTCCCCGATTCTTTCTCAACCAGTGCCTTGAACTCACATAACTTTGAGTATGTCTCGCTCTTCTTCTGCATGAAGAAGATCCAGCACTTCCGAGAAAAATCATCAACAAAGATCACATAGTACCTGTGCTTTGCTATCGAAGCTACTGAGAAAGGTCCACACACGTCTGTGTGAATTCTCTCAAGGATCGTCGTGGCGTGACTATCCTTCTCGTGAAAGGTGGCTTTCACAAATTTTCCCAAGGTACATCCCTTGCACTGATCTGACTTTGCAAGAGTACCCTTAGGAAGCCCAGTAGAAATCTGTTGTAGTATCTTCAAAGCTCCATGGTGAAGGTGGCCCAATCTCCGGTGCCACAACTCGCCATCATCCCGGCTCACCACTCCTTCTGCCTTGCCTGCCATTGCTGCACAGCCATCTACCTGTAATTGATAAAGTTTCTGAACTTGAACCCCTATCCTCCGGGTCTCACCAGTGGCCTTACTGTGTAGGAAAGCCTTTCCTTCGCTAAAGACAACATCATATCCCTTGTCTTCTAACATCGCCACGGAGATAAGATTCTTCTTCAATCCTGGAACATGCATCACTTCCTTCAATATGAAGGGTTTAACAGACTCCCTCTCAAAGGAAATGGTACCGATACCGGTCGCACTGTATCTACCATCATCGCCCATCTCGATGTGCACTCCAAGATCTTTCTCATCCAGATCTGAAAACAAATCTTGATCTCCTGTCATGTGAAAAGACGCACCACTGTCCAAGAACCATACTGATCCCATCACACTTGAGACCAAGCATGCGATCAGTGAAAAATCCAGCTCAAACTGCGAGGCTAAGGCCTCTCCAGCTGCAGATCCAGCAGCCTGCTTATTTTTCTTCTTCTACGGACAATTTGTGGCATAATGTCTGTGTTGGTGACAGTGAAAGCACTTCACCTTGGACATGTCCTGCTTCTTGCCTTTCGCACCAGAATGAGAAGCTTTCTTGCTCTTCCCCTTCTTTGCTTTGGCAGCCAAAGCGCAATTTTCTTCATCAGATGCCTTTGATGAAGATCCGTCCCTAGTACTCCGCCTTATCTCCTCTTGCACAAGATCCGACCAAAGTCGCTCCCCATCACAGCAATTAATAGGTAACAGGCAGAGTCTACGTCAGGAATGAAAAATCTTCGGAAGCCCAAGGAGAGCCAAGCTCACCAAGTCCTCATCATCTCTGATCCCACCCCCTCTCCTTTCCAAGCTCATCCACACCTAATTGAACTTCGTGAGGTACTTGGGCATACGCCACGCTTTCTCCATCTTTATGTTGAGTTTATCCTTGAGCGCCAACTTTCCTCTGGTTGCTCTTGCTTTGGAATAAATCTGTCAATGCTTTCCACATCAAGTATGGAGAAGCTTTTCCATGCAGGCTGGACACTGTGTGATCCTTCATGCCCTCCAACAGAATCCTTCGACATTTTGCTGTCTTCTTTTGCCAAGCCTCAACTTGAGCAGCATCAGTAGGCTTTGGGACTTCAGCATCTATGAACTCTTTCAACCCGTTGTCATCTAACACCGCCTCCATCCTGTCCTTCCATGTAATATAATTCAAGTTTCCCTCAAGGGCATACTCCAATCGCAATCCGTTGAAAGACATTTTGACTTCGACACCAAGAAAACACTGCTGCAAATTCGAATTCCACCAGCTCAAAACTCAACCGCTTCTGATCTGTGAGAACAAAGTATTTCTAGCACAGAAATTTATAACTCATCTATTCGAATGATATGAATAATTTATTGAATAATAGATGAGTTATTCAAATTTGAAATTTGAAGGCGCCCTCATCCTTTCATTTTGAATAATAGATGAGTTATAAATTTCTACATGGTATCTGTATCAGAGCAGAGTTGATCATCGGATCTATTACAGTGATTACATTTTATTTCGGTAGACAGAGTTTGTAAGAGGGCCAGGTAGCCTCTGGATTCATCCTTTCTTTGAAAGGTGAAAAATCTAGTAAATGCCCCTACAGTCGATCTCTGTGCTAGAAATACATTGTTCTCACAGATCAGAAGCGGTTGAGTTTTGAGCTGGTGGAATTCGAATTTGTAGTAGTGTTTTCTTGGTGTCGAAGTCAAAATGTCTTTCAACGGATTGCGATTGGAGTATGCCCTTGAGGGCAGCTCGAATTATATTGCATGGAAGGACAGGATGGAGGCGGTGTTAGATGACAATGGGTTGAAGCAGTTCATAGATGCTGAAGTCCCAAAGCCTACTGATGTTGCTCAAGTTGAGGCTTGCAAAAGAAGACAACAAAATGTCGAAGGATTCTGTTGGAAGGTGTGAAGGATCACATAGTGTCTAGCCTTCATGGTAAAACTTCTCCATTCTTGATGTGGAAATCTTTGACAGATTTATTCCAAAGCAAGAGCGACCAGAGGAAGTTAGCGCTCAAGGATAAGCTCAGGAATATAAAAATGGAGAAAGGTGACAGTATACCCAAGTACCTCACAAAGTTTGTCCAGTGCAGGGATGAGCTGGGAAGTGTGGGGGTTACTGTAGATGATGAGGACTTAGTGAGCTTGGCTCTCGTTGGGCTTCCGAATAGTTGGCATTCCTATCAGGACTTTGTCAATGGTCAGGAGAAACTGCCAGGATGGGAGTGACTTTGGTCGGATATTGTGTAGGAGGAGATAAGGCGAAGTACCAGGGACGGATCTTCATCAAAGGCATCGAGTGAAGAGAATTGCGCTTTGTACGCAAAAGCGAAGAATGGGAAGAGCAATAAAGCTACTCATTCCGGTGCGAAAGGCAAGAAGTAGGACATGTCCAAGGTGAAGTACTTTCCACTTGTTTTGAAACACGAACATGTACACAAACACTCGCGAGAAGAAGAAAAATAAAGCGGTACAACGGATGCGGCGGGGAGAGGCTTTAGCCTCGTAGTTTGAAGTTAGATTTTTTTTGCGTCGCATGCTTGGTATCCAAGTGTGATGGGTTGATTTGGTTCTTGAGACAGTGGTGCGTCTTTTCACATGACAGGAGATCGAGATTTGTTTACTGATCTGGATGAGAAAGATATTGGAGTGCACATCGAGATGGGCGATGATGGTAGATACAATGTGACCGGTATCAGTACCATTTCCTTTGAGAGGGAGTCTGGTAAACCATTCATATTGAAGGAAGTGATGCATGTTCCAGGACTGAAGAAGAATCTTATCTCTATGGCGATGTTAGAAGACAAGGGATATGATGTTATCTTTAGCGAGGGAAAGGATTTCCTGTGCAGCAAGGCAACTGGTGAGACCCGGAGGATAGGGGTTCAAGTTAGAACCTTTATCAATTGCAGGTGGATGGCTGCGCAATAATGGCAGGCAAGGCAGAAGGAGTGGTGAGCAGGGATGATGGCGCGCTGTGGCACTGGAGATTGGGCCACCTTCACCATGGAGCTTTGAAGGCTCTTTCACATTGATTTCTCTTTGGGCTTCTGAGATGCTCTAACACGGTCGGATCGGTCACGAGGATGTGCCAGCAGGAAAATTTGTGAAAGCCACCTTTCACGAAGGATATTCGCGCCACGACGATCCTTGAGAGAATTCACACAGATGTGTGTGGACCTTTCTCAGTAGCTTCGACAGCAAAGCACGGGTACTATGTGATATTTGTTGATGATTTTTCTCGTAAGTGTTGGATCTTCTTCATGCAGAAGAAGAGCGAGACATACTCAAAGTTCTGTGAGTTCAAGGCACTGGTTGAGAAAGAATCGGGGAAACAGGTGAAGGCTCTTAGGAGCGACAATGGTGGTGAATTCATCTTTGGCGAATTCAAGGACTTTTGTAGCGTAGAAGGAATTCAAAGAGAGCTCATAGCACCTCATAACCCACAGCAGAACGGGGTTGCTGAGCGGAAGAACAGAATGATCGTGGGTGCTGCACGGGTGATGTTGCATGATCAGGGCCTACCCATTCACTTGTGGGCAGAGGCATGCAATACTGCAGTATATGTGCAGAACCGTTGTCCTCACAGGATACTTAGCATGAGTACACCCAAGGAGGCGTTTTCTAGTAAGAGGCCTGATATTTCCCATTTGAGGATTTTTGGTTCACATGTTTACATTCATGTGACAAAGGATGTTAGGAAGAATCCGGAGCCGACCGCGGAGGTTGGGATATTTGTGGGGTGCACTAATACGCCCCACAACTATCGTGTGTATTTTCTAGACAGTCGCAAGACTGTTGTGCGACGGGATATCAAATTTCAGGAGGAGAAAGCCATGAAGTGTTCGCTTGAGAGGGAGCTACACTTGCATGTAGATGAGGAGCTATTAGTTCCTAAGGATGAGTCTCAGGATGTGGATCAGCCACAAGATGAGGTTCATGGAGTGGAAGAGACCACTCATGCAGCACCAACCATCAGAGGGCGGAAGCGCACTACAGAAGCTGAGCGACTGGCTCAAGATGCAGAAAAGGTTGTAGGAGCACCTACATCACAGCGCAGACAGAGACAATCACCTGACCGGTATACTGGATACATGGCTCTTATGAGCAAGTGTATCGTGACAGAGCCATCCT